>JARKID010000130.1:0-311996 GCA_029449255.1 Mycena polygramma | reverse complement strand
TGCAACAAGCTCTTGGCTCCCACATGTTCCGCCCAGTCTTCTACCCTCACGTCTCTGAGACGGCGGAGCGAATCGAAGCCTTCCGTGCTCATGGTACCTTCCTGGCGCTGCACTGTCTGCATGTACGTCAGGGGCCCCTTCCTATCAGTATCTGGGTGCTGCTTGCCTTGCTCAAGGGGCCCAACGCCATGCTCATTCCCAAAGATGTTCTTCTCCATCTCGACCCCGGCGCATACGACATCCTCGCCCCGTGGTACGACTTCCATCCAGACACACCTGTTCCGCCCGCCATGGAAGCGACTCACCCACTCCGCCTGTTTATTCTGGAGTATTTCCCGGACACCCAGGTGCTATTATCCTCTTTGTGTCGCAACCGGAATCGCATTGACGCAGTTTACAGCCAAACCTTATCAACAACATTCGTTCCATCGAGGAGCACAATTCCTGGGTAATAGCTGCCTTTGCCTGCATTCTCCTCGGCCATCCGGCGCCTTGGGATAAACCGGGTTGGGTTGCGCTGCGCGAAGGTTTCAATGTCGACATTCAGTCGGTGTGCCTTGCTGAGGTGCGTCCATCCACGATGCCCTCCCCTGACCAGGCTAACTGGCCGTTATTTCGCAGACCATTCGCTCGCTCGGGGCACTCCCCTTCCTCGTCACCATCTATGATCGGCGTGTCAAGCGTGTGTCGGATGTCATGTCCCATGTGCGCTTCTGCCTCATGACGCGCGCACTCGACACGACAACACCCTACCTTGTCAAGTTGTTCAAGCTGCGGTTTGAGCATTACATTCACGGTGTTGGCCACCCCGTGCATGATGCGCTGCGCGACTCCAGCGTGTCAGAGGAGCAGTATGCATCGGGGCGTGACGACCCCCTCCTGCGTGCCAATTTGGTGCTGCTGAGCGGATCCGATTGCGACATGCTTCCAACGGACGATGAGTGGGCCATTACGGTGTGTGCTTTGATAGAGCTGGACTGTGTGTCGTCACTCACATCGCCCCTACAGTTTCGATTCTATGGGAAATACGACAACAATCCTATCGTATGTCCTCATTGAGTGCACCCTCCCTGAGCAGAAACTCACCGCTGCCTTCACAGACCTCTATTCTGGGCAAGCCTCTCGGCATTCACACCTGCGCGTACTATGTCGATGTATATATTGATCCAGCGATGAGAGAGATACTCCTGCAGCCGCTGGCGCGCGAGTCGGGAGAGGCATCGGACTTTGAGGTGTGGCTGCATCCGCAGCTCCTCAATCGCGAGCATAATACGGGCTAGATAATGTAGACGTACCGCACCAAAATCATAGATATTGCCCTTCCTTTGAAAACCAAGCTCAGTGAACGACGACCGCAATCACAGTTGTCTGACAACTCATTTCAAATCAGTTTCGCTCCCGCCAGGTGAAACCTGGTCTTGACTCTCACCATGGCATCGCGCACCCAACGCCGCCAGAACAGAGACAACCCTCCTGTTCCTCTCCGTGTCCAGCCCCCAAGGAACAGGCGTGTTCCTCGACTGCCCGACGAGCCTGTCAGCTACGCTCCTGCACCACCTCGGGATGACAGCGACGGCGATGAAGACCGGATGGATGTTTCCCCTCCCATCAGCCCGCAGCGCGAGCGGTCGGAGTCAGTTGAGCTTCTGGATGGGCCGCCGAGGCTGCTGCAAGCCTTCCCGATACCGCTCAATAGAACAACGGCAAGTGCCAATGAAGCCTCTGGTGATTCAGACGAGATCGGTGAGTGGAGCGTCTGGATAGTTAATGCCGCTCTGACCTCTTTTGAAGACACGGACGACGACGACGACGAGGTGCAGGAGATCATGGTCACCTCAGATGCCCTCAGGGCGGAAGCACTGTTCATGGCTCGGATCGATGGTACGAGTCATGGGGGAAAAAAAAAACTACTGGTTATTGACGCACAGCAGGTCCAGAACTCACGTATGAAACCCGTGTCGAGCTGCTCATCGGCGAGATTCAGCGCTTGCAAGGCAATTCTGCCCCAGGCCCGCCCTTGGTGGTGCGCACCACCGATACTGTGGAAAGTGAGTGTGTAGCACACATATCATGTCAGATCGTCCTGACTGTATGTATTCCAGCGCCCTCCGTACTGGTGGTCACTCCCCCTGAGAGCCATAGGGAAGACAGTCACGAACGTCAGTTCATGCTCACTCAGCTTGACATCGACTCACCGTTGGCAATAGAAAAGGCGCTTTACTTTGTCGGGATTCACGACAGCCGTGGTCGGCGCAGCTTCGTGCAGATCATGGACGCATCCCCACCCGATTTTGGGCTCCTCAATCGCCTCATCGATGAGGGCGGGCTACTGGGCCGAATGCTCCAGATGCTGGTGGATCATACCCAGTATCTCGTCGGCACGTCTCCGCTCCCTATCGATGTGTGCGCAGATTACATGAACTATCTCCATGGCTTTCAAGAGCTCGGGAGTTGGGCTGCGCTTGAGGTTGAGAGTAATCCGCGCCTCACCTGCGTTACACCGGTATCGATGTGCCCGGCTCGAAGTGCATTGCTCGCTCGTAGTCGTCTGGACGATAGTACCCCTGTGTATGCCATTTACCTGTACGATACGGTCAGTGGGTGTTATACACGAGTCCGACTTATCTGACCGAGGCGCGCTCTTAGAACCCTGCTACGGTCCTGATGTCCTCCGGGCACACCGTCCCCGCCGACATTGCAGTTCCCCTCCCCGCCGATATTGCAGCCCAGGCGACGTCCTCGGCTCCCATGGGCAGCAGCGCTTCCAGCGGCACTCGCACCGCTGCTCATCCCGTCGCCCCACTGGCACCTTCCGCCCCAGCTGCCTTGCCTGCCGCGGAAGGCACAGCAGACGAGGATGGTGGTCCCGCTGTCGATCCCTTGGTCATGGCCTATCTGCAGCAACGCTTCGCGTACCGCCTCGGCAGGATCTCCCATGCGGGGACCGCAGGGTATAACACAGCGTACCACCGTATCATGGAAGCAAAGCATTTCGTCGCAATCTGTGCCACACTGCGTCTCGACATGTCCCCTCGCGGCTTCGCCCCTGTCACTGTCGAAGGCGGGCTCTCGATCAGCTACAGCGACGTGGTGCAGACAGCCGGGCTCAACTTCAGCACCTTGGGTACCGCACGTACCTGGGTAACCAAGGCGCGCGATGCACGCCGCCGCCTGGCTTCATACGTCCGCGCATCGGTGGCCGAGCGTGAGGCCATCCCCGGAATTAACGCCGCCACCGACGCCAAATTTCAAAAGTTTCTCCCAGTTCTCGACGTCGTGCTTATGGAGTCGGACATCGGCGATGAATTCCTGACCGATGAAAGCTGGAGTGCAGAATCCACGGCGCTCAAAATGAATTTCGCACCTTTCAAAGTCGATGTGCGAGACGTACTCAACAGGTTGCCAGCCTAGTAGTGTAAATCTTGTCCGCTGCAAAAGCGCAATAAACATCGTGATGACCTATTGCTAAAAGCTCACCAATGCGTGTGCTTGTAGGGACTTTCGAGATGCGCTTGTACAGGATCAGTGATCACACCGCCACCGGAAGCAAATGATAACCGAAAGCGGTGTCGTTTCTTTTGATTCCGTCCGCTATTGTCTTGTTCCTGGCGCATCCTCACAATGCAGCCCTGACCGCAACTGGCTGATAAGAACCGAGACAAGGAGGTATAGGGCACTGAAAGTATGACTATGTGCGTAAATATATGGAGGTAAATCAGACTGATACAGGAGGAAAAAAAGCCGCCGAGGAGGAGTGGGCCATATGAGTAAGACAGACAAAACTACAGAGAACATGGATACCAGGTATGCATTATCTACGCTTGACAACAGACTTTTTACCTTTTTTCTTCGCCTTGATTTTCGTGGTCGCTTTCGTCGACGTTTTCGCTTTCCGAGGGACTCCTTTCTCCAGGAGGAACCATCTCTTCGCTATGCACCTCCCGAATTTGCAGAGCGAATGTTCCAGCACGATCAGGTCAAACCCAATCCTGGTACGTGTTGCCTCCGACAGCACGGTTTGCAAACGCTTGTACAACCGATGAACCGCCTTGCGGACCTTCTCCTTGTCAGCCCTCGACACATACTTAGCGGCTGAAACCGCCCGCTTCGGTATGAGACGCAAGTGTTCCAGCCCACTAGCGGCTCCCTTGTTCATGAACCAGATGACATGTGCCATCTCGTCCACTGTAGGTGCAACGACCGCCCCAGAGTACACAAAATCTGCGGTGAGAAGATATCCAGCGAGGGGCCCAATGATAGGGAAACGAGCAGGATTTCTGAAGTTATCCCAGCACTCCAGAAACGGAATCTTGTCGCGTTTCTCGAACTGTTTGGACCAGCCCCAACTGGCCACGGAGTCGGAGTAAGTGTCGACGAGGTGGAGTTTGCGTCGCTTGTTGTGTGGACCGAATGCCGCAGAATCGCAGAAGTACTTCTCATCCGGTGCATGTCCGTGCGCTTGAAAGTACTTCTTGATGGCGGCTTCCTCGGCTTTGTGGAAGGCATCCGCGTCTTGGTAAACCATGGGATCTTCCCTTCCAAATTCGGTGCCGAACGTCACCCCGCGATAGACCAAACCACTGTACAGACCCTCGTCTGTTCTGCACCGTTCTGGAGTGAATGGGCCGTTCGGTCCAGCGGCTCGTACTCTGGACGGGGCATGTTCGCGGAATGGGAAGATATAATCCATCTTTTGCAGGAGTTTGGACTGGAATGTGTTCGGCTTGGGAAGGTCATCGAGCACCTGCTCCGCTTCTGTGAGGAACTCGATATATCTTGTGAACAGCTTTTCTGACGCAACCTCCAAAAGGTCCTCTTCCGGCTCTCCCTCCTCCTCTGGCTCTCCGCGCTGCAGACCGCTTTCATCATCATCACCGGTCCACAACCCATCAGGTTCAACGCGAGCGGGAATATCCGGGGGCAGTTCCACATCCTCTGCAGGGGGTGTCGCCACTGCGGCAAACTCGAAAGAGTCACCGAGAGGGGTGTACTTGAGGGTGCCGGTGCATGCCTGCTTGACAAGCTGGCTGATGCTCGTGAGCATCCGGCGCTCTTCGGATTTGACATCTGCCAGTAGATGCTCCCCCAGCTCCTCCTTTAGATTGGTGTAGCACGCAAGCATCGCCGCCTTGTGTCTTGCCTTGCCAAGGATATATTTTCGGACATTGGAATGTGCGAGCCACACTTCGTCCAGCAGCAATGCGTCGTGGCCGATGGTAGTCACTATTGCGTGGACAAACCACGCTTGTTGCCTGGCCAGGCCTTCGAGTGGGAAGCGCAACCAGGTTGCAATGATGGTGGTCGTAAGAGTGAGGACCTGCTCAGTTAGCTCTGGGCCCGCCGTTAAATACATCGGTCGGGCACAACTGTAGGTGAACGGCTCGGGGGAAGCGTCGTCAATGTTGTATGTGCCGGGGAAAAATGTCATGGACTGGGTGCGAAGAGTGAGAGCAGAGCAAACATCTTGTGCCAGCTTGGCAATCCAGCAGTCCTGCGCCGAGTCCGACAATGCGCGCTCGATCATATGTGCACAATAACCATCCAACCACCTCCAAGCGTAGTAGTTGGTGGTCATTATGACCGCACGGTTTCGACGCTGTTGCACCGCGGTCAGTGCCTCGTCCTGTTCAAGAGCGGCGACACTGGGCCACAACCTCATGATAAATCCCGGTGTTTCCTCCGAGTTGGGAGCTCTGAAAACCGCCATCTCCACGAGCTGCAATTTATTTTGAACGTCCCAAAGATCTGCGCGATCGAGCCGGGAGTTTGCGATTGTCAAGCAAGAGTACTCAAGCGACGTCAAATTGGCATCGATCGAATCCAAGTGCAGAAGAGTGACGAAGGAATCTGCTGGAAGTGAAAAGAATCACATAAGGACTAAAAATATAGCGGGAATACATTTGTGTCTAACCTCTGCTGCTCCGGAGCTGCCTCCGACTGGTTATGTCCTCCATCTCCACGTCCTCCTCTGCAATAGCCGGAGACTCGTCGACTACAACCATGTTGAATCGCATTGAGTCCGACTCGAACCGTGAGCTACGGCGTGCGACAAGCCTGTCCGATGGCGGGTTCACGAGCTCGTGTTTCTTGGTTGGGCGCACTGGAATGGATGTCAGTCCAGGACATCTGTGGAAGAACGGTTGAGACTCACCTGCCGCTTCTGGTTCGTCCTCGTCCGAAACAGCTTTCCGCTTGCCTTTCTGATTTTCACTCAGCGGCTATTTAACCGATCAGACGAACTTCAAATGATAAGAGCAAGGGACGGCACTCACCGCAGTACTCAGTTCATCGTGAGCCATTCTCTCCGCTCTCGCCGCCGCGCGTCCAGCGCGCGTATTGGCCCCAATAGGCGGCTCGGGCGCAGGTGGCTCCTCCTCGGAGTCTGATTCCGATCCAGCTGAACCCGTGTCGGTGTGATCCGGAGGCGGGATGATCTTCTTGGGCTTCTTGGGTTTTTTTGGCAGCGGTTTTTCGGGGGTTTCCTCGCTAGAGGGTTCCGCATCACTCAAATTGTCCCCAGAGGCAGACGTCGAATCTGAAGATGTCGAATTAGTACGAGGAAGGAAACATCGCACTACAACACCAACACGCACCGCGCTCCTCCCGGGGTTTCGGGACTTCCTTCTTCTTCTTTTTCTTGGTGTCAATCGGCTCGGGGAGCCGGTAGAAGACGCCACCCTTCTGACCTGTATAGGGAATGTGCATGGCGACTTCATTCTGGTATTTATCCCACTTCTCGGTCGCAGCGGATCTCATGATGTCCTGGTCAACGGTGTCTCCACCACCGGTATACAAATCCCAGGCCACATCATGGGCGCGACGGTGACCCGGTGCATGGAGCCACTGACCGGTATTCTTGCGTCTGCCGTCGGCATCGACGAATGTGATGGCCTTGCTGATCATGTCGGGCTCCAAGCGCACCCCCCACTCCGCTGGCAGCTGGCGCAGCACGTAGAAGCACAAGGCAATCAGGTTGTGCACAACGAACGCGACCAGCACCTGTGCATCCATCATTCTGACTCCCTCCCGGATAAAGGTAGAGCGTCCCGTAGTCGCTGCTGGAGACCAGCCCTTTGCTTCTTGAGCAGAACATCTGGTCCAAACTTGTCAGCGGCGAGAGCGGTTTAAATCATAACATCACTTACCCCGCGTTAATCATCTCCGGCGGAATCAGGAGAGCCTGTTCATTCGGTAGAGCGGCCAAGCTGAAACGTGCGGTCCCATTGACCATCCGCTTCGGCGGATAGCTAATGGCCACAAAGCGGTACGCCCAACTGCGAAGAGTGCCGCCAAGCGGACACATCGATGCAGTCCCTCCGTGTTTGCGCAGCCCATAAAAATTAATCCCACAGTATTGTTCGAGCAACACAAAGACTCCGAGCTGCAGGATGTGGAACCGTCCTGGCTTATACTTCTTTGGGACATCATGGTAGCAACCCATGTGTGTTGTATACGCAGGGGCATCACCACCGTCTATATGGCCCACCCCAAACGTAGCCAAGTCCGCAGACAATGTCGCATTTTCTAATGTTCACCTTCAGTAAACAAGGAAAGATATTCAGTCATTTTACTCACCTGGATCCGCAGTCTCCATTTTTGCGGCGGCGATATTTATTTGCGTGGTGCCGTAGGCCCAATTGTCTGGACTTCCAGTGCGCGGCTTGTTCACAAAGTCGCTATGCTGCTGGAGCAGCCCCTGTAACGCTTCGGGTCCTTCTTCCGCCGCACGCATCGCGCCTGCGGTAGCCAGCTGCAGCCAAAAAATTAGGACGGCACACAAGTAGGTTGAACAAATTTATAGCTACCCGAAGCATTGCACTACGAGCATCCAGCATTTCCTCGCAGCCAGGTGCGTCAATTTTCGTTGACGCTACCGGTGCCATAATGGAAGTCGGGGCCTCGAGAGAGGGGCCAATCGTATAGGCACGTGCAGGAGCTTTAACTGAGACGCTGTACGGTGTTCTCTCGTAAGCTGTGCCACCAATCATCTCGCCGGTTGCTTTGTTTTTCTCGTCGAGGACGTCGGTCGCTCGAGCGCGAGCGCGTGACTCCTTCGGCCCCAGCATCGTGTCTCTGGCTGACTCAATGGCAAGCTTCTGCGGGGCAGTATAGAGTCGCCTACAGGTGCACCAAAGATCAGAAAGACGAAAAGAGCTAGCACAGTACACGCACCCGCCGGTAACCCAAATTTGCACAATATCCTTCATCGGATCCTGTCCCCCATGCAAAGACCGGGAGAACACAGCGTCCTTGTCGTATAGCTGCAAGTGCCCTGCACAACAAGGTTGAGCGGGCGGATTCTGCCATAAAATTACATGACCGTACCAAGCGCCAAAATCACTTCCGTGGTTCCCATTGGGACCTCAAGATCCTTTTCTTGGTCCCATGTTTTCTGACATCCAGCTTTTGACGTATCGGCATAGTAGATGTAGGTTTTGCCGCCGGGAACATTGCTTCGTAGAGGATGGGGAGTATCTACGAGGTACAGTGTCTCCAATTCTATGGTCTTTCCATTGACTACGTATATGCGACCCGGGAACTTCTGGTATCTCTTCTTGTCTGCCGCTCGCTTCTCTGCCACTGCCGCCTGCGCGCCTTTAATACGACTTGGTCCCGGAGCCATCGGACCGTCTCGGCAAAGCCCGACAATCACAGCCAACAAGACTAGTGACTATTGGGTTTGAATGAGAATCCAGAGAGAGAGGGGGGCAGTGGGGAGGAGCGCCAGAGATGAGGGGAAGAACGAAGATTGTGATCGTGGGTCGAAAGTCTCCGGCTGCTTTTGCGGCACTTCCTTGAGCAGCGATGACGCGCTGCCTTGTCCAAAAGTCCATTTTGTGCAACTAAAAGACTCCACAAGGTGTCATTTTATTGATCCCGGCGGTTCTTCTGATGGTTTTATTTCCGCTGTCAGCGGAAATGAAATCAGTAACTAGGCCCGGGACTTTATGACTCCGAGATCACTTGGCATAGCTTGGCATTCTCGATGCAGAATGCTCCACGGAATTTGCCGGAATCTGTTATTCTAGTGATATTTCCTACATTCCGTATACCTGCTGACATTTATTCACCCGACTCGTGATCAAGTTCAACTATTTGAACCAAGCTACAACAGTTCCAAGTCGTCTGAGACTCAAGACACACTCAAGTTTGTGTCTGAAACTTAAGCCGTACTCAGCTTTGTGTTAATTTACTTGTTAATAGCCACACTGACTTGTTTGTTTCATCAGTAGGTGGGTTGAACAAGACGCTCGGAGCCCCCTTCAACGCTGAAACTACGCCAGTCTGGCCGAAGGCCTGCTTCGTTCATTTTGATTCAGTCAAATGTCTCGTTGACATACGTGGATCGAACCAGGCCCTTTGTACTTCGACTTGAGTCTCATTCAAGAGCCTCAACCATACTTGACTCGATGAAGCAAAACAGAAGCAGGTATGTACTTTCAACCAACAGACTGTTTGTTCCAAATCATAATTACTTACCTTATGATCCCGAGATGATCTCAACACAGGGGCACCGAGACTATGTGGAGGTTCTTCATTCATTTCGGTATGTCCTTGGTAATTTCTTATCCGTTATGACACGTCTCATTATTCCCCCGACTGACTGACTGCCCGATCGAATGGTGAGCTTACACGGCGGTAAGTTTGTTTCTGAACTGACTTGGAATCGTTCCAGCGTTGTCCTCGAATTAGTCCGCAGTGAACGAGTACTGAGATTTGCACCACTCATCTTCCTTGGTTATACCTAGAGGTATGTCGTCGCAGTTCGGAATTGACTCAGGTTTCAGACTGGTGCTCGAGCATCAACCCGCAGCGTCGGTTCTGAATCATTCTTTCCATGAATGCTGAGTCCTCAAATTGCATTCCAATTTGAATCCAACCTTATGATCTGTGGAATATCATATTCGTGATGACTTCGCAAGCCGTTGATCACTGTAGCCCTTCACCGACATCCATAATCAGGGTGGCCATGCAAGGTACGAATCCGATGTTGGGTTCTCAATTCCTTGCTATCATCTGAACTAGGTCGTCGTCACTTCGACGGTTCAATTAGATGCACAAATTCCAATTGGGTACGCAGCTTTCAAACACCGCTGTGCTGATGACCCCGGTCTCATTCATGATGAAGCCGTGTTTCTCCCCTCCGGTCGCTGTTTCAAAGCAAGCCTAACTACATTCTATTCTCCCGGCCTACGCGCTTATTCCCCGTCTCTTGTCAGATTCTTCGATCAAGCTCGACTTGAAGACAATGCCACTTCGATTTGCCCCACGTCCAATCCACCAGCTCCCCAAACCCAGCTAGACGCGCAATTTTCATCGACGTAGACTAGTTTTATCATTATATATACTTGCAGTTGCTGATTCGAATCCGACTCAGAGTCTTGCTCGACGCCGTGGCACTTCTTGGGCTCACTTCGGGCATCTCGGGGTTGTATGTTATGCGCTTTATTTCGAGGTATGCAATCCATCTGACTGTTTTCGATGTTTTCGTACGAATTTGAATCTATGCCTGACTTTTGCTTGACCATCGTCGCCGCAGACTCGTCCTCGAACATGATCGCTGCCACCGCATGCTATGTGAATCAAGTTTGACTTTGACGTCGGTTTTCAAGGTTCGTCCGCACTCATTTCGACGTATTTAATCCCTGAGATAATCCTCGATACTCTCTTTTGTTGATTTCTAACTCTTCCAAGATTCCAAATTCAATCTCCTCTGACGCCCAGATCTCGTCTTCTCAGGCGTAATGCAACTCCGCTTCAATCCCATCGATTTGACGTCGTACTGGAATGTGTGTTATACTCTTCACAGACTTGTTTTACTCGCATTACACAGTCTCTCACTCTTGTAAATATTCGCCACTGCAAGTACTCCGAGTGGCCCGTACCTTGAACTTCGCAAGTCCTGACTTGACTCGTCAGATGTTCGTTCAATCGACTTCAGTTCAAGCATTCATTCAAGATTAACCGATATTTATTTCATTAGCTTGACCGTCGTCATCGCTCCTCTTTTTTTCTTCCACCTCCCTCCAGTGAGATCACGACAAGGTCGGCGACATGGACTTCTGGCGGATCTCAGTCACCACCATCTAAAACCCTGACTATATGCGGCTTTTCTTCGCGGTATGTGAAGCCCGTCGCCAGCTGCGAACATCCCTTGCTGATTCTGACCTATCCCCCACTCGTACTCCGCCGGTTCGGCACTTTTCAACCAAACTTCGGGCTTCTCGGCCATACGTCTTCACTACGATATATTGAATGTGTAGCCAGGTATGTCATTCTCATTGCTAATCTTGATGTTTCTTTACCAACTTGAGCCAATACCAGCCTCGTTATTGACCACCGCCGTCGCCGGCGAGTACATTTGTTGAGCTGAACATTCAGTTCGCATCTCACTGACGATCTGGTCACACAATTTTGATTGTAGCGCTCCCTTTCCACTCCGTGTACGCTCTCTGTTGCTTCGTTCTATCCACCTCCACGATTCTGTTATCAGACGTTTTCTGCAAATTGAAACCCGCCTGCTCCCCGATCGACTTTCCCTCTTCAAGTATTCCGTCTCCCATGATGATGTCCGTTGATTAACATGCGCCGCGTTGATATGCTCTCGATAGATTACCGCTCAGATACTGAGATATTTGTAATTTTAGCCTGCCATTGGTGAGTGGGCTCTGTCATGTTCAACGTTTGTTCAATTACGAGATCCAGCAATGCCCCGAATCGCAGCGCGATGCTTTGGTGAGTTTCTGTGTTTCAAGCCGCAAAAATTCCACAGTTTTAGGCAGGGATTCATCTGGTCCTTTACCTTCGGGGTCCACAGAGGGTAATGGCAAGGCTTTCTTTCTTGAACTTGAGTCCGAGCTGTATGTACCGACACGTTGATTCGGAGATGTTCGCTCTTGATTTTGCCGTGATCCTGAAACTAACAGGTGAGTAGTTTCCGATTCAATTGTAATGCGTAGACTTACCTCTTTGTTCCAGTCACAGGAGGCTTCGTATCCGTGGGGGTTCCAACCAACTCCACCTCGATCGAGGATCAGACACTGACGCACCCCGTTGAAACCTGTGATGTATGCACGGACATTCGAGAGAACATGCAACACACTGTGTACTCAGTATTCCGTGACACATCTAAGCCCGCACTCTGTTCAAGACTTCAGAACCCCGAAACTATCTTCAACGGGGTCGGCTTCAGTCCCTACTTGCGAACTATATTCATCTTGAGCCATGTGTGCTTAATTCGGATTTCCAAGGGCATTTGTTCACCTCCCACTGACTTGTTCCGGCGAAACCATTTTCCCCCAAAAACACGTCCGTTTGTTTGATTCGGCCCCCAAACTGAAGGTAGTCAAACTTTGTTCAAGTATAAGTAATACTGCGTGAATACATCGGGAAACTATTCAAACCAGGGTTAGTAGCATGTGTTAAAGTTGAAGTGGCACACCAGGTCATGTAGTAGTCCGTTCAATTGGATACATACCTGCACGACGTTAGTATCCGTGTTTCGTGGCGTGTATACAAGGTCGGGAGATACGGATCTGAATAAACGAGGCCAGCTCATGTTCAACTGAGATGCAAGGAATATAATCACCGGACCTTGAGGTGCATGTTCTCGTGGTGTAGTACAGCTCTAGCGGGGGGTCAACATCTCGTAGAAAACAAGTCAGCCAGGTGTAATGAATTAATCAGAGCGACGCAGGGTCGGCCGTAAGACACACGGGACTCAGTGGACAGAAGTCAGCGATGCAAATGAACCAAAGGCAAATGAACTCATACAAAGCGAGCCCTGTGCTTGAGAGGCTGTGTTCTGGCCAACATTGCGGAGTAGCTACTACAAAGTCTAAGAGCTAGAGAAAGCGATGTGTTCAATGCCTAAGAGTCAGCGCAGATAATAAGAAGGGATTCAAATCGAAGATGAAGCGTAGAATTCACCCTGCGGCCGTCTGACTGGAAATAAAGGATATGCTGTGGATCAAGAACAAGCTTCGGCTTCTTTGACGTGAAATCCAGATCACGATACTTACTTATCGTTTCAAATGCGTTACTTGGCCTTGACTCGCCCTTCAACCCCAACTTATCGGTCAACCTTCGCCTACCAGGAAGCGAACCAAAACTATGACCCCAGAAACTATGACCCCTCAGATTACTATACTCCCTTCATCAACTTGAATGATGGTGATCATTGAGTCGAGTTCAATCTCCAGGTATTGCACCATTCAATTTCTATTCCCAAGAACACCCGACTCGACTTACAGCAGCGTTCATTCAATCACACTGGAATTTGAATTCGGACTAATAACAGGAAGATGAGTTCCCTTCTGAACTCTTGTTCAAAATTCCTGCGGCTGAATTCAAAGGTATGGTTGATTTCTTATGGCCACAGGTAAAGGCACCGGACAATGCCGTGTGTTCAAGCGAATGAGCGGAAGTTGCCTTGATGGTTGGAGCATCAGATTGATGCTGAGACTTTCTGCCCGAAAGAAAGATCCCGCGGGAGCCGGAACTTTTCTGGAAGATCTGGGCACGGAGTTTTCTTTTACCGCTGTCAGCTGCCATCTATTTTAGGCACCATGACACGAGGCTCCCGCGCAAAGTCGGGTTTTTACGACTCTTGGACCACCTATAGCGTCATCGTGACTTGGCATTTCCCACACCCCAAACCTTCTTTAAGAGGATGCAACCGACCTTTGCTCCCTCTCATGTCGATTCCGCGTCTTTCCCCCTCTCTTGGACCGCTTGCGTTTGGGCCGGCAGTCATGAATGTCCAAGTGAACGTGCCTCAAGTGGACTCGACCCCATTCCACAATGTAGACCTCTGTCACTTCGGCACCGCGCACGTTGATGCTGGCGATACGGAGTGTGTGATAATCTCAACATCACTCTCAAGCTTGCTCACAACAGACCTAGCAGTGACGATGATTCCATGCCAGGCTTTATGCCGGCAAATTGGATGCACCGTCAATGTCACCGGCGCAGTCACCGTAAAGTCAAGAAATCTGCCCGTCGAACTGTGCCGAAGAAGGCACCGGTGATCGGTAAGGATCCTTTGCACAATCTTTGTATTGGTTGACGAATTTGCAGAGGCACTTCCTCGGCACTGGCCGAACCCTGAAACCAGATTTACTACCATACATTACCCTCCTGCTAGGATAGTCCAGTAGTCTTAGATTTGTAGCGCCCCGAATCCCTGAATTAGTCCGAATGGAGTTGCCAATCCCGATCAGATCACAGGAGCGGAATCAATTCTCCGAGGCTCGACGGCTCTCTCACTCGCTCTCTCATGTCCCTCTCTCTGCACACACCACCTCCCCTGCTCGTCTTGTTGGCTGCAGGTGAAGTCGGTAGTCCCAGAATGACTCCCTTGCCCTGTGAAACCTGGGCTCATACACGCCACGGCTCGATCGTGATTGCCAGCAACACCAAGAAGATACCGCGCATTCCATGTTGGGATGACTCTCTCCTCACTGCCGCTATGCCTCGTATCAACGGACGCTGGGGCTTTGCGGAGTACTCTCATGTTCCGCAACCCTATTCGGCTGAATTCCCGTATCTTGCTTGGCTCCCCGTGGACTGTCTGGAACGGCTCGGCCTGCCTGTCGAAATCAACCGTTATCAACTGACCCCGGATAGCCCTGATTTTGTGCGGCATTTAGGCTGGGGGCACAGAGGCTATCTAAAGACTGAGGTTCGCGAGGCCTTGCAGACAGATGTTGTCTGGTATATCGAGAAGGTTCAGGCACTTATCTTGACCGAGGAGGCTGAAGGCGGCGGAATTCATAGACGTTTCGAAGCCCGACCACCAGTCATTGCTATGGTTCGTGCCCACAATGCGTGCTTCTCCATGCGCTTCCCCCATCTCACATATCGGGATCTTCTCGAATACCTTGCTGGTTTGCAGCGCGCAATTGCCGAGTTGCAGGCGTACATCATGTGGTACGACCGTATGTATTACGCGGACTTTCCGACTGCTTCACAGAATGGGATGAACACCGGTCTTCGCGGATCTATCGCTACAGATACACGGACGTATGCGTCTCTGCGCTCACTTGGTGCTCCAGTTTGGCTGGAAGTTGAGGGATCCCTGGTCGGTCTTGATCCCGCGAAGGAGTCTCAAATGACAGATCTGCTCATCGAAGTCACATTATGGGCGGATACCGCGGCTACAACTGCTCTTCAGGACACGCGCAAGGGAGTCCTTGTCCACAACAAGCCGCTGGAGTATTATCCGCCCCACGTACTTGATCTCGAGTCGTTCGAGACGGCAGCTCGCGGATATGGGTTGCGGACTGATACATACAATAAAGACAAGTACTCGCTGGCGGATGTCAGGAGAATGATCGAGAATGAGAGTAAGTCCTGCTCGTCCGACCGCAATTGAAGTTGAGATTGACCCCTTGATGCAGAATTGTCTGGAAAAAATCACAACATCTCCGCGACATTAGCTGTCAATGTGCGATGTGCAGGCAGTCTAGCTACGGATATGATGGAGAGATATGGTGTGTCTCTCTGCCTCAACAGGCCCGTGTTTGTTCTCAATATATCGACCTAGCTTCTGACCGGGCGATTCTCCCTGGCCCCGATGAATTCACCCCCGGCAAACCGAAGGTTGCCGCAAAATCATCGAAGTGGGCGCGCCAGTACCAGGACATTATGAAAGCCTATTCCGACTGTGTCTGGGCTCCCCGATTCGTTGAAGCGTGGGAGCTAGCATTGAACAACACAACCGGATATCCCTCGGTGCACAATGTTTTGCTCACGCCGAAATGCAAAGATCTCTTGCTCTTCGTTGCTCCTCCTCCCCATCTCTTTCTGAATAAGGCGGGCGAGAAAACAGCGACAATGTTCTTCGTGTGGATCTGCATTCGCAGGGCATGGCTGTCTCGCATGGACCGCGATGTGGACTGTTCGAGTGCAGTCTCGTGGGGCATGACAACTCAACAATGGAGGGAGGTGCTCAATGGGCTTTATTGGAAGTGTCGCCATCCGAGAAAAGGACCGTCTACGTTCGATAACAGAAGATTTTGGACCTATGGAGGCCCGCTGATATTTGGCGAGGACGAGGAGGACTGGGCGTCAGTTGAGCTGTCCCCGCTCAACACAGGCAGCGCAACTGGCAGGGTTGAGCTCTCCGACTTCAGCGATGACAGAATCAAAAGTCTTTTGATATGGGATCTCACCTTGTGCCACGCACAGCTACAGCTGAACCGTGCGGACGAGATATTATACGCTTCGAAACTCAGGTCCGATCCGATGGCGCTCAATATTCGACGAGTCCGCCGTAGCGGGCTTTTCCGCGAATCACTTTGGGACATTCCTGAGAAAGTGGCTCCATGGGAACGAGACTTAGAGGACCACAGGAGACGGCACTGGCTGTCACGCTTTGTCGAGATAGTCAGGGAATGGCCATGTGCAGCACAGGTGGAATGGGTTCTTGCTGACCAAAAGCTCAGCGAGGTGATGCCTGTTGCGGAAGAAACCCAGCTCACAACATTTTGCCGTCTACTTCCGGAGGGCAAGGTGCAGACCTTGGAGCGGTCTGCAGTGGCTGTTTACTACCAAGGAGTCTTTGACGCTTTGGGAATTCTGGCAACCGCGGTGGTGAAGAAGCCTGAGCACACCGCGGCAATGCAGCCGTTCTTCTCCATCTGAAAGGCGGGCAGTGTTGAAATTCCATTTGCAGGTGGCAGGATAACCAAGGAAATTTGATGTATATTGTGGTAGCAGTTTACTTATGAACGAATACCAATTACGCTTATATGAATACGTAGCCAGGGCGGTCGGAGTTGGCAAAAATGTTCTGGTCGCGATGGAGAGGAGGGCGAGGTCGGAACAGGAAATTCCAAGGGAGATCGAAGGAGTGCAACATGTCCACATCCTCCGAATCCAAGGCGGCACGAAATTCGAGACCATCCGAGGAGTTCCACCACGCTTCGTATTTGCGCCGCAAATCAGCAGATCTGGAGACGGTGAGTTTGGCGAAACCTGCAACTTCTACCACACGGGACTCGAGTTCTGGAGCAAATGCTACAGTTCTCGTCCGTGTGTCGTCGAGCTCCAACCACTGGAGCACTGGCAGGTGGGCGACTAGGAGGGCTGCGAGGACACCAGATGTCGCATCTGGCTGGATACCGGGCAACGGTTCGATGCGGAAGCATCGGTCGGCGTCGCGCAGCAGACGGATTCTGCGGGGGAGCTCAAATGCGCAGAAAAAATCATTGAGGTCTTGTGATGAGATGAGAAGGTATGTCAACGAAGGAGCAATGGCGGGGTTATCCAGCAGGGTGGGTGGGATTGCTGGAAAATGATCTTGCCACAGCTCCAACGAGGTTATTTTACAGCGCGAGCGCTGCAAAAAAAGCTCCAGATCCTCGGTAGCCTGAACCGAAGATGATTCGAGTATGAGGTGATGCAGATTGGGCAGGGACAGAAATCGAGTGACACGAGTGTCACCGACCGCGGAATAAGTATGGACGTTGGGCAGAAGGTGCGCAATGGCTGGAGAGGTAAACCGATGAAGCCAGTCCCAATGCAGCCGGATGCGCAGATGCACAACATTTTGCAGGCAATCCAGTGTCCTTTCAAACTCCCCGACATGAGCGACATCGATGTGCCAGCTAAGATGGGTCAACTGCCCCCATGGCGCAGAGATATCGGGACCCGCCCAATGCAGATGGGTGAGCAGTGGTGCATGGGCGAGAAAATCCGATACCCATGGGGCCGCACGATCTCTGGAGGAGATGGATCCAAACAGGACATCCCCCACGACGACAGAGAGGCTCTGGAGTCTGCTGGGTGGAGGGACCGGAGGGGGGAAAAAATGCGGTATGAACCAATCGACCATTTCGAGATGCTGACATTGCGATATTTTTGGCAGTAGAAGGGGAAGATGAAGATGCATGGGGAAGGCCAAAAGATAATATTGCCGTTTCATGATCATGGGTGGGAACATGGGTACAGGATCGCGGAATTGATGGAGTATCGGGCGCGCAATTCGAAGCGACAGGGATGTCGTCTGAGCACGACGGAGCCAGAGCTCGACCAGTTCGGGGTGCAGAACATTTTCGGTGTCGAGTGACCTCCACAGGCGTGGAAGACCGGTTGCAACCGCCCGCCACAGAGAAGATACGCTGCAAAGCAGGAGTGGCGCATGGAAAGCCGACGGAGCGATGAAGATAGGGACCGGATAATCAGTGGCAGGAACGTCGCGGGTTGGGGACGGCAGACAGAGTATGAATATGGCCTCCAGAAGCTCATGCACCAGCTTCGAAATCGGGGGTGCGGGGCTTGCCATCGAAGTCGGCTCCCAAAAGTGTGCACCGCCTCACTCGATCGCCAAAAAAGGAGACCGCAATAACAGCAGAGATGTCGGTAATATTTATTGATAGAACTCGTTACAAATAGTATAGGCTTCCTTCCACACCAGCTTGCGAATCTCCATGCTACGGGAGTTGGTATCTACCACTGCAGCTAACCGCTCGTCGAGGTACGCTATCTGCTCCGCTGTGAAAGGCGAATCAGGAGGCTCGCACGGAACATCAGAGAGGTCGTTGACACCGGGCGCAAAGGGATTGCGGTCCTCCCACTCCTGCGGGTTGGCCATGAGATGATGACGCATCAGGGTGGGGTTGTCGACGACATCCCAGTCGATGCCGTACGTGGTGGGGTCATCGACCTGCTCGTCCGGGGGGTCAGCGAACTGCTCGAGGCCGCGAGGGCCGTCTTGAAGCATGCTGAACAGGAACATGTCGCGCGGCGAGCGCGTACGCTCTCCGCGAATTTGCAAGTCATGGGAGTTCCAGGCCTCCGCCCACTCTTGCGCGTCGTCGTCGATACAGCGCAAGAAGAGGTGGTGGAGGAGCCAGATGTGAGCGGGGACGGAAGGATTGAGCCCATGGTTAACCTCGAGGTCGAGGAAGAAGGCCTTCCACTTGTGCCCGAAGCCGTGCGTGACGTCATACCACAGGCGTTCAATACGAGTGTTATTGACGCTCCTGAAGTGAGGTCTAAGTAACAGTCGATAGAGACGATAGGATTACACACCTCCCCCAAATGTACGAGCCACGCAATTCCCCTCGCTCAGTCTCCATCATGACCGCGACAAGAATGTTCTCCGTGCCATGATCGCCTCGCACTCGGCTGGGAAGACCATGGAGCGCGACTGCCTCTCGAAAGACTTGGAGCACGGTCTCCGCTCGATTGTTGTTGCTTACGCGGATTCGAGTGACGTAGCGGGACTTGCCGTCGATAAAGCAGTGGATCACTATTTTGAAGCGGATGAGGCCTGAAAGGCATTGAGATATAGAGGCGCCGCGAAGGAGGGAAGACGTACCATGCTGTCCATCGTGGTGCCACAGAGAGTTAGCGCCCGCGACCCGGTATGGAGTGCGGTGGATGAAGCGGGCACCAAACGAGCCAGGGGAACCGTGCACGCGCAGGTAAGACGCAGCAATCCGATCCCGAGGGACACGGTGACCTGCCGCTCTGAGACGCCCCGCGATCATCCGCCGACCGAAGTTGGGGAATGTGCGGAGGATCTCAGTAAGCAGGGTGTCGAGGGCGTCATCGGTGATGGGGGAAACAGCGGCCGACGTCGAGGTGTAGGTCCGCGAGACGGTACCATCGGCCTGCGGCGTGTCAGTGTACACCGGAACGCCGGGCTGCACGAGATCGTAGTCGATCGCCCGCCGTCGGATGGTGCGTGCGGATACATTGAAGATATCGCGGAGATGAGTTGGTCCGCGGAGGGAGAGGGCATGCGAGAGAAGTGTTCGGTCGAGCTCCGCACGCGGTCGTCCGCCGGTGGGTACGTAGGTGGTGACAACGAGACTGGGGCCACTGGGCGGGTCGGATGACTGGTGGCGTACTTCGTTGAGAGAAGCGACCATGTCGGTTACACTCTGTTCAACCGTGGCAAACTCGGTCGGAGGGATGCTGGCCCGGTGCTGTGTGGTGGATTGAATAAAAAGGCTGAAATAAAGGAGGGAGGGAGGGACTTGCCAGTTCGACGGCCGCAAAAAACTGATGCACTTCGTGAATCTGAGCATCGATCTGGGTCTCCGATCCGCGCTGGGTGCGTAACGTCCGAATGACATTGCGTTTGAGGATTTGGTACGCCGCTCGTAGATTTTGGAGAGCATCGGACGATTCGGACATGGAGGGAAAGGAAGAGGAGGGCCTAAGGATAGAATGCGGACGAGGACAGGAGATGAACACTCACGTGGGCGCGAGGAGGTGTGGAGCAGACATGCGGTCGTTGCTGCGGAATTTGATGGCATATGATTCGGATCTACTGTTAATAATCGAAACCGTCTTGGCATTGGCCTGAATAGGGTTGTGATCCTCGTGGGAGATAAGGCACGGATAAGCGATCTCTACATCTCTGGAGAAATACGAGTTGACTTGACTTGTTGCACTGGCGCAGGGCCAAACCCGATTTTCATGGCTCTCTACTGAGCTCCAGAGACCTCTAGAGCTCAGGTTTCGAAAACTCAAGCTAAAAAACATACAGAAAAGGCAGACTCTCTGGAGATCTCTGGAGAATCCTCGTGATATGTTCCGTTCTCTAGCGATCTCTGGCAATCTCTGGAGATCTCTAGAGATCTCTAGAGATCTCCAGTCATGTAGGCCAAAAACAAGGCTTTTGTCCAATAAGGACCCTCAAAGGCTCGGAAAGGCTACGCACGGGTCTGGGCGTGCAATTGGATCGGCGGTGCGAGCGCGATACCTTCAGAAGTTGGTTTGAAACGCAGCGAAAGAGCTGGTGTTCATTCCAAGTCGGACCCAACTTGACAGCTAAGCGCAAAACGATAGACGCAAATCGATTTGCGAGCTGAACTCGGGCCGAGCACAGCCGCCAAGATACGGTACACGCCGACATGATGCAGAGGCCGACGTTCAAGCCTTTCAAGGCCACCGCCGCAAGGTATGTTCTCGGATGAAATGTGGCGAGATTGTCATGCATCGAGGAGGGTTCAAAGTCATGGTGCAGTTCGTGAGCGCAGTCGTTCGGTCGCGGTTATGGCTCGGCCCGAATTGAGCTCTGAAATCGATTTGTGTCTATCGTTTTGCGTTTAGCTGGAAGAAGAACATGCTAGGCGAGGCTTGCTCCGGCGAAATACGACAGAGTCAAACAGTCGATGGGACGATTGGGCGACGTGCAGCGCCCAATGAAGGATGTGAGATGCCGACCAGCAGGGGTGTAGATACTAGATTCTAAGAAAGCTGCAGAGGATTTCGAGTCGCTACAAAAGCAGTACGAGTTGAGTAAGAGAGTGAAAAAACTCACCTTGGCATTGCCTTGGCAATTGCTTGGCAAGGGCGAAACGCACAATGCGTACTTACCAATCACGATCTAGGGCGATAACGATCAATTGAAACTGTCACGGTGTTACAGTTTCAACCTGTGAGAATCTGATGATGGTCGTTAGCGGGCACTGCATCCGTTCCCTTATAAGCCGCTCAGATTCGGAGCGTCTTCAGGCCCTTACCTCCCTTCTTTCATCACAACTTTTTCTTCTTCGAGCCCGGAGCTCCCTCGCATTACTTGTCCAACCACACTCATTCCCCCACCCGTCCACATATCATCATCATGAAGTCCTTCAGCATCGTCTCCGTCCTCGCTCTCGCCACCTTCGTCGCGGCTCAAGCCAACGGCGGCCCCCCTTTCGACCCCGCAGGCACCGGCAACGTCGGTAACGGCGCCGGCAAGCAATTCATCGGTGGCCAATGTCTCAGCGCCGCCGACTGCGGGTCCGGCTGCTGCGCGGGCCCCTCGGGCATCTGCTCGGGTGTCGGTGCGCAGACCCAGGCTGGCAAGACTGGCTGTGGCTTCGGTGGAGGCGCAGCAGCCACTTCCCCCGCCGCTGCCGCCCCTGTCGCCCCTGCCGCCGCCGCTCCCCCCGCCCCCGCCGCCGCATCCGCGGGTGGCCCCCCTTTCGACCCCGCAGGCGCGGGCAACGTCGGCAACGGCGCTGGCAAGCAGTTCATCGGCGGCCAGTGCCTCAGCGGCGCTGACTGCGGCTCCGGCTGCTGTGCCGGCCCCTCTGGCATCTGCTCCGGCCCCGGCGCCCAGCTCCAGGCAGGCAAGACCGGCTGTGGCTTTGGTGGAGGCGCCGCTGCCCCCCCTGCACCCGCCGCCGCCGCTCCCCCCGCCGCTCCCCCCGCACCCGCCGCAGCTGGCACCAACGCCGCGGGTGGACCCCCCTTCGACCCCGCAGGTGTCCCCAACGTGGGCAACGGTGCTGGCAAGCAGTTCATCGGTGGCCAATGTCTCAGCGCCGCCGACTGCGGGTCTGGCTGCTGCGCGGGCCCCTCGGGCATCTGCTCGGGTGTCGGTGCGCAGACCCAGGCTGGCAAGACCGGGTGTGGCTTCGTTTCCAAGCGATTCGTTAGCCGCAAGCGCGCGCTCCTCGCCGACCTCCTGCAGTAGATGGATGACTCGTTGATTATTGGGAGTTGGAGTTATCTTTATTCTATGTAATGCGTATTTAAAAGCAACGTTGAAGAATGTGATGAATTTTGGAAATTGTCTTTCTGTTGTGAACGCACGAGAGTTTCTTGAGCAGTCTCCAGCAGCATCTGAAGTCTGTTTCGTCGTCTTGCTCTGACTTCTGTCCGTTCCTGGAGCTCGAAGCTTGTTGAGACGTGGGCGTCTGGGGCTGGTTTTTCTTTGTGGACAACGGTAAGTACGACTGAGCGTGAGGACGCGCAGAGGGGAGGACGGGGGACATCCAAGTCCGTGTATGTAGGTACACCCAGCACGTAGGTAAGGGCGGATAAGGATAGGAAACGGAGGCGTCCATGGGGAAGGTACGTATGTACGTAGATGGAGGGAGGTGGACGATCACAGGAAGACGGGAGCGGGAGGAGATGGCAACGGACGGCGCGTAGGATAGCGCGTTGAGACCGTAAAATCGGCGCCACAGTCGCAAAAGCAAATGTACGCGCACGAAGAAGGCTGGACGCATCGAGCCCGTTCGAGTTGCCAGGCCCACGATAAGTTTGACTTGGAAAAGACCGAGGAACGTCGAAAAACATGCTAGCCTGAGGCAAGAGGCAAAGAATGAACACGGATTTCTGGGGACGAGAGTTTGGGGGAAGAAAGGTGTACGACTGGGAGCTGCTGCAATTCCTAATCAGAAAACGAGAGGGGGGCCTCCTTGATCCGCTACCACCACCATCTTTTGCTTTCCCACGCTGCTTCTCACCGACCGGCGGCGGGATTGCTCGAGACCGGGGTGACTTGTGGACCAGGGAGTGGGTTTGAAGCCAGGTTCGCAGCCACGGTGACCCCACACCATCGTAGCCTACGTGCTACACCGCAGATAGCGGTTATAGCCTACGAGCTACTACTTCCACGAGTTTCACTCCGAGAGCACGAAAGTGCCAACGTCCAATTGTTCGCCCACGACGGCAACTCGCATAACAACTACCTTATGAAACTACCTCTGGCTGGGCACCGAACTGTTCTACACTCTGCTCGCTGCTACTCTCTCTCCACGACGACGAGTAAAGTACACTGCCTCGATGGCTTTGCACGAATGAGCTCACCGATGACGACGCGGCGGCGCTACCTCCGTCCTCTCGCTCTCGTGACGCGGTACTTTGGATTGCCATCACTAGTGCTTGCACGAACCCCGGCGCTTTCTTGGCTTTCTTGGCTTTCCTCGCGGCTCAGCAATCCGGCTTAAATGAAGCTCGTGTCCTCTCTTGCCATTCGAGACATTAGACGACCCCAACTGGCCTACACCCACTAATATCGGGTGAACCCTCTGCATAAAGCAATTAGGCTGAGTCGGCTCTGGTTCGCATTTTATTTGAATTGCCTTCGTCGTCGTCACTTTAAATTGCACCTTCTCATCGTCACTGCAAATGACACCCCTTCGTCGTCACCTCTTGGCCGTTCACAGCACGCAGTAGATCAGGTGAATGACCTGTTGGTCAACTGCTCTAAGCTCCGGCCCACTCCTCGCATTTTCGTCCGCTATATATATTCTCTCCGCATTGTTCTCGATTTGTAGCCCACCCTGGCGTCTCCCAACTCCTATTTCGCGGAAAGATACGCTTCCCTCCCGCCCAAGACCGACGACGTTCTGAGCGGTGTGTCACAGAGGCTTACACAGCACCTCCAGATACGTTCCTCAGGCTCGACACCCAGTCTTGACCGTCCCGAATTTCAACGGCTTCAACACCTTCAGCCGCCTCGGAAGCGTCCCCAGACGGCGCCGTCCTCTCCTCCTCGATCCAAAGCAGCGAAACTTTCCAGCATGGCTGATGACTCGCACGGGGACGTAAATATGGCCGAGGTACTTCAACTGCGCACCTTTCTTCTGCTCCTTTTAACCCACTACAGAACGAGAACCCTCTCCTCATTCCGACTGCGTACAACCCTCCTGTCCGAGGCTGGACCGAGGAGATGGTTAAGATGAATCACTGTGACGATATTGTTGAATTGATCGAAGGAAATCCTGGTGCGTGCCGAGACAGCATCCAGTCCAATCTAATCTTTGCTCTAGCTACCTGCATGGCGGCAGTGATCATGTCTTACGACGTCCACGATCGCGAGAGCGGCCCCACCGCCATCAAGTCCATCCTTCTTGCGGAGAAGGTTGCCGACGCTGACAAAGTCGACGTGTTCCCTCCTACGCCCAAGGAGCCTGTAGGCCTCGACGGTATGCCATACACCAACATCATATCAGACTGCACTCCCGCGTTCAAAGCTGCTGTGCTCGCCGCAAACTCCGTTTTCTATGGCATGCACGACGGCGTGGCGTGCACTTTCTACGTCTTCAGTGTCAAGCCGCAGACTCCGTGGACCATTGCGACCTTCACCGGCCTTAGCACCCTCATGTCTACCGATGAGTTGAAGAATGCAGCCTACACTTGCTTTCTAAATGATCCCTCCATCGTACAGATGATCACTGCGAACCACGGCAACATTCGAGACGACCACGGGAACGATGTCCCATACATGCTCCGCACCATCCTCCAGTTTGCGGCCATCGCCACTTGTACCATTCGCCGCCGAGGCGGCAAGTACGGCAGCCCCCCCATTGTCGCTCATCGCGTCCTCATCCCCCCCTTCTCGCCCGACGCCGCTGTGAACCAGCGCTTCCAGAATTATCTCATGTCAGCGGCGTTCAGTCTTCACGTCCCCAGGCGCGGTAAGGCTGTTCCGTGGCGCGGCCCGGACCCTCGCAACCCTGTGTTCATGTCGTGCCGAGGTTGTTACGGTGTCGACCACTACTCCGACGACTGCTCCATCATCAATTCCCCGGAGTATCGTACCACCCACGACATCGCACCGGATGAGCCCGCTCACAGCAGCTCCTCTGTTCCGACGTCCCTGACTGCTGCAGCTACTGGGGCCACCGCTAACAACTGGGAGCAGGTTCCCTATCGCGGTGCCGGTCGTGGTGCTGGCCGTGGTGGCCGTGCTCGAGGCGGATTCTTCCCTCGTGGGAATGGACGTGGACGCGATGGATATAGGGGATACAACCGCACCCCTTACTCAGGCTATTGATTTTTTCTTTTTTTGACTTCATCTCTCGCTGTCCTTACCATTACATACACGGAATATCTGATGCATACACGAACATTGTACCATACTACCATACATATACACGATATTGACAAACCTTGTAAAATACTCCTTAGCCTGGATGTACAAACTTCTTTACAAATATCTGTCTGTCTCGCGCCCGTGCGAAGCTGTGAACTGCGTCGGAACTTTGCAACCAAAGGTGTGATCGCGTGATGGCAATCTCCCACGCCTCGCACATCCTCCCGTTCGCTCCTCTCTCATGATTTTGACAAGCCTTGGTGATGGTGTCACTGTGGAGAATTACCAAGATTAATGATACACTCTCGGATTTTTCCCATGGGACCCCCCATGTTATCTCGCCGGCCGCGACTTGGACACGTGACTCATCACCCGAAGTCTTCCGCTCTTCCTACCATTGCACAAAGACTCTGGTACAGTTATTTTTGATTTCTAAAATGTTTCCAAGATGAGCTCAAGTAATGTTTGCTATCTTGCAACCCTTAGACTCGGAAACAATTTATTCAACCAAGTCTTTGACCGCTCATTCATTTGCTTTCGAAGATAGAATTGGGGCCATGTGTAGGTGAGGTTAACTGCGACGCATACAACCTAAAGCCTCCCCCTCGTCCCATGGCATTAAGCCGATTCTCTCAGGTATTCCGAGTTGACTCGCAAACAACTCCCTTCTTGGTCTGAAACAAAGATATGGACGGTGGTCCTTAAAACACACCCAATCATGCAATCACAACCACAACAAGTCGAATTTGGTACCTTGCACCCTCCTGGAGCACGGGAGGGTTTCGGGGAAATGGTACCTCCCTCTCACAAGTGCCTGCCGGCTGTGAGTTCAGAATGTGAAACCAGCAGGAGCCAGGGGACCCAGGGACCTGTCCCTGGCTACGAAATGCGCGGTCCCTCCTGTGACGGTCTTGTTGCTCTGGCTATCACAGGGCAAAGCGAAGGGCAGCAGGGTAGTACCCAATATAATATTTCCGCTCGAGCCCACAGCTTTCCGAGGGCGGATCCCGATGCTACGGAACTCTTCGGGCTGGAGCCACAACGAAATAATATTGAAGGTACTGCCCAACACCGGGTTGAGATGCAGAGGAGTGATGCACAAGTTCCGTGTTCAAACGGTGAGAATATGGCAGCCAATCCACCGAATAATACAGACACGGAAGGGGGAGCAGGAGTTTTTAATTTGGATGACAACGGCTGGGAACAGTTAAATCTTAAGATCCGGAAATTGAACAAACCTCCGCGGTTACGACACTCGGCCAAGCACACACGGTCAACCGTAACAATTGGTTCATTGAACATAGCAGGACGGGACACAAAAATGTCTATGCATAATGAGCACCACAAATTGCAGTACCTCAAACGAACCATCGACGAGAACAACCTCGCCGTTCTAGGACTGCAGGAACCACACTTCGATACGGAATCCGCGGCACAATTTAGCAACATTTTCCATCGATGGTTCAAGCTTTTTTACTCCGCCCATCCAGATAAACCGTGCTCGAACACCGGAGTAGCTTTCGTGGTCAACAAGAAATACCTAGACACCGATAATATCGTTGAGTATGACTTGATTGCGGGACGTGCTTCAATGATTGTGATCCCATGGCACAAGGGTTCAACTTTGAATATCCTGAACATATATGCGCCGAACACCGCAAAGGAG
Organism: Mycena polygramma; assembly: GCA_029449255.1. Classification (NCBI taxonomy): domain Eukaryota; kingdom Fungi; phylum Basidiomycota; class Agaricomycetes; order Agaricales; family Mycenaceae; genus Mycena; species Mycena polygramma. The sequence continues at coordinate 284,772 of JARKID010000130.1, read as the reverse complement.
AGAGATGCAATGTGGAAAGAACTATGGAACATTTGGCTAAAGAACCCTAAAATACCCTTGCCCAATATCACGCTGGGAGACTGGAACTTTGTCGAAGATCCAATGGATCGCAACTCCGGAAGTACAGTCTCAGTCCCGGAAAGCTACAAACGACTTAAACACCTGTTCCGACTGCGTGATGGCTGGCGGGCAACATTCCCTGACACCAGGGATTATACCTGTGTACAACGTCGAACAGATCCACGAACAAATAAATTACATATCTCGTATTCCAGACTCGACCGGATAAATGTAGACAGCCAAGACTTTGACTCATACAGAGACTGGTCAATTAAACACTGCCTTGTGAAAAGTGACCACCGTTTAGTGACCGTACAATTGACGTGCCGCGCAGAAGAGCAGCCAGGTCAGGGGAGATGGAACCTGCCTCTTTACCTATTGAAATCATCAAAATTCATGAGACACGTACAAGGTCTAGCCGCAGAAATGTTGACAGATCTGGAAGAACTTGACCACTCCGAACGCGATCCAGCCCAAAATATTCAGACTCTGTGGGCACAATTCAAACTAGATGTCACAAAGTACGGAAAACATTGCTCACGCTTCATCACAAATGAAACAACTCGTCAAATCCGCACATGGAAGACCCAGTTAACTCTGGTACTACACGACGATAACATGCCCCTCGAGAATAAGTCGGAGTCAATCTATATGCTTGAAGACAAAATCCGTCAGTGCCTTCTAGACCAAGCGGAACAAAAGAAAGCTTCTGCAGACGCTCGCTACGATATTGAAGGCGAAACCCTGCGAACAAAAACTTGGACCCAATCGGCAAAAGGCTATCACCTAAAGGAATCCATACACGAGTTCAGAAAAAATCAGGAATCCGAACCAGTACCAACGTACGAGACAAGGCCAAAATACATGGCAAAAATGGCAAGAGACTATCACGAATCGGTCCAATTCAAAGACCAGCCGGATGAGTATGGACGGATGATGGCGACCGAGATCACCCTTGAAAAATGCAAAGTTAGACTATCGGAAAATCAGTTCGCCGAAATGGACAAAGACATGTCAGCCGAAAATGTGGACAGTGCACTGAAACTCTCAAACAACGGAAAGTCCCCAGGACTCGACGGGCTGCCATACGAATTCTACAAGATGTTAGACATCTTGTTCCGACAAAGCAAGAATTCTGGCCAAAACCTGTTTGACGTGATAAACTTCCTGACGAAAGTGTATGTTGACATTGAAAAACATGACATGGTTGAGAGCTGCAAATTCAACGCTGGATGGCTCTGCCCTTTTTTCAAGAAGGGAGATAAATCCTCGATCAGTAATTATCGCCCCATAACATTACTGAACTGTGACTACAAGCTAATGACTAAATCCTACTCTTTAACATTGATGAATGTTGCCCCGTCTCTTGTGCATCCTGATCAAGCCGGTTTCATGAAGGGCAGAAAGATAGAGAACCAGGTTAAACTCGCAAAATTCCTCCTTAACTACGCTGAGGCAGCAGAAGAGGACGGAATCGTAGTCGCTTTAGACCAGGAAAAGGCGTATGACCGGATAAATCACACTTACCTCTTGACAGTCCTTGAACGTATGGGATTTCCTCCCAAATTTTGCAACACAATCAAGGCACTATACAAGAATGCAGAGACCGTGGTAATGATTAACGGGGAAATTAGCGACTCTTTCGTAGTTATCAGGGGAGTTCGGCAGGGAGACCCGCTCTCATGCCTTTTATTTAACCTGGCCATAGAGCCTCTGGCCTGCCTTTTGAGAGATTCTGATCTTAAAGGTGTCAAAGTTCCAGGAAAAGACGAAGAGCTCATTGTCTCGCTGTTTGCGGATGATACGACTGTATTTTTGTCGTCCAACAGTGCCTTGGAAAAACTGTGGGGTATTCTGGACTTATGGTGTGCAGCATCGACGGCCAGATTTAATGAACACAAGACCGTTCTGATACCTTTTGGAAGCCCCACTTATCGGGCCAAAGTCGTACAGGAGAGACGGCTGAACGATAATGCAAAGATCGGTGCAATTGTCGACACCGTGAAAATTATTCCAGACGGTCAAACTTGCCGCATTTTGGGAGCGTGGATCGGAAATAATGTACCATATTCAACGCCATGGCCCAGTATTATTGAGAAAATTGACAGTGACCTTGAAAGATGGAGAAGAACATCACCTAGTCTTGAAGGCAAACGGCACGTAATCAACATGGTGATTGGTGGTCGTACACAATACCTGACCAGAGTTCAAGGCATGCCCAAAGACGTCGAAGAGACTTTGAGAAAAGCTGAACATGTTTTCCTGTGGGATGGAAAACGAGCTCGAGTAGCGCACGACACGATGATTCTAGACACTAGGAATGGAGGAAAACAAATCCTGGATATTCCGGCAAGAAATGAAGCAATTGACTTGTGGAATCTACAAACATACCTAGTGCAAGGCAACGAACGCGCTACGTGGTGCTACCTCATCGACTATTTGCTCAGCAGATTCTTGGAGTTCAAAAGCTACCTAAATATCCGTCCGGGGCAAGTCTTGAATGTTTTCATGCAAAACATCCATATTCCAATATCCGACAGGACACCGCTGCCAAATGATATGAAACGGATGATTCTAACAGCACGCAAATATAATCTAAAGTTCACTGCACTGTCGGTAAGTAACACAGTGAAAATGGAAATGTCAATATGGAAACATCCGGCAGTGAACACAGACCAGTATACACGTGCCAATCGACGGGACTCTGCAAAATGCTTGCGACTCAACCATGGAGTCCGCACGGTCCGTGACACCTTGACAATTTCGACACGAAGAACCACAGTACCGAGGAAGCCTCATACATTAAATCCCTCGGGAATTGGACGTAAAAATTGTGGATGCCCGGCTTGCCAACGAGATAGAAACCAGTTAAATTGTGAGAATCCCGGAGAATGCATCGAGACTGCCAAGATGTATATAGACAGCCTCAAGCAAAAATGGAATCCGACCATCTCAAACGGTGACCTACGCGACGACCTCGCGCTAACGAACGAAGAGTTGGAAGCAAATGAACTTCCAATTCAGACAAATCAAGCCATGACCTTCAATCCGGACTACACGCTGACGAATCCTGTATCCGGGTTCCGCATCTTTGCCTCCGAGGACTCGCTCAACGAGATCCCAGCGAAGAGATATAAACAAGATGCAGTACCGAGCACCATTACCTATTTCTTACATCCTCGTGTCCTACGTGCCGGTGAGTTCGAACCAGAGATTGAACTCAATTTCAGACGAGAATCCGACGACGCAACGGATAATATGGCTCTATCTATGACTTTTGATAGACCTAATATCCCGATTACATTCCCATCTGCATTACTGGGTGGACTATTATTGATCCTGCAAAATACCAACTCAGATGCTCCGCTAGTAATCTGCACATCTTCTGACTTCCTCCTTCGAGCCCTGGTTAAAAATCGCATGAACTACGAAAATAATTTGCTCGATCCTAAAATCCGACTCCTCAAGGCTGTGATCGCGATGCTAAGCGAGAGGGTTGGCCGAACACGATTCAAAAAAGTTGAAGAGAACCCAGCAAAGTTCCTGATTGAAAAACCAACTCAAAAAATACAAGTAGACACGGAACCCGACATTATGTTCCACTCCCCGGGCATGCTGTTATCACAAGGCTCCCAGAGAGTATTCACAAAAATTATCCGCTCACTAGCCCCGATGCCACACCGCAAATCAACTTTCATAAATTTAGACCGCATTCGATGCGCCGTCGAGGAAGTATCAGGGTACATACCATCCGACACAATGATCTGGACATCTATACGGTCATCTACGATACAACGGCGCACACGCGAATTCTTATGGAAATGCATCCACAACACCTTCAGGGTGGGTGATTTCTGGCTCCACACCGAGACTCTCAGGATAAATGGCAGATGCCATGTTTGTAATGTCACTGAATCTTTGGAGCACATTGCTTTGGAATGCCACTCACCGGAGCAAGCAATTATATGGTCTCTCACTAGACAATTATGGTCCAAAAAATACCCCTCTTGGCCATCACTGAATTGGGGCCTGATATTGGGCTGTAATCTTGTACGATTTCACACAACGAAGAAGATAATACCAGAGAAAGGAAGATTATTTGCGGTATTGGTTTCCATCGCATGGCAATGTATCTGGAATCTCCGGGTGAACCGGGTTATAACAAACCCCGGTGCAACATTCAGCGACGCTAACATCCACAACCATTGGTTGAAATCCATCAACTCAGCGTTGCGACGCGACCGTCTTCTCACAAATAAAGTTAAATTTGGCCCACTTGCGCTCAAAAAGCAACTTGTGCTGAACACCTGGAGTGGGCTACTTATGAATGAAGACTCATTGCCGGATGATTGGACACTTACAGAGGGGGTTTTAGTGGGTATGTGGCCAATGCATGGTGTAGGATAATCTACACAGGCCAGAGTCCCACACTGGTAATAATCGTGCGTAACGGCATTTCCTCCTGGACAAATTCACCGGCATGACTGGCCTAAAACCAGCAACACAAGCGGACAATACTTAGAATGCATCTGCAGACTTTGACTTTGTTACACCAAACGCTCCAAAAAAAAAAAAAAAAAAAAAAAAAATCAGAAAACGAGAGAAAACGGAAGGTGTTGGTGCGTTTTAGTGCCGAGATGAATTCGATTTAAAAAAAACCGAAGAATGTCGACTGGAGCCAGTTCCCTAGAGATAATTTCCCCAGAGTCAAAGAGTTAACGAGGAATTCTTGGGACGACAGTTTGGGTAAAAGAGAAAGAGGCATGCGTGACGTGACCGTAACATCACACTCGGCCACCCACGCAGAAACTTCATGGCGTACGTCGCGGTCGATGCAGACGAGGTGAGCTTTATCCTCCATGCTATTCCATGCGCTGACTGGCTCCCTAGAGGTTAGAGGAAGGGCCAGAGGGTTTACAATTCAAATGCAAGTACACGTCACAATTTGTGAGACTACGAAATCCTGACCGAAATACAGCTTTTCTCGGGGACGCAGACGTGGACCAGAGCGGGGCGCGTTCTCCTGGACGTTCTCCTGGGCTAGGGAACGCAGATAGAGGTCCGTGTGTACGCGCTCTGACACTAGCTGGGCGTAATCTCGTCGTGCAGGGTACTTGCAAGACCACGGCAAGCCTTCGGGCGGGTTCTGGACGGTAGAATACTACCAGTGTTACTTTGACGTCGACACCAAGACCGTACGCCCCTTCACTGTCTGTCCAAGGGACTCTGCGTTGATTGCCTCGACTCCAGGTCCTGCGACGGTGCTACTCGACTTTGGTGCCCTCCTCCGAAGACTACCTCTCCACGCACCTCAACCCCGCGGACCTCTACGGGCCCTTCTGGACGCTCACCACCCTCATCTTCACCTTGTTCTTGTCCTCCAGCCTCGCCGCGTCCGTCACGGCGTACCTCTCCGACCCTGACGCGCAGCTGGGGTACGACTTTGGCCTGCTGTCGGTCGCGGTGCCGCTGGTGTACGGGTACGGGCTCGCGCTGCCTGTCGTGCTGTGGGGCGCGCTGCGCTATTTAGGCGTGGGCGAGTGGAGCGTCGTCGAGGCCGTCGCGGTGTGGGGGTATGGGATGTTTGTGTGGATTCCGGTTTCGGTGCGTCCTTTCCTTCTCTCCTCCCCTCCGCATCTCCCCACTAACGCACCGCCCACAGATCCTCGCCGTGATCCCGCAGGCAACCGTGCGCTGGTCCCTCGTCAGCATCGCCTTCGGGCTGTCAGGCTACTTCCTCGTGCGTAACGTGTACCCCATCCTCGCCTCCGCCGAGGCCAAGCCCACGCGCCTCATCATCATCGTCGTCGCGGTCCTCCACGCGGGCCTCGCCATCACCTTCAAGGTGCTGTTCTTCAGCTACTACATCGTCCCGCCCGCCGACTCGGGGCCGCCAGCCGCACCGCTGCCGGGGAACGGCACTGACACGACGGTGCCGGAGATGCTAAGGCGGATGCTGTTCCCGTGAATGCTGACGCCGCCGGTGAAAATTTGTACATACCTAACTTCATCGACGATTTTCTTTTCTTTTCGTTTCCTGGATGGATTCTGAATGACGGCTAGGACTGTGCGCCGTAGCCGTATTTACGCCCGGCGGCCAGCCGTATCTGTACCGTAAGGTGCCCCCCGGCATGCTTTGACGGTACAGAAACGATGTAGCCGGCTATGCAGACCGTATAGACCCGTACCGGCCAAGCCGTATACGGGTTTGTACGGCTTACTTTGGCAACACGCTGAGACACTTGCGGCGGGTAATTTTCTTTCCCTGGCGGCGTACCTTGGCGCTCGTACTCGGTGAATATCCAGAGGCAAACGATTTGCAAACGATGATCTCCGTGGCTCGTCAAGCTTCAAGATCATCGCCATTGCATCGCGTCTTAATGAAGCGCTGCAGCCCTGGGGCTCAATCGACACCTGCGCTGAGGAGTAGCCCACGCACTCTCTCCCACTTAACTCTCCCTCGAATGCTTTCACGCGGCATTGGCAGCAAGGCTCGCGATGCGCTCCTCATAGTCGCAAGTAGCTATGGGAGTTTATACTTGCTTGAATTTCCTTCGAGCTGCGGTGTGGCTGTGCAGTTATTGAAAAACAGAATGCGGTAGCCCCTATCTCTCGCTCTCTCTCACTTGTCTATTCTGCCTACAATATCGAGATGCAAAACTTACCCCTACAGTCAATCCCCGTCGCGCAGCGCTTCGACACCACACTCGCCTCCATCCGCGCGAACGTTCCCGACCTCGAGGCGCTCGAACCGGAGGCCAACGAATGGCTGAGAATCGCGGGGGCGAAGCTCTTCAAAGACGTCGAGGCTGCGTACGTCGCATTCCGCATCCTGATTTATCCAATTCGGATTGCCTGTATCCTATTGCTCACAAGTGCGTCTACGTAGGTACCACACCCTCGACCGCCTGCGCGACTCGCCCATGGCGCTCCCCGCGTGGGCGCTCGACCCCAAGGAGTACCTCCTCCTCTCAACTGACAGGCTGCCCGCGCTGCTCGAGCCGTACGACACGCAGATGTGCGACGCGCTCGCGCAGATGCTGAGAGAGTGTGGGTTCGTGCGGTGTGAAGTGCGCTCGTGCCGCATTGTGGGGAGGACGATGATGGTGCGGGTGTGGTTCCCTGCGCGGGTCCTCAAAAGCGCCCGGGATGCGGGGTCGGGGCGTGGTGTCGGTGGGGGTGAGGGGCAGGGGCAGGGGCTGCTGCGTTTCGATGCGCACGGGGGGGCTCCGGTGCTGCGGAGGGTGACTGCGGCGGGGGCTGGAAAAGGTGTGGGCCGTGCGCGCCGCGGGGGGGATTTTGGCGCGTGGCTCTTCGACGACAGCCCCCAGCAGGATATATTGTTCATAGCCGCTGCGGTCCTCCTGCTGGGCGGTGTTGTTGTGTTTGTCCTCAGGGGTGTGAGTCTTGCCTCGAGTTCCTTCTCTCCATTTGTTGACTTTCAATTTCAATCCAGTGCAGAGTCTGAACTTCTGAATACACGAATTCCAGGTCTTCTGAGTTGAAGACGATGGATTATTTGTGTAAATACGTGCGAATTGTATGATGGTTTGGTTGGCAAGTTTTGCTTCACTGTCAGATAACATCTGTCTGTCTTGAGCCTGCCTTGAGCCGCCTCAAAACTCATCCCTAACCTTGCGAACCCTTGCATCTCGGCTGCACGAATTCCAGCTCTTCTAGGAAAGAGCTGCTCAACTTATTTCCGTAACTACGAACAAGGCTTTGACTTGCGTCTAAACTGAGTGCGGATCCCGTTCAACTTCAACGCATTATCCCGCACATTCTCGCTGCTTAATCATGATACATCCGTACGAAACGCAGGTCGTTCCATCGGTTCGATGGTGTAGTTGGTTTATCACTTCTGTCTAACATTGCCCTTGCTTGCATGTTCACAGGCGGTCCTCAGTTCGAACCTGGGTCGAATCATGTTTTGCACCAGCGGCGCGTAGCCATACTGCTTAATTTTGCTCCGGAACGTTACACACGCCCGACTGATTATCGATTATCGGTGGAGATCACCGTGTGACATTTTTGTCGCTTCGGACGCCCGTAGCAAGCCCTCCACCGGATATTTCCCCTCGCGTTGGTAACGCGGTGGGCGCGTCGGCGCAGCGCAGCACGGCGACCAAGTCTTAGCGGCGAAATTCATATTACCGCATTGGGATTGCTATCTTATGTAATGGGCGGTAGTGCTCCGCTTTGGGACAGTCGACTCGATTTTCAATCGGTGGGCTCAAGATAGAATGCAGGGAATAGAAAAACATTTCCATTGAAGATGTGAGCATTAGACTGGAATACCGTAGTATTTCGATCAAATCGATAGTCACGCGTCACGCACCGGCCTATCGATATCGAAATTTGGTCCGTGTCACGCGTCACCCGGGCCATTATCGAATTGGTCTGGCGGTTCGGAAAATTCCAGTAAAATGCGAGTAAATTCATATACATATTTGTGAGTCTTCGCAGGCATAAAAGACATGAAATCTGGCCTATTTCTATCCAGGAACGGCCTATGAGTCCTAAAGTCCCATTTTCTGGTGTCAAATCGTTGAATGAAAACAAGAGATCAAAAAATTCCGAAGGTATGGTAGCATACCCCCGGATATTCAAGGACTGTGCCAGGAGTGACAGCTACTTAAGCAGCGCGAATTGCACCGATTATCGAAATTTTTCTCCGTGTCACGCACCTTTCAGCCGCCTATCGAATGCTCGAATTGGTTAAAGAAGTCACGCGTCACGCCTGGGTTCGATTTGATCGAAATACTACGGTAGTCAATTTGATGACTTGCCCAACTGATCATCACCGACGAGTAGGGCATTTTCCGTACTGGTTCAACCTCAAGTTACTTTTGAACTTGGTGTCTTTCCAAGTCATCGTGGTACAATCCTTACATTTGAGGTCAACAAACCAAAAGGTTCAACTTGGCTTCAACTACTCAACATTTACTTCGAATCGGATGGGCGCTTACAAGGCGCTTAACCGGGATTTCGTAATGGCCGAGTTAACCGCGACACGGTGAGCGGCACCCACTCAACCTGATACGGTGTACACGTTGTGCACGGCAAAGACACGGTGTGTCCAATCCTACTTGACCCCGGCGTAACACTGACAGGAACTCCGTTCATCTCCCCCCCCTCCTCCTCCTCCTCTACGACCGGCGCTTATAAACACCCAGACTGTAAGCGTTACTTCAGCGCGTTCGTTGCTGTTCAGTCGAGTTACAACTCACACGCGGTCACTCCAGCTTCCAATCATCATGTCCTCTCAAGGATCCAAAGGAATCGCACTGGTGACCGGAGCTGCACAAGGGATCGGTAAAGCCATCGTGCTCCGGCTCGCCGCCGACGGATTCGACGTCGCCGTCAACGACATCCCGTCCAAGGCAGCCCTGCTTGACGCGCTTAAAGTGGAGGTCATCGCGGCGGGACGCCACTCCGCGGTTTTCACAGGTGACGTGTCTGTGGATGCCGAGGTCAAAGCTATGGTCGCGGGCGTAGTGTTTACTTTAGGCGGGCTGGATGTCGTTCGTGGCTCCCTCCTCTCTCGCCGCGCGTGGGTTTAATATCTGGACTGCATTTTAGATGGTCGCCAACGCCGGGATCTGCCCAGCCCGTGTCTCGCTGCTCGACAGTGCGCCCAACACCTCAACTAAATTTCATGAACTTGCTCATCCATTCCACGCAGTTGAGCCGGAAGAATGGGACCGCACCTTTGCCATAAACGTCCGCGGGACGTTCTTGTGCTACAAACACGCGGCCAAGCAGATGATCCTGCAGGGTCGTGGCGGCCGCATAATCGGCGCGTGTTCTGGCGCCGGCAAACAGGGTGCGTGCCCTTGTCCATTCCATTTTCCTTGCCGTTGCGAATCTCAATGAACGATACCTTGACGATACCTTTATGTAGCGCACCCGGGTATCCCCGATTATTCGTCCTCCAAGTTCGCCGTGCGCGGATTGACGCAGGCTGCTGGTGTGTCCATTTGAGCCTCATCCGCAGTAAAAATAGTGAACCCTGCTCAGCCTTGGATTTCGGTAAACACGGAATCACCGTCAACGCATACGCGCCAGGTGCGTTTTGCCGATTTTACTTCAGGTTCCTTGCCCTCCTGACGTGTTTTAAAGGCGCTGTCATAACCGCCATGAGTGCGATTCAATTATCTCGGGCGTCTGTCAACAGCTACTCATCCGACCCTGCATAGCCCAACAGTTAGCTGATCTATTCGGTCCGCAGCTGGGCATGGACCAGGAGGCCTTCTTCGCGATGGTACATTCCAGTCCATCTTCCAATTTCACATCGAACTGCATGCTGATAAATAAATTTGAACCTTCAGCAAGCGAAGTCGGCAGCAACGGGCGCCAACCCGACGACGGACAACATCGCGAGCGTGGTATCGTTCCTCGCGTCCAAGGAAGCTACGTTCATCACTGGTGAGTTTATTCATCCAATTGTACCGTCGCTGTTATTGAGTATCGCCGTGCAGGACAATCGGTAAGTGCTGTGGCCCGGGACGCGGTTGTGCTTGAGTTGACGGGTGTTTCAGATCTCGGCGGATGGTGGGCGGTATTTCGATTAAGCATATGCCTCCGCAGGGCCCGAAAATGCATCGTTGCTTTGTCTCGTTCTTGGATCCTCTGAATTTACGTTCGATCCAACACGAAGAATTTGGATACGCATATGTTGTAGGAGACCAACAACGGACTTGACTAATTAATACATGCTTTCAGCTCCACTAGGCTGCTCGTTTCCCTATTTGCGGAAAGCGTACAAGAACCCGTCGAACCCCCGCTCCCCTGCCGTGTGGATCGTCGTAGCCTCCACCTCTGTGTCGTCCTTGATGTAACGCAAAAGCTCTCGGACACCCTCGGTGGTCGAGCGCGTGTCATTCAAGTCCACGGGGAGGCCGAACCAGCCAACGTTGTCAACAATCTATCCAGATGCATTCAGTTCTCTTCTCATGTTGAGATTGAATTAAAGGAGAACACACGATAATCCCACCGCTGCGCACGAGTCGCTTGGCCTCGATGAAATAGTTGGTGTTGTTCTCTTTGTCCGCGTCGATGAAAGCCAGGTCGAATTTCGGTGTCTCGGCGGAGGGGTGGATGGCCTTGAGGGATGTGAGCGCGGGCCCGACGATGACCTTCACTTTGGAGGAAAGCCCGGCATTCGCGACGTTTTCTTCGATCACCTATTGGAGGGAAGTCAACGATCAAGGTGTGATTCCAAGGCAGGAGGACGGCTGACCTGCGCATGCAGCTGCTCGAGTTCAAGTGCGACGACCTGCCCGTCATCGGGGAGAGCCCTTGCCATCCAGATCGCGGAGTATCTGGTCCATAAAATCAGCTTCCAAACTTATGACGCTACTGGTTGAAAAATCCAACTCACCCGCCGAGACTCCCGACCTCCAGCACACGCTTGGCGCGGACGGACAGCAGAAGGAGGTGGAGAAACTTTCCCTGCGCGGGGCTCACGGCAATCTCGTGACGTATGCCATTGTCCTTGGTGTTCTTCGCCACCGAGTCGAGGACCGCGTCGGGCTTGTGGAGGAAGGAGTTGTGGTACCGGTCCGAACGCGTCCAGACGTCGAGGTCGGATGAATTGAAGGTTGTCATTGGGTTGGTTGGGTTGGTTGGGTTATGAGAAGCTAAGAGGAGGCACGACAAGAGGGTTTTTATACGCACGTCTATACTTATTTTCAACCTTCGGACCACTTTCGGACCTGCGCCGAAGGCTCCACGCAATCGCCGGCAGGTTTATCTGATAAACAACTGCCGTGCTCAGCCTTGTCTGGTACTTGCCGTCAATCCGCAGCGACGTCGGACTACCCGCTGTGGAGCTCGAGAAGAGATGGGTATGAGTGAGGGGAAGTACGACTGGTTAACCCCGGGCCCAGTAACATCATTTTTCTCTGAAATCCTTCCCGTTTTCTTGGCATACACTCGACCCCTGAAGTGCTCGAAGAGGTGCTTGAAAAAGTCCTTAAAAAAGCTCGCACTTCTACGGACAACGATCTTCTTCTAGCTCACTGCGGAGACTGCGGATTTCAGCGGAAAGCACTCGGAAACCCAGAAACGCGCAAGAAGGCGCCAAAAGTTCAACACGAGACCCGAATTGCCCTCCAATACAAGTGCAACAGCAGGTGAATCATGAGTGCGTGGTGCCACGGCACGGCAGGAGAAGATGGTAATTCTTCTATGTAAGTACGTATACACAGCCAGACCTTCGGATGCGCTAAAGATGATGAGAGAATGACTGACGTCGACGCAGCCTGCAACTACCCAGCAGTGCGCGTCGCGGCACAGTCGACTAAATGATCATGAGTAACAGGGCGCGTGCGTTCCACAGCGGAGGACAGCTTCGAAAGCTTCAGGATATCGTGATGAAGGTAGTGAATACAGCTCTTGAGGCAGAGCGAACTTGAAGCCAGTTGCCAGGCTCCAGCACAACAGTCGAAGTCTCGCATAAATATCATAAATTTGGACGAATACATCTACTTGTGTTCTCGGATGTTGAATGACTATGCCAGGACTTTGCTCCAGTCTGTGGCCTGCGCAAACTCGGCCCACGTACGTGCGCGTCTCGGCAGGCCCTCGTGAGGAGGTGCGGGCCCCCACCCTGTCCCAAGGTCATCAGAAATCCACCCCGCAACAATTATGAACATGAAGAGACGTACATTCGAAATCTGCCGCCGACAGGAAGGACTCCGTCATGATCAGCGCAATCTTTGGCGGGAGTCCCATGGCCTGTACGTTCTGCTTGTGCTGCTCAGCAGAAATCTCTTGAAACACGATCTTCTTCCCGGTCGCTGTTGGGAATTTAGTAAATATCACCACCGAAAGCCGATTTGCGTACCTTTGCCGATTTGCTGCGCCATATCGCCGAAGCTGATTTTCTCGCCGTACGCGACAATCTTGGAACCGTCGGGGAAAACGGGGAGTTCGAGCGCATAACGGACAAAGAGGCCGTAGTCCGCGACGGCGTCGATAAATGGAGCCAGGGCGGTGGACTTACTTGGGAAAGGAACAGTGAACGACCCGTCCTCTTGTTTTTTCAGAAGCAAGGGCATGGTGAGGAAATTCGTTCCGTAGAACCCGGCCTGAACGTCAACAAAGGGAACGCCACACTGGTAACCGTACTCGGTGACGGCGGCCTTGGCGTCGAAGTGATATACGTGAACGTATTTCCCGCCGCTGAGTTTGCTGATGGATGGCAGGCCTGACCAAACGATGCGCGAAGCACCCGCCGCCTTTGCGGCGTCGATGAGAAGCTTCCCCTCGTTGATTTCCTGGATTTGGCGTCTCGACTCTCAGAACGGGATTCGACTTGAAAAGCAAAACAAGGCGTACCCGGTTTTCATCGATATATTCCCAGAAGGAGGTCATGAGCTATCAAATATACAATGAGTTCAGGCCCAAGCTGGTTTTAGTAATCCAAAAACTCACGAATGCGAAGTTGGTTCCCGCGAAGGCTTTGTACACCTCTTCCTTGTTCTCGACAACGTGGTTGAGAGCGACGACCTCCACGCCGAGTTTGGCGAGGTTCTGGGCGGCGGGCTTGGATGCATCGCGCGTGAGCCCGCGAACGCGGTAGGCTTTGTCGGATTCGGCCAGCGCATTAACAACACTGCCGCCCTGGATCCCAGTGGCGCCGACGACAGCCACAAGGGGTGCGGAGGAATCTTGGGTGATAGTCATGTTGAGAAAGTAGTATGGAGTTGAGGAATGGTTTGGTCTTGCAATGATCTGGCAGTGGTCCTATACATACTGCCAGTGAGGATGAGCTTACCGAGTTGACCGAACTCCCGAGTACGCGGAATCTGCAAACGAACATGCCCGATATCATCGGGAAATATGTCGCGGATGGGACGGGATGGCGCCTTCGGGTGCTGAATTGACGCCGAGTAGCCTAAAAATTCAGGATAGGATGCAACGAAAGAAAGTTCAGCCACTGCTAGCATGCAGCTGCACCTGGACTATTGACCCGAAAACCAACCACATGCACAGCCACAAAAGACGAACTGCTGTGTACTTTACTCATCCGTCGGAACATCCGTGGCAGGATATGTATCATTTCCCGACGGATGCGGCTTTTGCTCACAAATTCAAGGGCATATTGAGTTTTCAAGGTTATATTGTTTATGCTGAGCGATCATTGAAGATATAGGAGAAAAGGTTGCAAGTTCAACTTACGAGTCCGTTCTGTTGAATACCACCACTTGATCGGGCCCTTCGACGCGGGAATTCGGTTTCTGGGTTCGATGGGGCAACACGTATTTTGCTTGCACTTTTATTCTTGTAAGATGAATTGATCCACACAAAACAGAGCCAATCAATCAGTCTGGTCGCCACGTAGTTGAACACCATAATTCGCACTCTGTCCATTTTTCCAGGAGCTGTAAATCTAGCGCAAAGTTGGTAATCGCTTCAGTCTCGCACTCGTAAATCGGAGCGATGTTTACCACAACACACGAGTCCCTGGTAATCAAGGTAACGCATAACACACGCTCCGCTCTGCAAACACCTCGTCACTCTCACTGTTGAACCGGAGTAAGACCACGGCTTACCAGGTGCGGCATCAGCCTCGTTCAAGATTCCCTGCTCAGCCAGGTGATAAAGGCCATGTTGAAAATCGACAAGAAATTTATCCCCAGGATGGTCGGACTGAAAGGCCAGGGGCCTGTTATTGTCCCATATGGTGCTGGCCCAAAAATCAACCCTGGCAAGTGCCGGGAATGCAACGGTGGTCAGCATGTCGCGAAGTGGCTGCCACTCGATTGCTGGGGGCTCGGAAAGCAGCGCGACGCTGAATCCGAATTTTACCAGGCCTCTGCTGCATGACTCCAAGAGCCGGGCGAAGAGGTGGGCGAGTCCTCCGCACGTGGTGTCGACGGCGACGGTGATCTCCAGGATGCCAAGCCGTTTCAATTTGGCAAAGGATAGGGTATTCCAGTGGTCCTGCGGAACGTCAACTGATAGGAGTAAGTTGGACGGAAACGGCGCTATAACGAGAAACACTTGCCGTCCCATGACTCTAATCTGAGGTCTTCAAGACTTGACGACACATTTAAAAATTCTCGAAGGCTAAGAACTGTTTCTGGGCTCCAGGAGACGCATAGGCGGCGGAGATTCGAGAGTGATTTCCCCTCGACCAGCCAATGGGTTATGATATTCTGTGTGGGACGCTTGAGATCGAACACAAGCTTGTTCAATCCGATCTGCTTCCTCAGCGACATGTCGCCGTCCTTTGGGACCGGAAGAGTGATCTGGTGCAGCGTCAACTCTGCCAAAGCCGGCGAAGTGACGAGTTGAGCGAATTCTGCGAGGTCTGTGAACGCGCCCAAGTCACTGAGCCGGAGGGAGACGAGGTCAGACCGCTGACAGAGGTCACAGATCGCCGCCCTCAACTGCGTCGACAGATCACTCCAGTGCTGTATGCGAGGGTCGAAATCGTCTCTGAGAGAGACCGAGAAGGAGGACACGGCAGGTAAAAGCCCCAAAATCGCAGGATAACACTCCTCGTGGGCAGTCCCGGTCAAAGTGAGTATAAATGCTCGAACATAGCCCAAGAGATGCTGCGCGTTGACCAGGATGTTGTATAACCGCTGACCATTGTCGCCCTTTTGTAGGAGATGAATCTCGGAGAATATGCTGCTTTGGGAGGAGGGCAGGAACGCGTGGCAGACGATTGCGCAGGAGCGAAGCGTGGGCCGATCATTGCCGATTTCACAAATGATTTTGTTGAGAAGTTCCTGCGGAAAACGGAATACAAGAGACTTCGACTCCATACCGCTGCAATGGTGGATGATGAGATCTTGTTTTGAGTGAAGACGTGGGGTGAAAGAAATCACCCCGATTTTGCCCGGTCTTTAGATCAAGACGCCCAAATGCTGCTGGCGTGCCGAATTGTGACAAAGGCTTGTAGGCAGCGTCGTCCAGCCCAAAGCGCGCTGGATGTTTGCGTGCTGGGTCAATGTTAGGTGTAAGCAGCGTGAGAGCGGCGGGCCAAACACTCCCATATAAGTGGCTGTGGCACGGGCCGTTAATTTCAAGCTCCGACACCGACCCATCAAGTGGTACACAGGGCTCCGTATCTTGACCTCCACACTTGAAGGTCCACTTAGGACGCGTACGGGAGAAAAATGGCTCCAGGGCATCTCTTTGCAAAAAGACTCCAGCAATTTCTTGATATGCGCGTCGTATATGCGCGTCGGAGGTACCTTGAACAGTGATTTTCGGACATAAAATGCCGGTTGAAGATACAAAATCGACAAAGAGTATTTCATGAAAGACCGATCGACGACATGTAGTCCGACGCCATTACCGTCCCATTTTGTTCCTGCTAATAGCTTCAAATCGGGCAAAAGGTTAATCGTTAATCAAACCACTCTCGCACTCGTAAATTGCAGCGAGGTTGAGGATTACCGCGCCCAAGGTGTTAAAGGATACACGCTCCGCTCTGAATATTTCGTCAATTTCTTAGTCTTGAATAGGAGCTGGACGGCTCACCAGGGGCAGTGATAACCATGTTTAAGATTCCCTGCTCAGCCAGGTGATGAAAGCCATTTTGAAAATCGATATGAAATTTATCCGCAGGATGGTCGGACTGAAAGGCCAGGGGCAAGTAATCTTCACGTATGGCGCTCGCCCAGAAGTCAACCCTGGCAAGCGCCGGGAAGGTTACGGTGTTTAAAATGTCGCTAAGTGGCTGCCACTCGATGGTTGGGGGTTCAGCGCACAGCAAAACGGTGAACCCAAATCTTTCCAACGTTCTGCTGCACGGCTCCAAGAGCCGGGAGAAGAGGTGCGCAAGTCCTCCGCATGTGGTGTCGTCGACGGCGATGGTGAGTTCTAGGATGCGAAGCCGCTTCAACGTCGCAAACGAAAGCGTATTCCAGTGGTCATCTGAATCGTACACTGATAGAACGTAAGGTGGACGGACGCCGCGCGATGTCAAGAAATACTTGCCATTGGGGGACTCCAAGGTGAGGTCCTCAAGACTTGACAGTGCATTCAGGAGTTCTTGAAGGCGAGAAACAGTTTCTCTAGCCCAGGCGACACATAAACGGCGGAGATTCGAGAGCGACTTCCCCTCGACCAGCCAATGTGTTATTATTCTCTGTGTGTGACCATCTAGATAGAACACAAGCTTGTTCAATCCAAGGTGCTTCCTCAGTGACGTTCCATCGGCCTTGGGATCCGGAAGAGAGATCATGTGCAGCGTCAACTCTGCCAAAGCCGGCGAAGCGACGAGTTGGTCAAATTCTGCAAGGTCTGTGAAGGCTTCCAAGTTGCTGAGCTGTAGGGAGACGAGGTCGGACCGCCGGCAGAGGTTACACACCGCTGCCCTCAATTGCATCGGCAGATTATTCCACGTGCGAGGGTCGTTTTGGTCTTCGTCTTGGATGGTGATATTTTCCATGGTGTCGTCTTCGATGGTGAGAGAGAAGGAGGACACGGCAGGTAAAAGCCCCAAAATCGAGGAATAATGATCCTCGTGCCCATCTCCGGTGAAACTAAGTATCAATGTTCGAACGTCGGTTAAAGTGAGTATCAATGTTCGAACGCAGTTCCGGAGATGCGGCGCGTTGACCAAGACATCGTGTAACCGCTGGGCATTGTCCCCCTTTTGAATTAGATGAATCTCGGAGAATAGACCGATTTGGCAGGCGGGGAGGAACGCGTGGCAGACGACGGCACAGGAACGAAGGGTGGGCTGATCAGAGCCAATTTCGCCGATGATTTTGTCAAGAAGTTCTTGCGGAAACTTGAAGCGGGATACAAGAGACTTCGACTCCATACTACGGTGGATGCAGGGGTGAGATCTTGTTTCGAGAGGAACACTGGGGGTGGAAGAAATCACCTTGGATTCACCCTGATTTGTAGATCGTCGTGCGCCGAGCTGCGAGGCGCGACAATTTACAAAGGCAATGCTGCCCAGCTGAAAACGTGGCGGATGTTCAGTGCAATGTGCAAGAGCGGTGTAACGGGGAAGGTCACCCACGACAGGAAAAGAGATGAGAGTTGGGATTGAAACGGGGGCAACGCCTTGCGGAAACAAAAAGCAGTATCCACATACGTGGCATACTTTATATGTGCAGCCCGGCTATCTCTTGATTCGGATCGCCACGAATATCTCAGGGAGAAATCAGCGCCGTGTTCAAGCGGCTTGACAATGAGTCATGACAGCGGTTCAACACAGCAGCTGCCTGCAGCGCGCGGGCAACGGTTACGGGACGTGTGCGGCGTAGAGTCGACGAGGAGGCGGGTTATAGTGGCAGATGCGCGCATAGTGGCAAGGGCTTTCAAGCTGGTAGATCGGTGGTGCCACTGGTAGATGTTCGGTGCAAGAGGAAGTGATCGAGCCCATACCAAGCTCGGGCACACAGCGCCATACCGTTGTATACAACTCACAATCTCTCTTTTCTTGATCTTGATCTTTCCCAAATCTTTCCCAAGCTTTTCGTCAAATAATCCTGGGGGCTCCTGACAAAAGTGCTCGGAGTATCATCACCCTCGGGCCGTCAAACGAAACGCGCGCCGCCTGTTCGATTGCCAGTGGCGAATGACGCCCGGGGATAAATTCTGATGTGGAATTCAATTGGAATCTTGGAGTCTTTTCCGCAACTTGCGGACGCCGAAACTCTAACAGTGTAGATCAACCTTCAGAATTGGTGCTCGGCTGAGATCGGTGGACTCGGCTTCCAGGTTGCAAGAAGTGTTGTTACTCGGAACTCCGACAGGCGGCCATCACCCTGTGTACACAGTGTACACGCACAAAAGCTGTTGAAGGCTGTCCTTCATCCTTGCGTTCCCCCGAGCGTTCACGAACAACCAATGCCCCCGACCAGCATTCCAGATTACATTATTGTAGGAGGTGGCCTCTGTGGCCTCGTTCTCGCAGCGCGCCTCTCCGAAGATCCCAGCGTCTCCGTGTGCGTCTTGGAATCGGGGTCTGACACATTTCACGATGAAAATATCGACGTTCCAGGTGCGGTTGGAATCCACTCTAACAGCTGGCAGCGCTCTGACTTTGCTTAATAGCTAACCTGGCCAACACGTGGGGCAATCCGAGCTACGATTGGGCCTTCTTCAGTACTCCCCAGAAAGAAGCTAATGGTCGATCGATCTTCCTTCCCCGGTGCGTTTCATACCCTCAGTCCAGGGCCGTCGCCGATATATGTTTTGATTAAGGGGGAAAGGCCTTGGGGGATCGACTTTGGTGTGTCGCGCGCCAAATGAGATAACATCCTTGTTAACATGCCTCCCAGATAAATGTTATGGAGTTGACAACAAGTTGACAAGGTCAGTCGACACTGAGGGAATTACCATAGCTGACCCTGAGCAGGGCGTCTTCCGTCGAATACGATGGTATTCCTTTCTCCAAGATTATCTATAAAAAGCACTGATATATCGTGACCAGCGATCGAAGAGTTGGGAAACCCCGGATGGAACTGGAACGAGTTTCTGAAATATTTCAAAAAGGCGTGTTTCCCATCCCACACGCCTTTATTTTTTCTAATCTGAGCGCTCAGTCCGAGGCCTTCACGTATTCCCCCCAGGATGCGGACGCCTACGGAATGCACTTCGATGACAGTGCCCACGGAACCGACGGGCCATTGAAGAAGACATTTCCCCGTTGCATGGATGCGCTTGTTCAACCGGCCCTCCAAACCGCTGATACTCTAGGAATTCGCCGTAATCCTGATCCTGTTAGCGATTTTTGCTCCTTTTGATGTGTGCTTCCTGAAAATTCTTCCAGAGCGATGGGGATAATTGTGGCATCTTCGTGGCCACAAAGTCCATCGATACTAATGCTACTCGCAGCTCTGCTGCCTCGGTGGGAGCCATCGTCGTCTCATGTCTTGTCACACTCATAAGTTTGTTGAAGGCGTATTACGAGCCCAACAAAAGCCGCCCGAATCTCACCATACTCGGTGGCGCGAGAGTCGCGCGCCTCCTTACCGAGAAAGGCTTCGGCTCTGGGATCGTCATCCGGGGTGTTGAGTACTTGCAGGGCGATGCTGCCAAAGTTTTGAAGGCGAAGAAAGAGGTTATTCTATGTGCCGGTATGTCGGCTTTGGTAAGAGTAAGATATTTTTTTCCGATAACAATCCTTTAGGATCCTACGAAACCCCAAAAATACTCGAGCTATCTGGTACGCCTTGATTTTCCAACTTCGGTGAGAGCGACGGTGACGCATAATAGGGATCGGTGGTCCCACTATCCTTCGGAAGCTGGGAATTCCCGTCGTACTTGAGTTGAAAAGCGTGGGCGCGAATCATCGTGAGTGCATCCATCCTCAACTGGAACTCGGATCTGACCTGGGCTTTGACAGAGGCAAAGGTTATTTCCGCAATGATTGAGGAGATATTGATCGCTCAAGCAGGACCATCTCGTATACACCATCACTTCCCGATTGAAAGGCAAAGTAGAGACATACGACAGCATGCAGGACCCGGAAGTTGCAGAGAGGGAAAAGCAGCTTTAGTGCGTTTAATAATCTCCCTTTTCATCGTTACTCTTACTGCTAATAGCACGGAGAAAAGAACTGGCCTTCTGTCGGCAACTCCCAGCCTCTTCGCGTTTCTCCCGCTTCACACAATTGACCAAGAGGATATCATTCTGGATTCTGCGCGGAAATTGGAGCTCGAGGACGCCAATGCAGCTGCCCAAAAAACATTCAAACTCCAACAGCAATGGCTTGTCAACGATCACATACCGTGGATCGAGTACGCTGCTTTAAACTTCCTGCATCCCAATCCGACTCTGAATTATGCGTTCAGCATCAACTTTATCGACCGTTTCATGCCTGGTCCTGGCGCTACCTTCGAACCTGGGAGAGCATATATGACGATCAACGTCATGCTTCTCCATCCATTCGGCAGAGGCTCAGTCCACATCACGTCCTCCGATCCGCGCCAGAGTCCAGTAATCGACTTGAACACCTTCGACAATAACGTCGACCTCGGCATGTTCGTCGAATCGTATAAGTTTGCGAGGAAGTTTTTGACTACGGGGCCATTGGGCGCGCTCGTTGAAGAAGTGGTCTGTCCTCCAAACGAGCTCAGAACGGACGAAGACATCAAAGAGTTCCTGCGTCAATCAGTTGGAAGCTCTTTCCACCCCGTCGGCACGGTCGGAATGCTTCCGGAGAAAGACGGCGGGTGTGTTGATCCCAGCCTCAAAGTCTACGGGACGGCAAATTTGCGCGTGGTGAGTTCACTGACGTGACCTGCAAATTTGACCTGACCTCCGACGCTACGGGTGGATGCGTCCATCATCCCGATCAATATATCCGCTCACCTTCAAGCAACGCTGTACGCTATAGCGGAAAAGGTTTTTTCAGGTTCATCCAAGATGTAGAAAACGATCTGATTCCGTCACAGGCCGCGGATATCATCAGGAAAGGCGTTTGAGTTTGTAACGTTTTCCATGTAATGGGTAGAGCACTCGCATCAAACTCGAATCTGTTCCCACAGCATACTTGGAACGTGGTTTTCAGCAGGAATGTATATTGTCCTTGTGGGGAACATTGACTCGGACAAATCAAGGCCGCCAGGATATCTTCTGCTCATCGTTTTCAGGCGAGGATGATCCACTGATTCAAATATTCACTACAAAACGCTTCGTCACTCAAAATTGAGAAAATAAAAAGCCAGAGGGGTAAAATGTATCCTTCGCAATTTGATTGTGAGTTCGGATGCTCTTACAGAGCATATGGACACAAGGATATGAACTGCAACCAACCAAGTGGGCTGGCTTCAAGTCTATCCACGGCTTGCACGCTGATCAGCTGAACTATTTGACCTGTATTTGTTCTGCTTGCTGCGATGCCAGGTATACCCGCACATACCTCCTGCTCTCCCGGCATATCGTCACCTTTATAACCCTCAATCGACCTACCAGGGTCGGAGCTTGCACTCCAACATTCCCCGTTCTTCCAGATGATGGAGCCCCCTTCGGGCGTCGACAAGAAATCTATCGGCAGGCTCCTGGAAAACGGGGTCCTCGTCTACTGAGTGCCAGTGTGCCCATACCTGGATATGGCCCAGGACGGGGAAGGCTTCCGCTGTCAACATGTTCGCAAGTGGTGTCCAGTCGATTATACCGGGGAGGCCGGGGAGCAGGTAAACCTTCAGTTTGAGAATTTCCAAACTCTTCCCGCGCGGCTTCAAAAGCTCGGCCAATAAAGGACAGAATCTCGGTGAATCCTCTGGGTCCACAACGTAAATGTGAACTTGCAGCTCGCGAAGTTTCTTCAAATTGGCCAAGGACAGAGAGTTTGCTAGAGTTATCGAAAGTGCAGGTGCAGCTACCGGCATCATTCAGTCCAAAACGTTGTTTTCAATGCCGTCGAAAGATAAGTACTTACGATGCAAGGTGAGGTTTTCAATGTTTGGTGACATATTCAAGATTCTTTGAACGCCAGCGACTGTCTCCATCTGACAGAGAAGACTGACACGACGCAGTTCCACGAGCGAACCCCCTTGAATCAGCCAATTCATGACGATATCTTGCGTGGGCTCATGGACCAAATTGAGGTCGAGTTCGATTAATCCCATGGGATTCCTCCAGGGTATTTCAGGGGCCGTAAGAATGATACTGTCCAACTGCAAGTTTTTCAAACTTGGTGAACTGACGAGCTGAATAAATTCCGCGAGGTCTGTGAATGTTCCGAGGCCGTAGAGCCATAGGGTGGCGAGGTCGGACCGGCGACAGAATTCAGTTATAGCCGTCCTAAGTTCCCGCGGTAGATGACGCCATTCGCACTGGTCGGCAGGGTCCCCGCTGAGATCGAAGAATGTCACAGCAGGGAATAACTGGAGAACCGAAACCAGACAGGCATAGTACTGGTGATGTCCCTCGTCGCCCTGGATGAGCCTGACTGACAGCGTTCGAACATAGCTCCGGAGATGCGGAGCACCAACGAGGATGTCGTGCAGCGTCTGAATGTTCGCTTCGGGTCGTGTGCTGTCGGCTGTCTCCTTGAGATGAATCTTTGAGAAAATCTGGGCTTGCGATGCCGGGAGGAACGAGTGGCAGACGAGGGCGCAGGAGCGAAGAGTGGGCATATCAAACCCATTTTCGCTGACAATTTTGTCACGGAGCTCCTGGGGAAACCGGGATACAAGAGACTCTGATGTTGAGTCCATCGTTCTGCTACGCTGAGATCTTTGGATCAGCCTTTGTGTTGAGTGGAGAGTAGATCCCAGACTTGCCTCTCAGACTTGCCTCTCGAGTTGGGTAAAAGTGATTGAAGATCGGGGATGGCGAGAGTTCGGCACTGCCCTGATATCGATCGTGGTGGGATGAAGGAAGCAAGGAAGAAGTGTGAGCGGCAATCACCGCGACCTAGACCGGAAACCTTCCCACAGCAGCGCATGCCTAAAAACCGGATTGTATATTGTAGATTCCGTCTATGGTTTATCTACTATTTTTGACCGGCTAATCGGCCACCTTAGGATTTATCGCTCGTTCTTGACGGCCCTATTGTACCTGTGCGGGCCATGCTGCACCCAAATGAAGACTGATATCATGTGGATAGTTCGATATAATTTCCATGAATTTAGTCCAAGTGTTGATGGTTCAGCGAATTTCTTTCCGTCGGCATCGCCAACAAGGCCAAACACGGGGCAGCCGGCCACCCCGCCAATCAGCCTCCGCAGGTAAAAGCTCGGGTCCGTTTGCTTCAGGAATAGTATAAGGGGTGCCTAGGGACAATTTGCTACAGTTATTGTCCACATACAAGATATTAACAGCAGGGGGGAAAATATGTATTATCGCAAAACAGCCTGTGGGCTGACCCATCCCCGCCTATCCAGGGCCCTCGGCACGCCCAGCAGTTGTAACGGCCCAAAGTATGGTAGAGATCGTTTCATAAGAACCCTTACGACATACTAGAGTGCCCGGCCTGACACCGAGGTAGCACTGGGTCCCAAAAAAAAATGCAAACGTCTCGTGCACGGAATTTGCGTGGTTTCAGCTCCAAGCCGGCGACGAGAAGGGGATTGGGGTGGGAAAAACGTTGAACATGCACAAGGATGGAGGTTTACCTATCCCAGTTCACCACACCAAATCCTAGACCCACACCATGCACGGGGCGCCCGGCGTGGATACGACCGTCTGACCGCCACAAGATGGGAGCGACGAGGTATCCGGGTCGTCACAGCGGTGGGTGAGGTGGATGCACACTCTGTGATGTTGCAGAAGGAAGCCCAGGACTGTGAGAGTAGAATGAGCCCCAAAAGTCGTGGAACGATGAAGAAGTGAGGGAGCAAGACGGAGAGCGGTCGCAGGACGGCAAGGAAACGCGGATCGGGGCTGTGCGGCCGAGACTAAACACACCACAACAAGTGATCCGAACATCACTTTCGGTTGAATTTCAGTATGGACCATCGCTGTAGGTCCCCCTCGCTCCCTGTGGTTCAAAGTTGACCATACTGTAGCTGCCTTTGGCTGTACAGAGCAAATGGCCGGTAGCCTAGTTTGGCCGGCTACCCAGTCGCAAATAGTATGGTTCCCGATTTAGCAAGCAGAGATTTCTTCAATGATTTGTGAAAATTCAACTACGACTGAAATTTTCAGTTATGGTGACTTCCGTCTTGCTTCCGTCGCATAAGTAAGCGTTGAATGGCAAGCGTCGGGCGAGCCGACAAGGTTATTACGCTCGACCAACGAGTCAAGCACACTTGTTGCCGACGACCGTGTATGAAGCAATTTCAACCCAGCCTCAAGGGTACTTGGTTCCATCATAATACTGATAAGTTATAACGGGCCCTGCATTCACAGGATCCAAAAAGAGTCCAGAAAAATTGGGAACCTTTCGGGTAGTGTCTCTTTTGTCGTCATCTTGGTAAGTACCATCACTTTGGAAACCAACGCGAAATAAATTGAAAAAAAAAAAAAAAAAAAAAAAAGGCTCCAGTAACAGCGGTAAAACCTTCCTCCGACCGCTTCTATATCCGTCGGTAAGCCTCTCGTTTGTCATCTTGCTCACCCAAATGATCACCTTAACCGCCTGCCCGAGCGGCATTGGGGTTCTATTTAATGGCTCAGCCGCAAATGGTCGTCACCCATCATGCCTCGCCCAATGTTCTCCTTCACCACGACCGCGGAAGAGGCCGCCGATGTTTTTGCGAATGAAATCCGGGGGAAGAATGGTGCGCATTGGGTGCGCATAGCTTTACTCGTGGCTATAAATTTCATTCCGCAGTTCTGATTACTGGAACGTCTTTGAACGGGATCGGCTTCGAAACCGCCCGGGTTCTCGCCAAGCATGCCAGCCTTGTTATTATTACCGGATACAACTTGGACAGGTAAGCCTTTTCCGAAGTCATGTTCCGCCAGTATTTATCGAATGCGCAGGCTAAAGCTAGCGGAGGTTACTATCAAGAAGGAAGTTCCCTCAGCCAATATTCGGCCACTTATTCTAGATCTATCATCGTTTGCTGCCATCCGCAAGGCCGCCAGTGAATTAAACGCATACCCCGAGCCACTTCACGTACGTTCTTGTATTCTTATCACCTGCGCATGTTTTGATCTGTGACAAGGTCCTAATCCACAATGCGGCTGCAACCATTGGGCCATTCAAGCTCACTGTAGACAGTCTCGAGAGTCAGGTGGCGACGGACCACATAGGTCCATTCCTGTTCACCAAGCTGCTCGCTCCCAAACTCCTTGTCGCGCGGACGGTGCATTACACGCCGCGTGTCGTCTTTGTGTCCAGCACCGCCCATATGTACGGTACCGGGGTGAATTTCGACACTCTAGGGAACCCGGATTCAGCGAACTACGACCCCATGGAGGCGTATTCCCAGGCCAAGTCTGCGAACATCCTCACTGCGATCGAGCTGTCGAGGCGCTCAAATGAGCAGATCAATGCATACAGTTTGAATCCGGGATGTGCGTTTAGTGCTCGTCCATCCGTGCAGACGGTTACTCAGGGAACTCGTCTCATTCAGTCATTTTCACGAACATCATGCAGAAGGGAGATCTTCCCGGCGCGCTGCAGAAATTGGGTGGGTCATTTTGCGTTCCGTTATTTGAGCAAGCTCTCAGACTTTGGAAAGGCTATCTCAACTCGGAGGGTTTACCGGGCGAGAACCAAGAATTCAAAACGATTTCTCAAGGCGCGGCAACGTGAGTATTCCTGTCGTCGCTTATGATGTGCGATCGTCATAGTCTTGACTTAGTACTGTTGTTGCTGCGTTCGATCCTAGTCTTACCGGTCAGTCGCTCCGGTTGGCAAGAGTATTTTTCTGACTGAAGTACAAACAAAGCTGGCAGCTATCTCGACAATTGCATCGTTGCTAACATTGCTCCACACACCGCTGACAAGGTTTGTATTTTTTCCAGATTGCTTTACCTCACTCACAATTCGATAGGATAATGCTGAAAAGCTTTGGGCTCTTACGGAGCGCATAATTGGGGAGACATTCAGATTTTGATGTGTCGTACTTCGACTGGTTCTCAGTCGAACGGTTGAGCTCAACACATGATACATTTCAATCTCCGCGTTCCAATGATATCTGAGCGGCCTGTTGGAGCCCAATTGAAGCCTCAACTAACTCAACCAAAATTCAACCCATGTTGTATCACGCATCATGCCGATCAAGCGCCTGACGGCAGTGACATCTCGACATTATTTTGGGAACAACGCCCCTGCACTCCTGCACTGACCGCCATGAGCAATTGGGCGGTATTCATCACAGCAGTGAGGGCCACACCGAAGGTAACATCTCCATCCGGTGCCGCACGCACACTGAATTACATATGGCTATCTCAGGTCCTCAACCGCGCGTTTCTCCTAATCCAAGACTTCGAGTTCGGGGACTATCCGGCGACCGAAGGCTGGACGCTCCTCGCCTCCAAGCGGCTACCCACAAAACCCCGCCCAGCCACATCCCTGCCGTTGCCCGAATCTATTGCCCGCAACGAATTTGCTTCCATGTCGCTGAACGAGATCAACACATTCGTTCGCACAAACGAAGCAAAGCTGGAGAAAGCTGATATCTCGCACGGGAATTGGCTGGTGATTGACCAGAAGGGCCTGGAGACTTCGACGTGCGTTGTCTGTGACCAGGTTTACGAAGACGACGAAGGTGAGGGGGAGGAGTCTGGCGTCACAGACCAAATGCGCGCGTGCAGGATTCCCTATGAGAAGGCATGGGCGATGGTGAGCAACTTGGATATTGCGAACATGTCGTTCGAAGACTTCGTCGACGAGGACCGTGGCGAGCAGGCTGATGGGACCTGGAACTGGCAGTCGTTTGGGGATGAGGCAGAGACCGGAGACTCCGGGACCCCGACCGAAGAAGAGGTGAAGAGGGAGGAAGCGCTCCAAGCTTTGCGGGATACCGGGGATGTGGAGTAGCTTGTGGGTAAATTTTTTGAAAGCCGAATTGCTGCAATTTACCTCGTCTTGAAGGGACAATGGTTCAGGGTTCATTGTGCCCGAACATCCCGATTCTTTGCGTCCATCTCCATTGCGATGCGCGTGCCTTTCATTGTTTCCTAGCCAACTGATTTGAACCGGAATTTCCCGTGCCAGTCATTCGCAACCCTCCCAGCTCCCCATCCTGATTCCTGAAAATAAGGTGATGATTAAAGTCGGCGGCGCACCTACATCAGCGCAACCGCGCTAATCTTCCGCACACGGCGGCAGTACCACGACGGGTTTCGCGGGAGAAGGTGTGACATTTAGTACAACACGAGGCGTTGATTCCCCAGACGGTGGCTTTGTGGGTCCATCGAAGCGTCCGCAGTGGGCAATCCCGTTGTCAAGATCTTTGCACTGCCTTGTCCTGTTATCATTTATGATCTGAGCCACTCAGCGTCCATTGCTCAGTCTCTGATACAAACACCCCAACGCGCCGAAATCCCCCCCAACCAACACACAGCAAGAAAAAAATGTTCGGTTCTGAAGATGCGCCATTCGAACCGCCGTCTGAACTTTTGCAATGGCCGATGTTCATCACAGCAGTGGCGCCCGACCCAAAGGTGACTGGTTATTCCACGTCCTCGTCCATGAATTACGTGGCACTGACAAAATCGCGCAGGCTGTAAATCGTGCACTCCTCCTTATCCAAGGGTTTGTGCGCAGCGAGCACCTCTTCGACAGCAAGTGGACCCTCTTCACGTCAACGGAGCTGCCTTCCACGACGCCGCCGCCGACAGATTCGCCCGTCGCTGAGAACTTTCCCAACGACTTCGCGGGGCTGTCACTGGAGGAGATAAACGACTTCATGAACGAGCACTCCACAGACCTCGACGAGATGACTTTCACGTTCGAGCTGTGGATGGTCCTCGACCAAACCGGCCTCGAGACGGATACATGCGTTATATGCAAGCACCCGTATAGCGGCGGGGACGACGACGACCCATCGACGTGGGGATATTCGGACGAATTCGAGGCACTGCGGGTGCCGTTGGACCAGGCATGTGCGGTGTACGCGAGCTTGTACACGGGGACGGAATTTGCGGACTACCTCGGCGTTGGGACTTGGCCTGATGGAACGTATAGGTTCGACCCCAGCGTACGAACAGAGATGCACGATCCTGAGGTGCTAAAAAGGAGGGAGAAGGCATGGAAGTTGTGGCGAAGCCAGGGATATGTCGACTGAGTGAGACTCCAGATTTCTTTATCGGGCTGCGGTTTCGCGGCTTCGTTTCTTGGCTATTCTTCTGTACGGTTCTGCTAATAAAAATACGTTTTCTTCCATTTTGAAACTGTCTTTTGAGTTGTTCTGTCGGATAAGGGCTGTCTTCACGGGGGGCCGAATAAATGAGTGCGTAGGTTTCGTTGATTTCGGAGTCCGAACCATTTGATAAGACCGCGGACGTCTGTCAAAATAAAATGGTGAATGATACAATTTATTCCCCCAAGTCGTTTCTCGAGCCTGATGGGCAAAGACAGAAGGTAATCCCAAGGGGCATGACGGGCGACAAAACCTGACAAAACCTGGAAATATTGAATCTTCGTAGCTTGCATGATCCGCCGTCAATGAAAAACCGAGGCAAAGATATGCAATGGCAGTTGCAAGATGGTTTCCTATGCTCCTAACGAGCAAGAATTCAAGATCATGAAAATTCAACCTGTCTTGTAGAAGCGCACCGCCTGAAGCTTGCTTGCTTCGGCCGTCCGAGAATACCACGGAAGTGAGCCAAAAGTGGAACCAGATGGACGAGTCAGGATTCCGGATCCCGGATTTGGGAGCGGTCAATTTGCGGTGCAGATATTGAATACCTAGATGCGTCCAAGGAATCGAAGACAGGGAGGGAATTCGCCCTCAATTTCAATAAATCTTGTGATTCATTACATGGCGAAGATCGCTTGGGCCAGAGTTGCGACCACGGTGCGGTTAAAAAAGAAACTTAGAGACTTGAGCTTGCGCATGTCTGCCGCCATCTGGCCTCTGGGGATGTTTGGCAGAGGCTCGAATTCCGTGGCTGATTGAGGCTCCGGCGGCTTTCAACTCCCCTCCGCGTCGTCGGATGTAGGATTTAGTCGCTCACTTGGGAGCAGCTACGTGATCGTTTTCGGTCGCCAGCGCCGAGGCGGATGAGTTCCTTGGAGCGGCGGCCTCACCATTTGAATGGGATGCTGTCACGTCGAGGTTGGACTCCGTTCGGCGCTGTTCGGTGTTCCATAAATGATGATAAGCAACCAATCTTAGCCCTTCGGACGTTCGGCCGAACGCTCTGTGATGAAAACCTACGCGGACATTGTGTGGAGACAGTAGGGTCCTGTTTATTATTCCCAGGGAATTATAAACGGTTTATAATCTTTCGTTTATAAACAGGCTGTTTATAAACGTGTTTATAAACCACCCACCAAAATTACTCCCAGGCGGCTTGCACGAGTACCAAAATGATTTTTCCGCCTCCGTTGGTAAAAGCGAACCAACTTCGAGCAAGTTCCACCCTTTGGACCCCAGAGAATATGTACCATCTCAGTCATGGCCGGTTGACGTACGGGGAACGGTAAGACAGGTCTCTCCGGTCCCAATTCACACCATGCTTTTAGCCCAGGATATTCTTTCCTTGTACTGTTGGACGCTAAAGAGGATTTGACAGCCGAAAAGATGAATTTCAGTCCGAATCTTTCGCCGGTTTCCCCCCTCGGGCCGAGCCAGCGGGCTCTTTATAAACCAGTCATTTTGCCCAAAGATTATAAACCGTGTTTATAAACCGCTGTTTATAAAACGGTTTATAAACACGACCAATAAACAGTACCCTAGTCCGAGACAGCGCGCTAGAGGACCCACTAACTCAAGTTGGTGGGCATATCTCGAGGATATATAAGTAACCCGTGGCCCCTTGTGGAAAAACCAGCTCACCTTCGGCTCTTTCTATCCGTCTGAAATCGTTTTCCGGAGGTTACTATGGCTCTACTTCACGCAATTTTGCGACCTCACCCCGTCTCGTCCTTCAAGCCCCTCCGCGCGGTTACTTGGTAGGCTATCTTGGTCGCCGAAGACATACGCAGCGTAACCAGGTCGGCAGTTCAAGTAACCGGATCGCCAGCTCACTTTTTTCTACATCCGCAAATGACCTTCCACTGGCGGGGATCCGCGTTCTTGAGCTCGGTCAACTCATCGCGGGGCCGTTTGCGGGACAACTTCTAGGGTGCGTGGGGTTCTCGCCGTGCTTGACAGAGAACTGAGTACTTCTCGCGCCAGCCAATTCGGAGCCGAGATCATCAAGGTGGAGGCGCCGAAGAAGGGAGATGCTCTTCGCGTCTGGCGAGAACTAGACGTGGACGGCTGTAGCCCCTGGTCCCGCAGCATTGGTAGAAACAAGAAGAGTGTCGCGATTGACCTGCACACCGCACAAGGTCGGGAGTAAGTGAGTCCACACGCGCCTTACACCGCCATGCTGATCGAGCCCAGATTGGTGCGAAACCTCGCACTGCGCTCGGATGTTCTCATCGAGAACTTCAAGCCTGGGAGTACGTGTCGCCGCTGCTGCTGCTGCACGTCGCTGCGTCTGACGATGTTGTAGCGCTCGAGAAGTGGGGGCTTGACGCGGCGTCGCTGCACCCACACAATCCAGACCTCATCTACACCCGCGTCAGCGGCTATGGACAAACGGGCCCATGGGCGTCTCGCCCAGGGTTTGCCTCCGTCTGCGAGGCAGAGTCGGGCTTCCGCTTCATCAACGGGATGCCCGACCCGGAGACAGGTGGTTTGAGCGGGCCACCAGTCAGGCCTAATATCAGCCTTGGAGACTCGGTGGCTGGGCTGCACGCTGCTTTCGGGACGGTGAGTATCGAGCGCCGTACAGTGAGCGTTGGCGCTCAAAAGAAGAATAGGTGCTTGCCCTTCTACAAAGGCAAAAGAAGAAGGCTAGAGGGGAGGCAGGAGGTACCACCGTCGACGTCAGTATTCTCGAGAGGTACGTCTTTCTCAGGTCCTATTGTAAGCCAATGACCGACACCCTCCAGCATGCTCAACCTAATGGAAGGCATCATACCGGAATACGACCGTAAGGGCAAGGCAAGTAATCCTCCCTTCCTCCTCATCCACACCAATCTCACTTCCCGACGTATGTAGGTCCGCGGCCCCTCCGGCTCCTCCGTCACCGGCATCGTCCCCACAAATGCATATCCATGCCTCCCCTCCCCCGCCGCACCTTCCACCCCCGTCTACCTCGTCATCGGCGCCAACGGCGACTCCATGTACGCGCGCCTCATGCACCTCATTGGCGCGCCGCACCTCGCGGGCGCGGCGTACGCGCAGAACCACCAGCGCGTCGCGCACCAGGCGGAGATCGAGGCCGCGATCGTCGCGTGGACGAGCGTGCGCAGCGCGGAGGAGGTGCAGGCGGGGATGGCGGAGGCAAGGGTGCCTGTGGGACGTGTGGTAAGCGTGCGCGAGATTGTGGAAGGGGAGCAAGTGCGCGCAAGAGGGGCGGTGCAGGAGGTGTGGGTCCCACGGGCGGGCAAGGGTGCGGACATTGACGTGAAGGCAGAGGCAGTGGAAGGGACAGATGGCGAGGAGGGGGGTTGGTACGTCAAGATGCCGGGGACGTTCCCGCAGCTGGAGGGGTGCGACCCGAAGCCGCGGTGGGCGGGGCCGGACTTGGGGGCGCATACGGACGACGTGCTCATGGGCGATCTGGGGCTTGGGGCGGAGGAGATGGAGCGTCTGCGTGCGGAGGGTGTCATCGAGTAGACTTGCTGCTACTTGCCGTGTCGATTCGCAATGTAGCCAATGTACACGGCTTCAGCTTTCAAACTTCCGAGTCGCGTCCTCTCATTTATTCACCCCATATCATCCATCTCCATCGATTCGGGCAATTTCTTTGAGCGTGTGATTGCAGGTCACACCGTGACTCTCCTTCCTTCCTACATCCACCACGATCGATTCTCGTTATCCCAGACCTACATACGCCACAGTCGCTGTACACAACTTCAAAAGTCTTGACTCTCGTGGGGATCTCTCCTCCCTGCTTTCTATGCAAAGGCTGACCAAAAGATCATCGTAGCAGAATGGATTCGACATCGCTTGTGTCTCTTTTCCCCCAGGAGCTCATTGACGCGATTCTGGCCGAAACTGCCAGTGATATTCCCACTCTTTGCTCCTGCGCCCTCGTCTGCCACGCGTTCCTCCCGGCATCCCAAGCCCAGATTTTCTCGAACATTCGTCTTGCCAAGGAATCCAGCAGCCAACTCAGCGAAGTCAGTATTCAGACGCTGCACGACATCCTGGTGGACGCGCCGCATCTCAGAAGCTACGTCCGAAAACTGGTAGCCAAGTTCAGCCCGGTCGAAGAGGGCGACGACAGCCATGACCAGTACTATTCCTGTCTGGTTTCTATTCTACAGCTCGTCCCTGCCGTGACATCCTTCCATCTCATCGGGGACGAGGACGGCGGCCAGTGGCCTGATCTACCGCGAGAGCTCAAGATGGCTATAGGCGGATTCTGTCGCCGGTCCGACCTCGCCACCCTATGGCTCTGGGGCCTCGGAACCTTCACAGATCTCACGGAATTTGTTCAGCTCGTCAGTTCGCCACGTTTGAAAAACTTGCACTTGCACGGTATCTTTCTTACGGCCCCTGAAACACCCTGGAGGAATCCCATAGGATTGATCGAACTCGACCTCGATTTGGTGCATTGTCCCACGCAGGATATCGTCATGAATTGGCTGATTGAAGGGGGCTCGCTCGTGGAACTGCGTCGTGTCAGTCTTGTCTGCGATACGCAGACAGTCGATGGCGTTCAAAGAATCTTGAATATGTCATCAAACATTGAAAACCTTACTTTACGACGTAAGTACTACTTATCTTTCAGTGGCATTGAAACGTTTCGGACTGATTAACTCCTGTATAGATGCAGATAGCCTTCCGATAACTCTGTCCTTGGCCAAGTTGAAGAAACTCTGCGAATTGCAAGTTCGCGTTTACGTCATTGGCATAGACGCAATTGAATCAATTCGCTCTTTATTGACTGAGCCGTGCGGGAAGAGTTTGGAAATTCTCAGACTGCATGTTTACCTTCTCTCCGCCCCCCTCATAATCGACTGGGGGCCACTTGCGGACACGTTGACCGTAGAAGCCTTCCCCGTCCTGTCCCATGTCGAGATATGGTTCTACTCAGGCTGGCAATCAGCAAACGAGGACCCCGTTTTGCGGGCGCGGGCCGATAGATTTCTTACAAACGCCCGAAGCGGGCTCCATCATCTAGACGAGCGGGGAATATTGGAGTGCAAGCTACAACCCTGGTAGATCGATTGGGGCGTTGTAAAGATGACGATACGTTGGGAAAGCAGTAGGTATGTGCACATATACCTGCCAGATACTTTCGCGTGGAAGCTGTGTATAGACTTGAAGCAAATATGACCAGCCCACTTGGTTGGTTGCAGTTCATATCCTTGTGTACATATGCAGAGCATCGGAACTCGAGACCGAATTTTGGAGGATCCATACTTTCTGCCCCTCTCTAGTTTTTTAACTTCTGCTTCAGCGTCCAAAAGGAGCATGTTCGCAATTCAATGTTATCAATAACACCGATTACACTGTCAGCAAGGCCGCACTTCATGGGGTTCGACTCGTGTCGGGCCGCCAGGCACTCATCTGCCGTTTATTTGCGGCCGTGGTTGAATTTTACCACATCGGTGAAGGACTCGATGCTTGACGCTAATAGGAATCGAGAATCTGTTTTTAGGCGTACCTAGTGCGGTGTTGTAAGAAAGAGCTTATAGGGCAGTTCGCTGCCGGCGATTGCCGCTCACACTTCTTCCTTCCTCCCACCACGATCGATATCGGAGAGTGCCCGATTCTCGTCACCGCCGACCTCCAGGTGCATCCGCAGTCCTCCGTCTTCTCCATAATCGACTGGGCGCCACTTGCGAACACCTTGACCGCGGAAGCCTTTCCCTTCCTGGACCATGTCCAGTTTAGGCTTTGGAACTTCGGCGAACCCGGTTGGCAGGAAGCTGCCGATAAATTTTGTGCAGACTTTCGAGCCGGTTTCCATCAGCTGGACGAACAGGGAAAGTTGGAGTTCGTGCTCTTTGACAATGCAGGAAATGTACAAGTGATATTTTGCCCAGGGCCGGAACGTAGCAACTACTTGAGTGCTTACATACTTTGTTGCAGAAGCTTGAGTATGTAGCTGTAACAGAAAACGAGATTGTACTTTGTTTATTATCCCATCTATTCAAACACTTTCGTACTTTCTCGGGCTTCCCGGGCAAATTCAACCAACTGACCTGTTCACATCCTGACCATGAAATCAGACACATCTGCAGGTCTGTTTTCCCATGTCTTACAACTTGCCTGAGTGTGTAAGTCGGGAACATCTCGGTCAAGTTCAACGAATTCGAACCCAACAATCGACTGATTTATGAGCACTCTTATATATATCCCTGTCACGGTAATAAATGACATGTGCCCGGCCCATTCGACACAAAGACAGACTCACATTTACTCTACCAAACGACGACCCATCAACTCCCCCAACGCCGCCTCTCTCTTACCATCCGCCTCTTCTTCCACTCTATCACTCACGTCCGGGCCGAACGACCTCCACTTCCAACTCCCATCCTCGTCCACATACGCCTCAAACTCCATATTCGCCACATCCAAGTTGGCCATCATGAGCCACGCCTCCTCGTACGGAAGCCGACACGCGCGAAACTCCGCTCGTGAGCTTCCCGAGCTCGCCGTCCCCCGAGGGATCGTAAATCTGCTCGCACACGAGGCACGTGGAGCTCTCGAGGCCGTGCTGGTCGATGACGATCCAGTTTCTGCGGGAGAGCTTTATTTGCGAGAATGCGGCTTCGTTCGCGCGGATGAAGGTGTTGATTTGCGCGGGAGACATGGAGGCGAAGGCATTCGTCGTGATTTCTGGAAGGGGCACAGGCACAGGCGTCGCTGGGGGAGGCGCGGAGGGCAAATTCGTCGATGTGAGGAGCGTCCACTGGCTTTCCGCTGGATACCTCGTGAACTCGAAGTCCTGGATCAGGAGGAACGCCCGATTGAGAGCCTGGAATTGTTTCGACCTGAGTGCACACAGTCGAGTTGTGAATTTACCTTGGGCGGTGGGGGCCTCGCCGGGGTAAGAAATACGGCCCACATTGTGGGAGAGGCCAAGGGTCGTTTCGGAAGGAGGCCGCTCGACGTCATGCTTACCTGATCGCAACACAACAGGATCGACAGTGTTCGCCAGGAAGAGGCTCAGTATTGATTTGATGAGCACACTTCTTGTCCATTCCCGACGCTAATTGTGCCGACTAAGAAACAGATGCCCAGTGAAGTCAGACTGGAATCCATGATTGATGCGAGAGTGAAGTAGCAGGAGCCCAGATACGTTTTCGAAAGAATAAAAAGTTCGATTGTGGGCTTACACAGGAGCCAAACCAATCATCTACCTCCCGAACCCGCCTCAGTAGGCCGAGTCTCGGAACCATACACCAATCTCTTCCCCCACTCCTGCGCGCGTATATCCCAATCCCTCATCCCAGCGAACAGAGACGCCACCTCTTGATTCCACCGCGACTGGACGAGGCTGCTGAATGGCCGCGGCGTCACTCGCGTCGCAGCGGATGGTGGCGCCATTATCAGAGCAGGGGTTTCGGTGAGGCGGACGCTCAGGGTGTGCAAGCTGTCAAGCGTCGGGTTAGCACTCCCGTAATAAGTACCAGAAAGTTATCGCACTCTCTTATATGTCTCTCCGTCCTGCGGAGGGTGTAAGTGGCTAAACTCTTGGATGAAGTGCTGGCAGCTTACCGTGTCTGTATCATATTTGAGTACCCATAGTAGAGCTTGAAAGACGACAGGTAAGCATTGTAGACTCCCTATATCCGCGAGATCTTACACCGCTGGCCACCAGGGCACCAAATACCGGGCCCAGCAGAAACGACATGGTGGCGAAGGAGAGGAAGGAGGTTTGTGCGTATTTGCCACATCGCACAGCCTTCGGGGGACGCGGTCACGTGTCGCGCCCTCAGTCACGGCGAAATAATTTTGGGCTCTCAATGGGGCGCTGTTTTATTCGGGATTTTAAGAGCAATTTAGAGGCGACTCTTTAACAGCTCTTGCGGTTGAACGCGATCACATGGCGCGCACATCACACACAAAATTTGAGAACTACCCAACGGCATGATGATTCTAGCAGCCGCCAATTTGTACATGTAACAGATCCTTCGCTACAAATTAATCTCGCTGTTGAATTATTACTGTTTTCTTTTGTCCCACCCGCAGCATCCGCAACTATCCGCGAAAAAAAAAAGATGTACCAAAGTAGCTGCTGACTTTCAGCCCTGTGCGACGTCAGATATACATACCCTCTGGCCGGTTCGAAAGTCTGCACAAAATTTATCTGCAGCTTCCTGCCAACCGGGTTCACCGAAGTTTCAAAAGTCTGACATTCCGCACAGGCTCATCGCGACGCCGCTCCGCCAAAGTCGAGGTCCCCAAGCAGTCCGCCAAGTATGACCTCGAGCGCGCCCTCCGGGACGCCGTCCTTGAGTTCGACCCAAACGCCATCTAGGGATGCGGCCCCACCTGCCTCATCTGCGTCGCTGTCAGTCTTGGTATCTGCATCCTTGTGAGTATTTCCCGTTTCCTGGCCACTGCATCGCATCACTGACTCGCTGCGAAGTAAATCAAATCTGCTATATGCTTTGCCCTCACATCAGCAAACCCCGGATTTCGCTGTAGTGCTCTGAAGCACTGCAGAGCACTAAGGAGCAAAAGACCTTCACTACGGCCCACTACAACCCATTATATAACGCTGAAAAGGCTCCAAAAAATCTGCGTTTTGCTGATGCAATAACCTTCAGGTTGCACCAGGGCCGGCACGAGGCACATTGAGGACATGCACATTCCATGCGTTCACTATGTGGACGCTTGTGTGCTTTGCGTCCATCGGGACACTGCTATCGCGTGCTCAACCGCGTTGTGGGTAATTGAATCACGAAGTTGAACGTTGAACCGTGATCTGGAACGATGGCAGTCATTATTTTGCGGAGGAGTGCCATATATGCTTGGAATTCGCAGGGACAGGTGATGGGGGAGGCCGATAACTTGAATATCCTCGCTCAAGCCGGAATGGTTTGGGCACAGTAACAACCGCTTTGGCCACCGTGAGAACCTTTGCCTCGATTTGGTTGTCACTCAAAAAGGAAACGTCGCCTTCCATCCTGCTACCACGACCACCATGGCTTCGCGCCCAACCCACTTCTCATTGGTACTGGGGCACTATCGTTCTGGGGGGCTGAAATCTTCGCTGCGTCTCGTGAACGTCCAGACACACTTGGAGACCGACGATGCGGAAAAAAATCGAATCACGATCTCAAATCTACCCTTGAGCCAGCGTCTGCTACACACGATACTTGGGACTAATTACTGTGGCCTTCCTGAAGTGCTACAACAGCGAGTCGCACTGCCACTAGTGGGAACGAGGAGTTGATGTGGATGAGGACCTAAAGACGTGGACGCGGACGGTGTGTATTTTCCTGCCTTTATTTCATTATTTACTTAGTTTCTGTCCCTGTCAGCACAGCGACGCATACGGTGGCTCTCCGTCCTTACGACTGACTTATGGTCTACACTATTTGGTGTGCCCGTGCTGGGGTGTTACCTTAGGATTTTGTCTCGGCGCGCCCCCGATTATGTGCGTCGTCTTTCCTCCCAAACTTACCGTCTTCGCTCATCGTATCTCTGCACTCAAAGCCCATCGGATCGTCTTACCTTCCACATTACGGCCTTGGCTCACCGTGGACCTCATCTCGTTCATGGGATACACGGGCAGCGTCACCGTGCGGACTCCGGAAGAAGTTTGGGGAGCACCGTCGGCGGTGAGTGCTGCTTCCCCGTATTTCTTTTGATTTCATTCGCTTGCCCACCTGCATCCATCGCTGCTGACGACCCGGTCATCCTTCTACTCCCCATCCCCATCTCCATCCCCCTTGCGCTCTCCGCCGTTCTGAATCGAAGCTAATGCATCTCTCGCAGGCAGCGCGACGACCGAAACTTCGACCTTTAACGTCCGCGATCGGGGACGCCGTCGGAGGCTGGGACGTGTCGGGTGCGGTGTGTATAATATAATGTCTGGATGAGGTGGGTTTCCCTCACCTGCTCTTTTTTATTCCCTTCTTTGCTCCCGCGCGGTGCGGGACGGAGACGCCGACGTCGGCCGACGTGCGGTGTACGGGGGTGTGCTCGGATGGCGCTGAGGTGCGGGTGCGGCTGGCGTGCACTCGTGGCGCCTAAGATCGGAGGATGGGATGGCAGCGACGGCGCGATGGGAGAGTGCGTGGGATCGTGCGCAATCGTATGCCTTCCAGAGACGTCCAGCCCTTCAAGGCACTCGACCATGACGGCCGATGGCCGGCGATGGGCCCGATCTTAGTCTTGCGACTCGCTTCCTGTTTCGTCTCCCCTACCCTGTGCATCGCCATCCTTATTCTGCTCCTGCTCTCCCTCATCCAAACCAAAACTCACTCATCTCTCACAGGCAGCGCGTCTACATACCGCACGCTCGACCGATAGGATCATCGGCCACAGCAGGGACGAACTGCGTGGGAGGCGTTCCTTTTACCTGCTTTTTCGAATGTTCTTGTTCGCGGAGTGCGCGCGCGCGCGTACGAGGAGCGCCGTTCACGGGCGCGGGTGCATAGGAAGTCCTCGGATGACGTTTGCGCGCTGGGGAGGCGCACTCGTGTCTGAATCAGGCGCGCAGCACTCAGGCTGTCGAACGCAAGATCGTCCGCGATCGTATGCCTTCCAGAGGCGTCAGAGGCCTCAAGGCACTCGGCTGCGGCGGGCGATGGGCCCGATGTGTTTCGTTTTTCTCAGATCCGGCCACTTGAGCCAGCGTCTGCTACACACGATACCGGGGGCTGCGGTGACCCTCCTGAAGCGCTACATCGAGGCGGAGTGAACACCATTGCCACTGATGGGATGGAGTCGAATGGGAGCTGACGTGGCAGACGACCTAGACGGTGTGTATCTTCCTTACTTTATTTTTGTTTTTTGCCGACTTCTATTCTAGCACAGCGTTGGCTCGCGAACCTCACAGCTGACTTACGGGTGTGCCGGTGCTCAGGCGTACTTTGAGATTTCCGTCCCGGCGCGCCTCCAATTATGCGCGTCGCTGTCCAGACTTTGTCGGTCATCGGAGTCTCCACCCAAAGCTCATACAATCTACTCCAGACATTGCGGCCTTGGCTCACGATGGGCCTTGTGTCGTTCGTGGGATCTACGGGCAGCGTCACCCTAAGCCGGGAGGAAGCTTTGTGAGCACCGCCGGCGGTGAGTGCTGCTTCCCCGTATTTCTTTTGATTTCCTTCGCATGCCCCGACCCGCATCCATCTGCTACGATCCCACCATCCTTCTACTGTGCATCTTCAGCCCCATCCCCATCCCCTTGCGCTCTGCCGCTCTGAATCGAACCTAATGCATCTCTCGCAGGCCGCGCGTCGAAACCTCGACCTTCACCATCGGCGATCGAGGACGCCGAGGGAGCCGGAGCGTCGAGCGAGGGACGTGTCGGGTGGGTGTGGATAAGGCGTGGATAAGGTGCGTTTCTCTCACCTGCTCTTTTTCCCTCCCTTTCTTTCTTTGGGCCCCCGCGCGGTGCGGGACCCGGGGCGCGCCAACGTCGGTCGACGTACTTACGGTGTGCGTGGATGTACGTGGTGGGCGCATTGATGCGCGCGCGGCTGGCGTGGAATTGTCACGCCAAGGATCGGAGGATGGGGTGTGGCTGCGACGGCGCGATGGGGAGTGCGCGCGAGATCGTGCGCGATCGCATGCCTTTCAGGGACGTCTGGGCTTCCAGGCACTCGACCATGGCGCCCGAGCTGAGTCTTGCGACTGGGATCCATCTGCTACTAGTTCGTCGCCCTTCCGCTGAGAATGCCTACCCCGTTTCTGCTCCTTGCTCTGCCTCGTCCAAACTGAAGCTCACTCATCTCTCACAGGCCGCGCGTCTACATACCGCATACCGCAAGCTCGCCCGATAGCATCAGGATGAGCTTGTGTCTGCTTTGTCGAATGTTTTTGCCCGCGGAGGGTGGGCGCGCGTACGGGGATGCACACGCGGGGTGCTGGGCGCGCGCATACGGGGATGTGCGTGGATCGCGGATGCATAGGAGGTGGCCGGTGGACGTGTAACGGATGGGGAGGCGCATGCTGAATCGGGCGTGCCCCATCGTCGAGCCCAAGATCGTGCACGATCGCATGCCTTCCATAGACGGTCGGTCCTCCAAGGCACTCGGCCACGGCATGCGATGGGCCCGATCTTTGTCGTGTCGGGTGCGCGACGCGGTGCGTGTCGTCGGCGCGTCCGATGATCCTTCTCTTTTCGTTTTCGTGGGCTGCCGCTCCTTGTGCTTGCTCGGATGGCTGTCGCGTCGACCCGTCCAGTGCGCCGGGCAATAGTCGCGGTCGACCCTGCGTCAAACGCGGGGAGGACGATTGCAGCGTCCCGCAGCGTGGCGTGTCATTGGCGCGCATTCTCCCCGCTTTCTCTTCTCGCTTATCCTTCACTCTCTTTTCCCCCGTTTTGCCCTGTCGGTCGCTGGCCCAGGCGCAGGGCGCACGCGTACCGAGGACGTGGTGCTAGCGCGTATTGGGCTCAGTGTATGTGGTCTCTTTTGGGCGGCTCTCTGCTGTCGGTCGCGGGCGCGTTCTGCAGCAGGTACGGGTGGGGCGGGCGACTGTGCAGCGCCGGGCGGGGATGGTGGAGGGTCTCCGTACGCGTGGGCCTGGAGAGCTCTTGTGCGGTGTCGGTCGCGCGCGGCGTTACCCCGCTGCGTTCTGCAGCGGGTGCGGGTGGTGCAGACAAGTCTGGTGACGCGTTGGGCGGGGATGGTGGGGTTTTCGTACGTGACATCTTGTGGTGGAAGAGGCGGTATCGCGAGCACGCTGGTGTCTCCCTGAGGAGATCCTTCCATCGCCGCCGAATGCGCAGAAGAGCGCCACGAACATGAAGGCACCGAAGACGGCGAGCCACCCCTTTCTGCCGCCCTCCGGGAATTGGGGCTGGTACGACGAGCTCGCGAGGTGGCTCTGCGTCGTCGTGGGCTTGCCCTTGATCGAGTGGCCAAGTCCGCAGTGCTGCGACGACGTATCGTCATCCGCCTTTCCGAAGTCAGCCATCGGGATGATCTGTGGGGGGCTTCTGTCAGCGATGGTGCGTCGAGGAATGAGAGAAGGCAAGCGAGCGAGAGACAGCCGCTCTGCGCGGCGCCGTGTGGTGCACGAAGAGGATGCACATGGGGTACGGCTGCGCCCCAGCGCGCATCGCCTTCCGCCGTTGTCGTCGTTGGAGGAGCCTGTATTCTCGATGCTCATGCGCGCCATTTCCCGCCCCAGGTGCGCTTCAGTCACTGCAGTGTGTCAGGAGGCTCCATACGCGTCCTTTGTGCGGCTTGGCCTCCGCATCGCCCCAGTGCCCGCCGTCTTTTGGGAGTGTCGTTGGGAAAGCTACGCTCGTGCGCGTCTCATGTCTCGTGTAGCTTTCCCCCTCGCTATCTTCTGCCCTTCGCGGCGTTTCCCGTCCCTGGTGCGGTTACTCCCCTCTTGCGACGGAGGCGTGCATACCGATGTACGGAAATTGGTTACTGGATGGGATTTCGTGAATCTAATCTCGCTTCAGGCCGACATTGGGGGCGCAGATATGATGCGTGTCGGGCGGGGGTGTTATGGCTGTGCATGCACGATCTCGGATGCGGGCGGGCACTATGTGCATTATAGCCTCGCAGGGCTCCTGTAGCCTGTCCCAGAGCTTTTTGTACTCGACGGACAATTGAATTGCTTCTCTGTTTTCTTCTTTGTCAAAGTGCTCCGCCATCGGTTTAATCAAGGCTACTTGTCTTTGCGGCTTTGACACTGGTGTCTTGCCAGATGCCCGCTCGACTCTCAATTGTAGTCAGCATTGGTCGGGGAGCAATGTTGAATAGATCTAAATGGTATGGCGAGTGCCCGATTTACCTTTCAGTCTCACCTTCTCGAAGTGCGAGAGATTCATTCTCCCCTAATCTTGTAGGCGGCGTCGCAATCCTCCGGACATGATATTTGTACCAACGCGCCCATAGTTGTAATACAAACAGGGTGCGTAACTACAAATTGAGCAATTATTAGTTCACTGAATTCATTCGGCCTCCGATTGGAATTCGGGGTGCTGCTTCGGTATCGAATTCTCGCCCTCTTCGGCTGTGTCTTTGTCTGTGCCTTCGTCTATGACTGCCTCCTCCGAAGGCTCGGGGTGCCAGCTGTCCATTCCTTGCAGAATTCTTTGGAGACGCAGCTGGATAAGCCATTTGGTTGTGTTTGGGGTTGTACCGGATGTGTCAGGCCATTTGAATGTGTCGACGGGAGAAGATGCCAACTTTCGTTCACAGTCGGCAAAGGCATACCTGATTTTCCTGCGAGCCTCGGGATTGTCTAGCCATGGCCAAAAACGATGGCGGGGTTCCTGGGGAAAGCGATCTTCATCTGCGGGATCATCCCCGGTTGAAAAATGAAATTGTGCGCGACGGGCTTTGACCTCGCCTTCAGTTTTGACCCCTGCTGAATAGACCGACCAAAGTGGACAGGTTACGATTGCATCCGACAATTCCGGCTTTGAATCTGAAGCAAAGATGCTTTCAATGCTATCTGCCAGCCGAATCTGTAGAGTTGGATGGATTGCTACGGCTGGTGTGAGGTAAACTGCATCGGTGATTTTCTTGAAAGTATTCGCGGCCTTATATGGCAAAATTTCTCCGATGCATTGTTCGAGGTAATCCACGGCATTGCGAAGGCAAGGCTCCGATAGCATATGGAGGTTGCAATTTCGCAGTTCTGACCACTGTGCGACCGACATCTCGTCCTCTTCCGACATGTGAATTGCCTCCAGCATTGTTTTCAGTCTCGGACCTGTTGCGTTAAAGACAGCGGAGTCCCCGTTGGGTTCAACTATGGGCAAATGGCGATCCCGCAAAATCAAAACCTTCAAGAGTGCAGCGCTCGACTGGATGATTTTTGTGAAGGCGGTTTCTGCCATTGACAGCGTTTGGAGAAATTTCTCAATAGACGGCACCCGAGAATCGTTGTAGAAGTCCTCTTGCACGGTGATGGTGGAGGCGAACTGCCACA
This sequence comes from Mycena polygramma, assembly GCA_029449255.1. Lineage (NCBI taxonomy): Eukaryota > Fungi > Basidiomycota > Agaricomycetes > Agaricales > Mycenaceae > Mycena > Mycena polygramma. The sequence goes on along the minus strand of JARKID010000130.1, from coordinate 241,123 downwards.
ATGCAGTGAAGGTGTTTTCGTTCCGGCCAGATGACGCGTGGAGTATAGTCCTCGGAAATAGCCTCAACAGGTGGATCTCAAGTGTCTCTTTATCGGGTTCCCAGGGACATAGCATTCTCACCAACCGATATTCATCCTCGAAGTTGTTTAACAAAAAGATGATGGCCCCAGGAATGCGATCCGCATCGGTGGCTGCCCATAGTGACAGGACGTTCTGTATGCTGTAGAAAACCCATAACGAGCGCTCAGTAAAGCTTTCAGCGTTCAATCTAGGCATCTGTTCACATATGATCCCTTTCAATTGGGCTTCGATGGGTTGTTTTAGCGAGGAAGGTAGTGCAGACCACCACGAAAGGATATTCCGCGTTTGCCAATAGCGATATGGGATAGATTCTGAAACAGCTGATTGGGAATGGAAGGCCAGAACAATGCGCCAGGGAACCACAGACAGAAACTTGTCAATCCATGATTTGAGCTGTGAACTATTGCTTTGGATGCTGGGCAGGTCCAGGTCGATGTCGAAATGCTCGAAAATCCCGGTGAATCTACGTCCTATCTCCGCCAAGGCAAAGGCAACGTCCAACTCTTTACTGTGGTCCCTTCTCGGGGAACCAGCTTCACAAGTCGCAAGATTTTCTCGGAGCCGAATTACAACGCCCTGAACTGCGAGAAATGTGCTCCACAGCGTGATAGCAAACGCGGATAATTCATACGGCCGACATTCGAGAGGTCCCATATGCGCCGGTAGCAGGGACCGCCCGAGATTCATGGCGTAATTATCCGATTCCGGATTGGAACAGAAGAGAGTTCCGATGGCCCAGATAGCTTTATAGCAGGTGATTTCGCGATGCTGAACGGCCTCCGAAGACAAGATGCCACTGCGACAACTTTTGTGGAGATCTATGAGACGATCGAGTAATCGAACATCAGGATTATGGATGAGACCTTGGATATGGCCTTCGTAGGTGTAACGTCTCTCATAGGTACCCCAAAGGATGTCAGGGATCGCCTCGACGAATGGCTCAAGCTCTACATCATCGGAGAGCGACTTCATAGTCCAGACCAGCGCTTTGTAGTCCCTCTCTGACGGTGTTTCTAGTGCCGCCTGAGACATTGCTTCCACCATTGTTTCATCGTCCGAGGGATGGTACTTGTTGACACCCGTGTCCGAAGGTCCGTCTTCTATGACGGGCTTGGGCTTGATATGCCAGAGGGACCAAAGATTCTGGAGATTTCGTAGGACTACCCACAAAGCGCCAGATAGCGGCGTCCGGTACGGGCAGTCCATATACCGCAAAGGGAGGAGGGTCAGGGCGCTATACACCGCGGTGACGATGCCCAAAACAGTGGCAGCAATGACTGTCATCGCGAGATTGACCGGAATGAGAAATGCGACGAGGCCGCAAAAGAATAGGATGAGTGATCCATGGAGAAGGAGGGGGATGATCTCCACTACGGTGTGCATCTGAAATCGCTTGAGGCCGTAGTAGAGGTACGAGAAAATGCGGGCTCGAATTGCTGGCGCAGACCGCATGTCAGTCTTGTGAAGGAAATCACGAGCCCATTGCTGAACAAAGGTCGCGATGAGTGCACACGCGAGACTGAAGCCGAGACTGGTGAACCAGAGCGCATTGCAGATGATGGACGAGGTGTTCGGGGAGAAAGAGGTGGGCGGAGGGATGACAAACGTGCTCCCATTGGCCGACGCGGCGAGTTGCTGTGATATTTGCGCCAGGAGGTGAACGGTGAGATCGCCCAAGTCGGCATTGAGTGACTGGTAGCTCTCGATGATAAATGCCGTCAAGATGGAAGAAAACAGCGCAGCCCGTAGACAAAGGACGGTCAGATACTTGCTAGAACAAGTTAAGTAACTCACAAAGATAAGGAGCCCTTCCATGTCGCTCTTCCAGCTCTCGACCAGCGCTCTGTCGTACTTCTCCGCTTCAGATACATAAACTGCCCAAAGTTTGGCGGCTGCAGCCTCTTCGTCACGGTTCATGCTTATGGATATTCGTCAGAAAACACAATTTCCCGCACGTCAGGGCTGTACCTTGCTCAACCTTAACGACCTTGTCGCTAGTCGTGGAAGGATTCTTCGTGTTTGTAGACGCAGGAAGCCAAGACGCCGATCACAAAGCTCGGGCCGAGTTGGTATCGGTCACTTTGTCCAGGCTTTTCAGATTTCCAGTGGGTGGTCCCAGTTGTGTTGATGAAGCGATTCAAACTAGAGAATGAAATCTCGCAAGGGCCAGGACAGGATTCTAAGAAGAAACTGGAGTCTGAGACTTTGTTGAGACTTGCCAGAATATTAATTAGATGTTCTCAGCGACAGCGAGTCCCACCCGTCGAGCCAGTTCCTGTGTGGTTTGTTTGCAGTGTAAACTCCTCGGCGAAGCTGCAGCCCGAGATGCAGCCCGAGAAGAAAATCAATCGCGATTCGAGAGCGTGCAAGCAAGAGCAAGTTTCAAAGTCCGACATAACGTAATCCATCATTGGTCCATCATGGACCGATTGATCCTTTCCGGCTTCTCTCTTGCTTCACTCATCATCCAAACTCTCTTTTTGGTTTTGGTGCTCATCCTTGCTGTCTGGCAGCGAGTCCGTACTAAAGATCGATACCCAGTGTTTGGACGCCGTTTACCCCAAACCGTACCCGTGAAGCACTCCACGCGAGATGGTCTAGGTCCGACTGTCCAGGACAAGTCCAGGAACAGCTGAGGCAGGAGCTGAACACGGCCCCAAGTATCTATGATTCCATTTGCGATGCTCGGCGACAGTATGAGGTTGTCGATAGATCGACGTTGGCCCTGTTCGGCGCGCACAAACCGCCCAGCCGGATCATACGCTGGAAAGACACAGTGCGTACGCCCGCACAAAAACTAATCGCATCTGGATTCCCGTTTGACACCACAGCGCTTCAGACGCATGTCTTCGGAAGAGTGGTTACATCTATTAAGTAATGTCTACTTTGTTTTATACATTTGTACATCTATGATTTACTTCTCGTACTTCTCTAGCTCTCTAGCGCTCTAGACCATGCGCCCTCCCAAGAAAAAAAAAGACGAAAGAAAAGTCTGTTAACAAGCATCAGCATCGTCCGGCCCAAATATCAGCAAGAGAAGTACCACAAAGCTAGTACTAGCGCCATTGCGGCGGGAGTCGCGCTCAGTGCCATCGGGATATTTGCAGGCTAGGTCGAAACAATTTAGGGAAAGCCCAATGAATAAGGCGAAGCGTACGCACCGATTTCGTGGATGGCACTCGCGGCCTCTTCAAATGAGGACATGTCGGCCCATCGAACATCTGGACCATAATCACGGGCGCTGACGCATCTCCTGTGCGTGGCGCATATGTCGAAGCTCGGCGCTGAGTTAACTCGGTATGCTTGCGCATAACGGGTGGGCGGCCTGACGGACCCTCGTACACGAAGGGGTCGGAAAGGGATGTCCGAGCCTCGACGGCGGGTTGCCATTCCCCGGCTTGGTACAGCTTCGGTGGCTGCCGAAGCCGGGCATCGAGGACCTCGAACGCGGACATGAGAAGGCGTGGGGCGGGGATGTGGACATTGCTCTTGCTCAAGTGCGCGACGATGCGGAAGGTTCGCTGGGACATGTTGTGTGAAGGCACCGTCTCGACCTGTACGCCTTTATATGAGTCGGCACACAAAAATGGATGCAGCGCACAAAGGGGTGCATGGTCGGCTAAGGTCTACTACCCTCTGGGCCAAGGTCGCTGGCCACGGCCTCACGACATCCTGTTCTGGGTCATGGGACGCTTCCCGTTCTGGTTCGGGACTAGTAGGGTCTCGGTTGTGCGTATGAATTCTGATGCCCGAGCCCTTCCGAAGCTACGGTTTCGCACGGCGTAAATGGTACGGTATTACCCCAAGTGCCGTTGAGCCAGTCGAGTTTGTATGAATTCCCGCCCACGGGAAATGCAATAAAGGGGGCATGAGCTTGCGCTGAGACCGACAACCGGGAGAAATTTGAACCGTAATGGAAGGAAGTTCTGGAACTGAACCGTGGGAACGTCGACTTCTTTTCGAACCTGAGAGCAACCGCACTAGATCGATGGACAGTAGCATAAGAATGCACGATGAATCTCTTCTGGAACCCGTAAACGACAACCACGCATAAATTCCCTCATCGATATGTACATCCCTACTCTACTGTAGCACATTCAGTAGTAAGTACATGCTGTCCAGAAAGGAGGAAATATATGACTGGCCTGAACCTTAATTGTCCCTGTCAGGTCCTTCCGAAGAAACCCAGTGTCGCGTCGATATTCGGTGAGTAAATCTACACTCACGCACTGTGCGCAACAATTGATCAATTATCAAGCCGTTGAAGCTATGTAATATCGAATATCACACAATTGATACCTCAACAATGCCTTGCAACCTTGCAACAACTAGCGCACCAGTATCAGTGCCTTACGTCTCCCGAAAACTCCCAAGTAAGTCCCAGATCGGTCAACAACGCTGTTGAAATTTATCGCACAGCAGAGTCCAAAACGGACCTGGGGACAGGTAAGTGCACTGATGGCGGCGAAGACTTTGTGAAATTGCACGCTTGAGGATAGCTGACGACTCCTCACAGGGCTTTTGAGCCGCTCGTAACCCGCTTCCCAACAGGATAACCTATTCCGCGCCACAAATTTATATGTGTATTGGTTACAGCGGGCTTCGCGCCCATGCCGGCGATTACGTGATGGCGTAAAAGACTGGGGTCCGTATCCATTCAATGGCGGCCGGGATTTAACGCAGGAAAATTTATAACATCAGTGGCGGATACTTGCAAAGCCTGCAACCATTTAACGCCCACTGTCTAAATCCAAAACATACACCAGATAATTCGAATGCACCAGTGCACGAAGAACCAACGCGTCCTATATAAGCTGAAAGACACAAAGGTATCCAGAGAAGTATTCAATGCTTCCTCGCTCAGAGTCCGCTGGGTTCGGGATTGCAAAAGGCAGTGGAATGTCTGTGGTCCAATTACAACACGAGGCCGAGGGAAGGGGAATCCTGATCAGGATTCGTCGATGCATTCGCAACCATCGCGAAAAGGTAACTCGCAGGTTTCAGTTTGACCTTTGCATCAGAAACACAAAGCCGTAAACACAAAGATAACTTTATTACACTACAATATGCAGGGTTGGACGTCGTACAGGTTGGACCAGCGAGACTATACACACCACACTATGATAAATAAACAAAAACGTGAGGCGGCTCAAGTAGCGTGGAGGTAGAACGCCGGCCGCCTCTGCGAGAGCACGACCATGATCAAAGCACCAAAGAGAAAGCCTGTTAGCAGACAGGACGCGGTCTCACTCCGTGAGGGGACATGAGTGGCAGTCAAGGGGATGTCGGGCGTTGCCGGCGTGGGCGGGACAACAACGATATCGGGTGCCACCTCGGTTTCGGCTGGTGCGGGGAGTTCGATTGCGGTGGATACGGGGGAGGGAGGAGGGGAAGCAGGAATGTGAACGACCTCTGGCGTGACGTGGAACGTCCCCGGTGACTTTTCCGTGCCCTGGCCACTGTCGACGTCGACATCGACATCGTCCGAATGTGGAGTTAAAGCGAAAGGGAGGACTCTGTGCGCCCGTTTCATAACCGCTAGCGTCGGTGGTGGAGTGGGTGGTGGCGTAGGGGGGTAGTGCCGGATGTCCACCAACACCGGGCTCGAGACGTCCCCTGCGCAGTCTTCATGTGCGTCGGACGCTGGCGTGGACGGAATTTCCGACACAGCTGGGGAAGCGGGGCGCGCGATCTCACCAGCGATCCGCCGATGCGTCTTCACCTCCTCGCCTATGAGGAGCGCAATCTCCCGGATGACGGCGTCCCACATCATGTGCGTCTCCGTGGGTGCGGGCCACCTCGCGATGGCGCGCGCGAGCTCACCGACTTTGGCGACGGCGGCGTCACAGAAGATGTTCGAGTCGTTCGGGCGAGGCGGGTTGAAGTGCAGCATCCAGTGGAACCAGGCGCCAAGGAACGCAAGGGCCAGCCGCACGGCGCCCGCTGTTGAATCGAGGAAGCGGGCATCGGGAGCGGCGCGCAGGAAATTGCTCGACTGGGCTTCACAAAATGTTCTGAAGCTGGGTTTCTGTGTGAGGTACTTCAAACGCTCAATCGGCGTTTGCGGTGCAATTGGCCCGAGGCAGTAGGACGGGAGCTTGTCGACGATGTGCAAGATCGGGATAGAGGTGAGCACGGCGGTTTGGGGTATCCCGCCATACACAAGAACGAGCTGAGAAGCTTGTGCGAAATGGAACCACTTCCAGTGATTTTCGTGACGCCTATACATACTGGCCTCAGCAAATCGAGTACCAAAAACAAAAGATGAGTAACGCACTCTGCTGGCAGTACAGATCGCAAGATCTCCACGACGGTAATGGACCGCGCTGGGATGGACGAGGCATCGATCACAGCAATCTCGACATCGTGCTTCACACCGAAGTGGTACCGCCGTGCGGCCTCCCAGATGGCCCACATGAAGCTGAATGAGCTGGATATATAGGGCGAGGCGTGGCGCGTCGTCCACTCCATATGTTGCGCCACGTCGGTATATGTCGGCGCCGGCGGATCCACGCTCGGAGATCCTGCGTCGTACGTATATCGCCCGTCGAATCTGAGGGCTGGAAATGGGACATCGAGGTGGGTTGAGGACTTGGGCGAGTGCACCCGGTACAGGAATGGATTCTGTTCGACAAGTTTCTTGAACTCGGTCTCCGTGCCGAAGCCATACTGAGGCAGATAGAAGTATTCAGAGCGGCGGGAATCGCAGGACATGATGGCGGTGGGTGGGGGCTGATACCAAGAGCTGAAGGCCACTTTGCTGCGCTATAAGTACATGTTTTCCGCATGGAATGCGTGCAGCTGCATAGAGAGCCAAACTACCGGACCTGGACTTCGCACCAGCACCACTGAAACATGCTGAAGCCACGTTGCAGCGCAGCTGAGCTCTACTAGCTGGGTATGTTTTATGAGTAGAATCGAGGAAAATGAAATCAGATAATCCAGAAGCCATCGAGCGATACCACGCTGGCGCAGACAAGATCGTAGCGGTCGTGGTTCACAAACAGAACTTTAGTTCTGATTGTGCTTAGAGTACCGAAAATGTCGCCAAAACGTACATGTGACTTAGGGCATCAATTTGGCACAGCCTCGAGATAAGATTAGATCAAGGCGATAATCCCTTTGATATCACGTCTGCACCTTGTCCAGGTGAGCATACAGTGAGCATAAAGCAGAGAACTGGTGCCTAAAACGATATGCTGTTTCGATTGAGAGATGAATGATTCGCTAAACTCAACTCAAACGGCAACGCAACAATGAACATGTTTGATCGTTCAACCTCAAGTTTGGTTCAACTGCGTATGTATCGTTTTCAAAATTCAAATGGTGTTGAAGTCTTCTCCTTCTTCAGTATCAATTCAACAGAAATACTTGGCATCAACATTCAATTCCCTCCAACCAATTCCCAGCACATCACTCGTTACGATCTGGGACCTCGGAAAAAAAAAAATTGAGCAACTCTCTGTTCAAAGATCATCCTATTTGTTTCTCAAAAACCCTTCAAATATGTGTCTGTTTGTGCCCCGCCGCTTGCCGGCCACTCCCTTCATCGGAATCAAGGAGCAGTTGTCACGCTGTCACGGCACGTGTTCAAAACACGTCGAGTCACATTTCATTTCTGGACGCGTTGCATTCAAGGTACCACGCGTAAGCCGCGTGCATGTGGAACGCAAAGCGGCGGCGTGTTAGTATGTGACTGTTGCTACGTTACGGTGCTCTGAATCAACACGGCCGCCTTGCAGTTGCGGTCGGTCGGCCTGGTCTCCTGCAATCAGTGCCCCATCTCACGTATACAGACTCAAGCGAACCTGCATATATGGGAGTGCGACGAATTTTTAGTAACCAGACGACCGGTCTCAGCTTCAGAAATGTCAAAAGACATTCAAACGCGAGGACAGACTGTTCACATACAAGATCTCAACTGAATTCACTTCAAAACTTTCACTTCAAGTTGGCGTCGTTAAATGAAAGTAGACTTAAAGTTAAGTTAAAGAAAGGAATAGATAGATTTTAATGTACGCCAACTTTTAGGGTATGCAACTCGTCCTCTCCTCCCCTCATGCCTCGTGGTGCGTCGCCTCCTTGCTCTCCAAGTTCGACCCGTCATCAACACCGCCCTTGTGCGTGTGCCCCTCCGCGGCAGCCCAGGTGGTATGGGGCTTCCAGGTGGAGGACGTGCGCGGCGTCGTCTCCGCAAGCATCTGGTCGACCTGCTCGAGCGAGAGCCCCTTGGTCTCGGAGACGAAGAAGTACGCGAAGAGCGTGGAGAGGACGGCGGTGGAGCCCCAGATGAAGAACACCTTGGGCCCGAGGTTGAGCTTGTCGGCGGAGACGAAGTAGGGAGTGATGACGCCGATGATGCAATTCCAGAACCTGCGCGGCGTCGTCGTTAGTTCAGGATGAAATAAAGGAAGATGAAAGAACGCACCAGTTAGAGGCAGTGGACATGCCGACACCGCGCGAACGGATGGGTAGGGGGAACATCTCTCCGACGACGACCCATGCAGCGGGTCCCCAAGTGCTGGCGAAACTGGCGATGTTGAGGCAGATGAACGCGATCTCAGCCTTGACGGCGGAGCCGCCAGGTACCTGCGGCGTCGCGACACCAATGATGGCGACGATGAACTGGCAGACGACCATGGATGAACCACCGATGAGCAGGATGCGGCGACGACCGAAGCGCTCGATGATGTAGAACGAGAAGGGGGTCATGAGCACGTTGACGAGGGTGGTGATGAGCGAGATGAGGAAGGGGTTGGAGATGGTGCCGAGTGTCTGGAAGAAGGACGTGCCGAAGTAGAAGATGAAGTTGATGCCGGTGAACTGCTGCGCGCACTGGAGACCTGAAATTAAAGTGAATGAGCACCTGAAAAACCGCTAATAAATGGCAAGACGCACCAGTTCCGACGATGGTGCGGCGAATGTTGGACGCGCCGTCGAAGAGAGAACCGTGGAAGCAGGCCAACCAACTCTGAACGTAACCGACAGCGGGGATGTGCGCACGCTCGAACTCGAGATTGGCGATGATCTCAGCGAGCTCGTCCTGGACGTAGTCTGAGTCGCGGGGCTGGTCACGGACACGAGCGAGGCAGACGGTCGCCTTCTCGATGTCGCCCTTAGCCGCCCAGTAACGAGGCGACTCAGGGAGGAACATGAGACCGCCACCGAGGATGAGCGCCCACGCGAACTGGACACCGATAGGGATGCGGAAGGACGCGGTGGTGAGCTTGTCCTGCGTGGCGTACACGACGCAGTTGGCGAGAAGGATACCAATGGTGATGGCGAACTGGTACCCGGAAACGAGGGCGCCGCGAACTGGGATTGATCAGTAAGGGAAGAAGAAATAGGGGCAAGGCGGACGTACCCTTCTTGGGTGCGATCTCGGACATGTACAGGATGATGATGGCGGAGATGAAACCGACACCAGCACCGGCGACGAGACGACCGATAACGAAGCAAGCGAGGACATCGAGAGGCGCGATTTCGAGGATGCAACCGATGGTGAAGACAAAGCAACCGACAATGATCGTAGGGCGACGGCCGATGGTGTCCGCAATATCACCCTATAGATCATTAGTCAATGCTGCTTGAAATAAATCGAACAAGAACTCACAGCAACGAGAGCGCCGAAGAATGTACCCGCAGAGAGGATAGAGGTCATGAGCGACTTTTCCCATGCAGGAAGCGAGAAGTCGGCGGGGAGAGTGGAAGCGGAGAAGGGTTCGGGAGGATAGGGCTTGTGGGTGTACATGTTAATGAAGAAAGGCATGCCGAGGACACCCCCCATCCAACCAGTGTCGTAGCCGAAAAAGATACCACCAAAGGCGGCGAAGACACACATGAAGTAGGTCTTCATCGTCACCGGGGCTTCAATCCGGGACGTATCGGTCGTTCCAAACACAACAGCGCCGCCGGGCATCGTGAGCGAAGACGCGGTGGGGGAAGGGAGTAAAAATGTGTGGGGGTGGGGACACAAGACAAGCGGGAAAGCGGGGTGAACACCCTTTTAAACCCTCTTGGCCCAGAGGATCTCCATGCGAGGTGTTTCGCATCACTGATCTGTGACCGCGTCTTGTGGGAACCATGTCAGCTGGTTCGGCAAGTCACGCACAAAAGATCGAGGCCTGTGTGATCCTTTGCATCGGTGTCCTTGTTTTGCTAGCGAGGAGAGAGGCATACGTCGTTAAGCCCAGGCGGAGTGCAGGCTAACCCAGAGTGCAATCGGACGAGTTTGAACGACGCGGAGGCCACTTTGCGTTCGACCAGAGATGTCACGCTGAGCGGCAATTAGATATTGTTGATCAAATACGAAAACACGGCAATAAATCCCCCCGTATGCTAAAGGAGCAACCAAACGCAGATCGCCATTGCCCCGGGTTTCAGTGTCAGGCCCCGCGTTGTCCAGGAACAGGACTGAACAGGACCGGAGCAAAGCAACATCCAGTCGCTGTATATCATACGTCGAGAGCCTATAAAAAATCGTATTAGACACCTAGGGAATCAGAAATGCATTGATGTCATGCAGGTCGTCTTGTTTAGAAACTTTTTGAGGCGCAGAGGACGGCAGAGTGGAATGAACAGAATTTGGCCGCGAACTTGAAATTAGCGAAACCGATCGTATTACACACGATGGGATGGCCGGTAAAGAAGCACACCGAGATCTAATGAGTTTTGGTCAAGCCGTAGTTGACGCCAAAACCCCTCCGGCAAATTTCCCATTGGTCCGGAGGATGCCGAGCCAATGGGAAAATTCCTGGACAGGTTTTGGCACCAACTTCGGCTTGACCAAAACTCGACGGATCTCGGTGTGAAGGTCCGGCCTGCACGCACTCAGTACTGTTGATGCATGAGGATTGCCATCTTGGCGGCGCACAACGCCCGCAACAGGATTCGCCGGCATTGCGACGAATGTAAAATGCATTGTCAGCCCTTGTCAGCCGATGAGGGTAAATGCAAATGGACCCGCGAATGGACAACGTACGAGAAATGCACAATGAAAACGCCGAACGCGGCCAAGGCCGGTGGATCCACGCAGTGCGGGGAGATAGAGATCCGGAGCCAAGGAACGAACTGTCACATCACCCAGCTACACGTGAAAGATTGCGCATCAGTCACAGAAGTGACTGTTGACATCAGTGACATGGGGATCGGCCGTTCGGATTTCATCGGCTTGCGTCCTTCCACCATCTCGTCTCACAGAGTTTCTCTGTTGGTTGGTTGTCGCGAAGTCCTGGGCTCAGCAGTTCTCGTTTTCACCTCGCACGGAAACAAAATTATTCCACACTATGGTAAAGGAACGGCGTATCTTTCCCGCCAAACGGTACCGGTCTGTTCCGTTGAAGATCGCGACGTCCTCAAATCCAAGGTCCTGTTTCTGCTAAACAAGGGTCCACCTTGTCGCACTTGGCATCTCGTCTGAACATCTCACCGTGGTCTCTTGTTCTCTACCTCCTACTCTCTCGAAAGCGCGGAACTGCTCTATCCCCGTCTGCATGACACACTTCAAGTTAACGCTGGGTAGGCCTGTGCTTGGTTCCAGGTGTCTCCGGCGCATTGGGGCCGTTTTAAACCGTCCGTGAGTGTCACTCCTATACTGGACGTCGTTCCCAGGTAAGATCTACCGTCCTGCAAGAATAAAGTGCTTTCATGACACGAATCATTTGCTCATGCGGCACCTAGTAGTCTCATATTGGTGAGTGGCTCGATTGCTAGTCGATGCATGGTGTTCTGTGCTGCCAGCCGAGTAGATCTCTCTCTAGTGTAGCATCTAGTTCTGACTCACGTCCAGTGTGCGGATTATAATTATTTCCCACTCCCTTCCGCGCTACCATTCATCGTTGGTATGTCGTTCCCTCAGCGGCATGCCGAGGAGCGATTCAGCATTCTCATTCCCAATGGCTGCGCTGCAAGATTCAGACGGCCAACTCGTGAGTTGAAAACAATGCGGACGCCAAACAGCAAGGCTGCCACAACTTACTAGTGCAGTACCTCAGATCCGTTTGGAACAATTGGTCGTCCGCCACCTTAAACGGGACATAGTTCCAGGGGAAGTTTCACGGGTTTCAAGAATTCATCGGTTGAGAAATTGGACCCAATTTTCAGTGTTCCGTGCGCAACAGAAAGAATATGCGTCTGACTCTGGGGCTCCCGTGCTATGTTCCACGGTAAATCGGAGAAATTGTTGACTCCTCAACATTCCACAATCTACGAAACCAACAAGAATCAGAGTGGGCACAGAGCATAAAATTCCACAAAGCAACATCAAAGCGATAGGTAGAAATACAAACAAGTTATTACATTATGATATAAATTATTCCACAGTCCGATCGTCCACCCAAACCTGGGCGAGCGATCCAGTTTGCGTTCGAGTCCAACGATCAGCAGGGGATACTACCTCTGCTCCGTCGGCGGCAGAAGCCCGCGACTCGCATGCCAGAACCACCCCGTCTCCGGGTTGCGCCACCAACCCGGGGCGTTCGGGCGCGTCTCGGTGAAGCCGGGGGGCACGACGACGGGGTGCGGAGAGAGGGTGTTGAAGCCTGCCGCTTGCCGGTGGTATGACGGGGTGCTCGGCATCTGGCTCTGGTTCTGGTTAAAATAGTTTGCGTTGTTCCCCGGTGCACTCGGATACATGCCCCGCCCATGGCTTGGTGTGGAGTATAATGTGTTCTGGGAGTAGCCGCTCTGCTGCCCGTAGTGGGTATTTGCGCCGGAGCTTGTACTGGGAGCATTATCGGCTATAGTTAAGCAATGCCTTTGTTAGCTTCGAATGTAGGAGGTGAGATAGAATTTGAACCTACCACGCATCTGCCGCCAGCTGATATAATTCTGCCGGTGCACCCAGTAGTTCTGGAGATTCGCTGCCGCGACGGGGCTGGAGGTGTACTTGGTGTCTTTGTGTGCTAGAAAAATAAAGACAAAATAAATTAGAGTGGAGTCAACGGAGAGGAGACGATGAACTGACGGTGCATGGCCTTGCCGTTATTGAGAATCATGGCGACCGTGGGGGGCGTACCGACCCAGATCCAGGCTTCGCTAAGTCGCCAGGTAATCCCAGGCGGACTGTCCACCCTCACCCACCTCCGGGTGTCCGTGGGCTGCAAACGCACGTCGTCAGTAAGTAATTACGATAGAATGGGTGGTAGCTTACAGTCGTCGCGCAGATTCGCGCGACTTGCAGCGAATTGTTGTTATAGTCCACCGCGACGACGAGGCAGGGGTGCAGCTGGCGCGCCTTCTTGCGGTCGTACAGCTCATTCGGCGCGAGCGTCGACACGTCCATCTCATAGCAGTTGGGGTCGCACCACACGATGAGGCCCGGGTAGAACTGGTTGGGGGAGGTAAACGGGGGGAACATGGTGTATTGGGTGACTCATGTTGGACTTACCTCTCACTTTTATAATCGTGGACTGAGAAGAGCGCCCGGGCCAGGCCACGCACGCTGCCGATGCAGGGGGCTGAATCATAGCGAGTCACCTCTTACTCGCGGCAGAGCCCCATTGATGAGGTTTATCTCCAGACTTGAACGCAGCAGGATTCCCATGCAGTATAGAACCGACTGTGCCCGCGGAGCCGGATTGGGATGTACTCTTTGCAACTGCTGTTTCGCGTCGACCATGCTGTTGAACATGACATCACGGAACCGATGCGCCTGGGAACGCAAGTATATGCAGAAGCTAAGTATACATACGTGAGGCGGGGGACTGAATGCACAGAATAATGCACCTCGGAATAAGCAGGGTCGAGTCACAGCTTCAAGTTCGGATCAGTTGATACCTGAAGCCGGGTTGTGATGGTAGGTAACCGCAGTTAGCAGTTAGACGCTCGTATAAATGTTTCACTGCGTTGAGTCATAGAACTACGGCTTGTTTATCGTAATTTTGAGAGCGAATATCGGCCAGAGGTCTCTGTCTGAGTTGAACACAAGGCTGGCCGGTAATTTGGAGGTGTTACAGAACATACCGGAATTTTCAACAGACCATACTCGTATTGCGGCGCAGTCCACCGTGGAAGGATTAAAAAAATTGAGTCACTCGCGAACGCGGCGAGCACCTGCCGAATGACGTGCAATTAATTCTTAAAACCACCGCTCCCTTGTGCTGGGACGATAGATCTTCCCAAGGACGATTGGTTACCTGGCATTCGGGAACGACCTACTACAGGTAGCGCGGACGGTTTCAACGGCTCCGATGCACGTCCCGGGGAGAGCCAGCCAGACGCACTCGAAACCACAAAGCACAGCTCTACCCAGCGCCAACTTGACGCGAGTCATGCAGAAGCGGAGATAGGTCGCCGACAAGGAGTTTTGAGGGTCTAAGGCAGCCTAGCCAGAGTATGAGAAGCGACAGACCAAGGCTTGTGTTTTGACGACGCGGGTCTAGGAAATATTACTCCTTGGCAAACAGTGAGGATTTGTGGATGTTGCAGGGGTAAGGGTTTCTCGAAACCTAGAGACGGGCGAAACACGTCGTTCATTTATCAGGAGATTGAAAGAAGACGAAGGCGGAATGATGCTTTTTCCGCGGGACGTTGGTAAAAGGCGAGCACTGCTGGGCTGTGGCAAGAACGACGGTGGTGGCAGGAGACAAAGGGCGTTGGGCCGATGAATTACAACTGCCGATGATGGCTATCCCCGGCCGGGCTGATCCGCGGGCCAGGCGTTCAAGACGTGCAAAAAAGTCGTTCAACAACTTCTCTCCTCAATTCAGTCTGATCTCTAGCCAAAACGTTGGAAAAATCGCTCGTTTTTATTTCAACTCTCAAGTACCTGTAGGATTCAAGTTTCCCATCGCGCCGTCGGGCCTCCAACTTGCCTCTAACACGCTGAACGATTCCGAAGGTGCTATTATATGTGCAGGGACTTCACTTGTCCGTGATTTTTTTCTTTTCTTTTCTTTTTGATCCTGAACGCCAACTGGACGCAGACTCCGATTGAACCCAATAGCACCGCCACCTATGTTGATTCCGACAAACAGCTGACGTCATCACTCGTTCTTCCCACCGAACGGCCATCCTTATCGCTCTCAAATCTCCCAGCACTTTCAAGGTGAGCCGGCTTCCCGCCACCAGCGCCGTTTACATTTACCTACGCCAGGCGTAGATTTATAATTCCTCCTTCGACGAATATTGTCTTCCACTATGGGCAACAAAAACGAAGAGGCTGCCGT
This sequence comes from Mycena polygramma, assembly GCA_029449255.1. Taxonomy (NCBI): domain Eukaryota; kingdom Fungi; phylum Basidiomycota; class Agaricomycetes; order Agaricales; family Mycenaceae; genus Mycena; species Mycena polygramma. The sequence continues at coordinate 225,874 of JARKID010000130.1, read as the reverse complement.
CGTTCTGATCACTGGATGCTCCACTGGCTTTGGTAGAGAGCTGGCCAAAGGCAAGCCCTCGTACTGAATCACTATTCTCTTGGTACTTAGATCTCATTCCAGCGGCTTTGTCCGCAAATTTACGCGTCATTGCGACTGCACGCCGTCCAGAGACACTTGATTCGCTCAAGGACCAGGGCGCAAAGACGCTGAAGCTCGATGTGACCGCCCCTTCCGACGAACTGAAACAATTCGCCGCTGAGGCGCTGTCCTTGTTGTGCGTCCATCTCTCCTCCTCTCCTCCTACATATCTCTGGTTCTCAACCACTCTTCCGACAGCGGGCAAGTGGACTATCTGATCAACAACGCGGGCTTCCTCCAAGGCGGCGCAATCGAGGAAAATACGCACGAAGAGAACCTCGCGCAGTTCAACACGAACTTTTTTGGCGTCATCAATGTCACCAATGCCTTCCTCCCCCACATGCGCCAGCGCAAGCGGGGCACGATCGTCAACGTGAGTTCGCAGGGACAATGGCTCTGCCTCGCCGGCGCGGGTATATATTGCGCGAGCAAGGCCGCGGTAGACGCTGTTTCGGCGACCTGGGCGAGTGAGTTGAAGGGGTTCGAGATTCGTTGTGTTTCTATCCAGGTTTGTATCCCTTTCCGCTTATACTCGTCTCACATGTCTGAGAATGCTTAATACTTCGTAGCTCGGCGCATTCCGCACCTCAGTCGCAGAGTCCGGCAGCCTCAAAGTCGCGAAGGCGCGCATTGATGACAGTGGGTATGACGGCGCACACGATTGGGTCGTCGGGTTCAACCAGCGCGCGGGGAAGGAGCAAGGCGACCCCGCGCTTGCCGCCGCCAAGATCATTGCCCTCATCTCGGACCCCGCGCGCACGACGCTGCCCGTGCGCCTCGCCCTAGGTGACGACGCGTACGAGTACGGGAAGGCGTTCCATGAAAAGGAACTGGAGGAGCTGGAGAAATGGAAGGAGGTGACTACCGGGACGGACGTCGTAGGGAATTGAGAAGACGGCGAACACTAAAGCTACGTAGACCACTCAAAGCCTGGCTACTGATACTGGTTGGCGGTCATTCCAACTGCATGTTTCTTGTCTATGTTGGAGGTTGTGTAATTCTTCACGTAACTTGGTAGCAACTTGGTAGTGTTGAATGCCAGTCTGGCTATATTGAATTCCCATGTTGCCCGAACTTTGTGTGAGAGGCCACGAGAAGTGTTGAAAAAAATAATGTTACGCTATTACAGCGGATGGGTGCACATACGAGAGAGTCCATAAAACGTTGGACCGCAAAATTAAGCAGCAAAGAGGATGGTCATATAGACATCTGATGCTCTGTTTTCCAATTCTGTCACAAAAAGCCCTTCAAAATGAATTAGGCATCGAGGGGGCGCAGAAGTATATGATACAAGTACCTAGGCCAATAACTCGTCCCAAGTTCCGAGGTCGAAAATAATCGGCAACCCGTTGTAACGGCGCACCGAAGGGTAGCCGTGTAATCAAAAGACTCAAGATTTCAAGAAGCGAAGCGATGAAATCACAACACAACCCAAAAACCCTAAGATCTTTATTTTATTTTATCACAACTCAGGCTTCAGGTGTTAACCTTGCGGCGTGCGTATGTGAGTTCGGGGGAGGTAGGGTACGTATCACCCGTCAAGATTGTGTATGTTCAATTCAAAGGACCTGGCGGGCAGCGAGCTATTTATATCTCTAGTAGCGGGCGGGCTAATAATGCGGGCGGGCTAATCGAGCTAGCGGGCAAAGCACACTTCGATCGAGTTCAATTTTCCTTCTTAGGGTGCTCGCCGGCGAGGTCGATACTCAGAAGTGAGCAAGTACGATGCCGGCGGGCGACTTCAATTGGAACCACCGAATTGGCAGCGGCCGGACAGTTGACGAGGCGTCTTCAACTCAGACCCGGCGGACGGCTGTTTAGGCCGGCGGCACGGATTCGAAGGCTGCCCGACAGACGGCTTAGTCTGGTGAGGACTTTCTCTTACTCTGGCGGGGGACACTACTTCGCGTCGGCTGCTTCTCACTTCAATCTTCACCGTATATCAACTTCTTTTCTCTTCCGTCTAATTCTGGCGAGCACTACCTAATCCGCCCGGAGGTGGTACAGGGATTGACTAAGGAATCTACAGTACAGGCGGGGGTCTTTTATACATTTTACGAAACACAAACGGAGATAGGAAACCGGGCGGGAGCAGTCATCTCAGTCAGCCGGCGGAGCGCAGCATCCAATGAGATTAACTGCATTCCGTTCTGTGGGTATAATAGTCGCCGGGCGGGGCTAAACTATATGATTCATCATCTTGCGACAGTATTGCGTGCTTTTTGCCAAGCCTTCCGGCCGACCCACACTCAAGTCCGTATGAGTGTAGAACTCCCCCGGCCGCTCCTAGGGAGTGGGCGGGAGGTTAACAACTGCCACAGAAACTGTCCTTCATAATCGTCCGTCAACCAATATTTCTAAAAGCCAGCGGGAGCTCCTTCGATTGAACCCTGCGGCCGGGAAATGTCTGAGTACATCAGCAGCTGATATGCTCCGGCCGCAGCAGTTGCCGGCGGGCAACTGCCGCTCAATTAGAATATTGTTATTCTGGCTTCATAGAGTTCCCGCCTGCTCAGTTTGCCTGGCGGGAGGTCTCTTTATTTACGTCTTTACTTCTTTATGTCCGGGCGGGGTGACATACAGCCCAGCGGAAAGCATATCTATCGGGCGGGAACTATCCAGTTCGCACTCCGCATGACTCCCAGCGGGCGGGCTAACCCAAATAACACTTCACATGTCAAATCGGTCCGCCCGGATGGCCTCATAAAGCGGCCCGCCCACTCAACCGGACACTTCTGTGGTCCCAGCGGTCAGTTTTACTGGCCACCAGCTTCTAACTTCTCATCGTGGTTCAAATCCACCGCCCGAACATTTCCAGCGGCCGGATTATTGGCCGGCTGGGTTTGACGGTAGTTGAATATAATGTTCTCTCGACTTCAACAAGACTCCGCCCGGCTGGCGGTCAGCTCTAGGACCATGTAATTCCTCTTGTTCACCTCCGGCGCACAAGGAATCAGCTCTCAACTGACTCCTGGAGCCCAACGGTAAGGCTCATTTAGAGTAACTCTGACCCGGTGAGGTATCATTATTAAACCGATGAACTCATGTTTGCCCGCTGGCTTTCGGCCATCAACAGTATAGCGTACCACTCCGAGGAGAGTGTACACTCTGCATCTTAGCCTCACGTAGCCCAATTGATAGTTCAAAGGATGCGAAAACCAGTGGTTTTCACCGGTGGCTCGTCACCCGCCATATCATCTCCCCCTTTCTGAAATCTCAACTGTCCGCAGTTGTATTCAACTCGACGGCTAATTTCTTTGATCACAAAAAGTGGGCGGGGCATTGTTCCCTTCACATATTCCTTCATGTGTTGGCGGCCGGAGACCAGTGAGGCCCGATCTTCCTGCCCTTCTGTCCTAGGCTCTCCTGGAGAAACCCCATGGAATCATAATCATCCATCGTCACAACCTGGCGGGAGGTCACTTTGACTCCCCCTTCCTGAAATTTCATCCGCTGGTGCGAATTTCAATACAGGAGGCTTTAGCGGTGGGATTGAACCACAAATTTGGGACTTCTGTGTTGGCCGGAGCATCACGCGAACAAATCACCCGGCGGGCCATGAGTTCGGAGCTCTGAGCTCTGGTTTGTGCGGTAGTTTCCATTACAACCAAATTGCAGAGTGCAAGCAGCTGAGCGCCGGCCAATCTATCTCTTCTTCTTCTCATACCCGGAGGCGGCTGCATTCAATGCCAACGGCAATGCAATGAGAAGCTAAATCTTTCACCGGCCGGTGAGACAGGCTACAGTCGGCCGGCCCATGTCTTCTCATACCGAGCGGAGCATTATCCAGCTAACAAGTGTTCGCGGGTATTCAGCTTGCACCGCCGGGTATTCATTTCTTCTGTCTTCCAGTGTTCAACCACTGGTTCCCGTTCAACTCAGCCGGATTGGCAATGCCTAACTTCTATGTGTGCGGGAACACAGTGGCCAGCTGAAATCTTTACCAGCCGGTGCATTGCGACTTCCCTCCCCCTTTCTAAGAATTTAACTGTCCTCAGTTTAGTTGGGTTCAGGCGGTGAGCATCTTCTTCCGTCTATCTGATTCAATGCCGGCTGCAATTACTGCTCGGGCAATGTTTGCAACTGGCCGATTCATGGATAGAGCCAGCGGGTTAAATTCCAGCTCAAATAACCATCTCCTATGAGACTCATCCGCTGGCTACATTCTGCACCAGTGGCCGGTCTAATAGTCCACGCCCGGGCTGTGAATTAACATTTGCACCGGCGGGTCAATGCTGGCCTCGAGCCGGCAGAGTTTTACTTCTGTCTCTTTATTCAATCCACAGAACACATTCCTTGTAGCCGCTGGAGTCGTTCATCGGCCGGCCACACAGTCATTGAATGCTGAAGTGACTGTAGAAAACCGGCCGGGCCAGCAACAATTGAGGCGGGGGATTTTCTTAGCCGCCCACTCTGTTTCACCCGGCTGGGTTGCAGCCTTCCGGCCTGAGCCAATGGTTTGAACGCTTGAGCCGGCGGGCTAACCACAAATCAAACTTTTCCGCTTCAGCGGCCGGATTACTGAACCAGCGGGAGGATTGAAATTTCCGTGAACAATCTGCAAATCTTGAGAGTCAAGAATGCTGCTTCCATCTATCGAACGAGTGACCCCGGCGGGGGCACGAGTTCGAAGCTCTGTTCGTCTGTCTATATTCGAGCAAAGAACAAGTGCCGGCAGGCACAAGTTCGCAGCTCTGTGACGCATCGCACCACTCAACCGTTCCATTTCAAATGCAATTGAGGTGAGCAGTGAATTAACGAAGCGGGCGGGGAATGGATCAAGATCCATTGTGGAGGTAGGGCCCATTCGGGCGGGAAAAATCGATCTCTGGGAGCTAATCCCCGGCCAGTGCCTTTTGAACACAACGGGCCCCTCATATTCAACCGCTCGAAGCTAGCAGACCAGCTACAAAAATGCAACATTTGCACTACGCAGTGGCCAGTCAGCCCGTAGAATTCTACCCGCTCCCATTCTTCTTGTTCTCCGGCGTTTTGGATTGGCCGGATGGCACAGTTGTAGCCGTACCACTGACACTGAATCCCTTCAGCCATTTGTTTTCTTCTATTTATCGGCCGGGAACATGCTTTGCCCGCCCAAACCAACTTCTCCCTCGAAATGAACTAACCGGCCGGTGGATTCATTCTGAACCACAGTCTGCACCAGCAGCTCAATTCAAAGGTCGTCAAGAGCTCGGTTACTTTTCCCGGACCGCTGAAGAGGCGAGTGAGCGGGCGGAGTAAACTATCCGGCCGGTGAATTCAGTCTGAATTCAAGTCCGCCCACGCAGCTCAACGGTGGTCAAGAGCTTAGTTTCATTGTCCGGACAGTTCAAGGGAGCAAGTCAATGGGCGGAGCAGTTCTGTTGATTTCAATCCTGCGCTCATTCTTCTATACCCGGGCAAGAACGAGTGCCGGGAGGCACAAGTTCGAAGCTCTGCAACTCGCATCACTCCGGACAGCTGCTCTGCTTTGAATACGTTGCATGCTATCGGGATGAGCGGGTGGATGGCATATTTCAACATCTATTCTGTGGGATGGCCGGGGGGTCGGGCGTAGCATTCGGGCGGGAGAATAGATCTTTGTGGGTTATTTCCCGGCCGGCCTTGCACATATTCAACCGCCCGTCAATCGTTTGAAGCCAGCGGACTAACCGCAAATTACAACATGTGTACTATGCAGTGGCCCGGGCAGTCCGTCAAAATCCCACCACCACCACTATACTCAACCACCAACCACGCAATTCGGACTACAGACTTCAAAGCCTGAGTACTGACTGAGCGGGGAGGTATTTTGAGCGGGAAGTGGGTTGGCAAGTCATGCCTTCTCATCTGTTCTTTTGCAGCGGCCGGGAGAGATCTCTGTTTAAAACAGTGTTAGCTGGACCATGCATTCTGGACCGGCCACTCTGCCCAAACAACCCATCGAACGATGATCAGGATTGTCCCGGCCATCGAAGATCCGAGTCAGCGGGCAAAGTGCACAATTCACATTGTTCTCGCAAGCACTGACCGGGAATTCGATAGCTATCCCGCTGCTGCAGGTTGGCTTTCCTGCACTGTAACTCAGGCGTTGCAAGCGACGAATTTCAGCGCAGAAATGTACTTCAAAATTTGTGCCATATTCCAGCCGGTGCATCCGGTATTTTCAAACGGGCACTCCAATTGACTTCCTGTGGGGATACAAACCCACCGAACCTTCATCTCGGCCGGGGATTCTGTCGCAGCACAAGGATTTCAAGCAATCACTGGATCATCTTGGCGGCCGGCGCACATCGAGATATGCAACAGGCCCTCCGATGCTCCCGCCAGCAGTATGAAATGAAATTTCTGGGCAAGTGGGAAACAACAGACATCTTATGCATCGAAATGGACTCTGCTAGTTGAGACGCCGCAGAGACTGACTCATTATTTCGATGACTTTAAACTTCCGTCTTTCGTGCTCTGTAACGTGAATAGTGTGAGAACTAGCAGCAGGAACAGAATCAGCGCGGCCGGGTTGCAATTCAACCTCAGCCGGGATTGTTGCTGCCGGCGGGTACTCAAAATTTTCTCGCCTCAGGCTATACTGCTTGGCAACTGTCTTTGCTGCCCTGCAGTATTCTTCAAAGGAGTACTCGTGAACTGAGCTTGCAACACCAGTTGCTAACTCTGTATCATCCAAGTACTCTTCAATTCTGTCTTTGAAAGTTGGGTGCAGCTTCAGAAGAAATTTATGAATTGCTTCCCGGTGGGTCAAGCGAGCGGGCGGGGCAAGCATTTTCGTGACTTCAACATTCAACGACCTAACCAACTTCAATAATCTATCCCGGCCGGTTATTTCGAGTCCATAGTTCGGATAGGACTCAAGAATAGTGTCCAGCCGCCGGAACGAACCGCGGGGGTCCTCCCGGACACTAGGATAATTTTCTATTACTTCTTTCCTGAACTCTTCGTATGATTTAGAATAAGAATCGAATGCCCGCCAGGACTGAGCGGTTGCATGTGCTACATAGCGCACAAGAAACTCGTTTTTCCGGTGGGCGGGCGTTACATCTATTTCCATCATCCGCTCAACATCCTCAAGAAATTGAGCGAGTTCGTCTGGGCGGCTGTCATCGAAATGCGGAGCATTTGACTCGTATGCCTCTGGGACACGGTTCTCATCTTCAAATTGGTCGGCCATTCAATGAACGGACGGGGTATATAGCAAGGGTTTGGATTTGGGGTTTTTGTCCGGGTCACTAATCTCTCAAACAACAAGGACTCGGCGGGGCAGTTCTGGAGCTAAGGCTCAACAGAGTTTTTGTAATGAATTTGTTTTAGACTCAAGTCAAGTGCCAGAGTATAGGTTGTCAATGTCTGACGGTTCCGGAGTACTGCAAGAGTATCGGCCGGGCAAAGTGGTGTACTTTGTAAACTCGGAGCAAGCGGCTCGACGAATTGTGGGGGTTGGCCGGGCTACTGGTTATGAACTGGTAGCGGGCGGGTGGATACAAAATGGCTCGAGCTAATGAATAGCAGCGGTCCACAAGTCTTATTCTTGTACAACCAATCTTGTTACCCCCTCATGGGGAGCACCAGATGTAACGGCGCACCGAAGGGTAGCCGTGTAATCAAAAGACTCAAGATTTCAAGAAGCGAAGCGATGAAATCACAACACAACCCAAAAACCCTAAGATCTTTATTTTATTTTATCACAACTCAGGCTTCAGGTGTTAACCTTGCGGCGTGCGTATGTGAGTTCGGGGGAGGTAGGGTACGTATCACCCGTCAAGATTGTGTATGTTCAATTCAAAGGACCTGGCGGGCAGCGAGCTATTTATATCTCTAGTAGCGGGCGGGCTAATAATGCGGGCGGGCTAATCGAGCTAGCGGGCAAAGCACACTTCGATCGAGTTCAATTTTCCTTCTTAGGGTGCTCGCCGGCGAGGTCGATACTCAGAAGTGAGCAAGTACGATGCCGGCGGGCGACTTCAATTGGAACCACCGAATTGGCAGCGGCCGGACAGTTGACGAGGCGTCTTCAACTCAGACCCGGCGGACGGCTGTTTAGGCCGGCGGCACGGATTCGAAGGCTGCCCGACAGACGGCTTAGTCTGGTGAGGACTTTCTCTTACTCTGGCGGGGGACACTACTTCGCGTCGGCTGCTTCTCACTTCAATCTTCACCGTATATCAACTTCTTTTCTCTTCCGTCTAATTCTGGCGAGCACTACCTAATCCGCCCGGAGGTGGTACAGGGATTGACTAAGGAATCTACAGTACAGGCGGGGGTCTTTTATACATTTTACGAAACACAAACGGAGATAGGAAACCGGGCGGGAGCAGTCATCTCAGTCAGCCGGCGGAGCGCAGCATCCAATGAGATTAACTGCATTCCGTTCTGTGGGTATAATAGTCGCCGGGCGGGGCTAAACTATATGATTCATCATCTTGCGACAGTATTGCGTGCTTTTTGCCAAGCCTTCCGGCCGACCCACACTCAAGTCCGTATGAGTGTAGAACTCCCCCGGCCGCTCCTAGGGAGTGGGCGGGAGGTTAACAACTGCCACAGAAACTGTCCTTCATAATCGTCCGTCAACCAATATTTCTAAAAGCCAGCGGGAGCTCCTTCGATTGAACCCTGCGGCCGGGAAATGTCTGAGTACATCAGCAGCTGATATGCTCCGGCCGCAGCAGTTGCCGGCGGGCAACTGCCGCTCAATTAGAATATTGTTATTCTGGCTTCATAGAGTTCCCGCCTGCTCAGTTTGCCTGGCGGGAGGTCTCTTTATTTACGTCTTTACTTCTTTATGTCCGGGCGGGGTGACATACAGCCCAGCGGAAAGCATATCTATCGGGCGGGAACTATCCAGTTCGCACTCCGCATGACTCCCAGCGGGCGGGCTAACCCAAATAACACTTCACATGTCAAATCGGTCCGCCCGGATGGCCTCATAAAGCGGCCCGCCCACTCAACCGGACACTTCTGTGGTCCCAGCGGTCAGTTTTACTGGCCACCAGCTTCTAACTTCTCATCGTGGTTCAAATCCACCGCCCGAACATTTCCAGCGGCCGGATTATTGGCCGGCTGGGTTTGACGGTAGTTGAATATAATGTTCTCTCGACTTCAACAAGACTCCGCCCGGCTGGCGGTCAGCTCTAGGACCATGTAATTCCTCTTGTTCACCTCCGGCGCACAAGGAATCAGCTCTCAACTGACTCCTGGAGCCCAACGGTAAGGCTCATTTAGAGTAACTCTGACCCGGTGAGGTATCATTATTAAACCAATGAACTCATGTTTGCCCGCTGGCTTTCGGCCATCAACAGTATAGCGTACCACTCCGAGGAGAGTGTACACTCTGCATCTTAGCCTCACGTAGCCCAATTGATAGTTCAAAGGATGCGAAAACCAGTGGTTTTCACCGGTGGCTCGTCACCCGCCATATCACCGTCCCATAATCTCTGACGGGCGTCTTGATATTTCTCTTTGAGAGCGTCGAGACATTCCGGACAGAGGTCAAACTTCTCCCACTCCTCCATATCGACGAGTGGATCCATGTCATCTTCGTCCCCCAAACCATCCCCTATCCAACGCAGGCGCTCCGCATCGCAATTGAATTCAAGGGTAACGGGACACGACTCTTCGTCCGCGTCGCGCTCCAGATACCGCAAAGCCGCGCGCTGCGCCACTTGAAGGCGGGAATACCCGAGGATGCATTTCTTTCGATACCCCTTGTCTTCAATCCGATCCCTCCCCTTGCCATCGACGATTGTGTCGAGATCGACGCGACAGCAAATCTCGTACATCACGACGGGAAGGATTGCGCCGATGTTCATCTTCACGGCGAGGTTCAGTGCAGGAATGTGGTCCGAATCGCTGTCCCTGTATCCTCGAGGACTCTCTCGTTCAGCCCATTCGTCCAGTGAGCTTGGATACAGGTCGGAAAGTATCGACAGTGCTGCTTTGCGCAGGACAGGAACATCGTATTTGTCGCTCAAGCGCAGGACGGAAGATAGTTCGTAGAACCCAGAGACTGGACAGACTTTGCTATGTCAATCGTCCTGCAAGTTTAACGTGTGAAAGGGCGAAGAAATAGATGGGCATACTATGATCCATAGCTGTGAAGGGCTTTCAAAAAACGGGTGAAGTCCCTAGGTTCATCGTGTAGCTGCACAACGGGACAGCTCTCGAATTCTTCCGTCCCTTCTGCAGGCTCAGGCTGTGGCAAGGAAAAAGTGTCTTGGAAAACCGTCGAGCGCGATGCTAGCAGGCGCGATACAGTGTGTTCCCGGCCTGAAGAACAACTGTGCCATCGGGGAACCAGAAATCAGGGTCACGGACAAGTTGTGCTCATGCGGGTTTGAGAAGAGAAGCAGATTGTCGCGTGTTTGTCGATCACCTTGATGCAAAGTGTGACACGCGTGTGACACCCCTCGCTCTTTGCCCTCTTACCTCCTATGACCACCATGCCACCGACGAAAAGGCGACGCCAGGACGGCAGCGATTCCGACCTGGAACCAATCGAGCCCATTCGATCTGATATCTGGTTCGAGGATGGAAATATTATTCTCCAGGCTGAGGACATGCAGTTTCGTGTTTACAAAGGAACTCTCCGCAGCTCTTCCGAGGTGTTAAAAGCCGTCATAGACAACAAGACCTGCCTACGCTTCGCTCCGGCAGGGATGGCAATAGGGCAAAGAAGTATTTGATTGACCGAGAATTCCATTGAACATAGCTACGTAAATGCCTTAAACCCACAGAAAATCTGGTATGTGAGCGAGGGATACTGATCTCAAAGTCGACACAGAGCGCCGAAAATGACAGGTGTGATTAGCACTGCACTCAAACACGAAGTAAGCAAGCGCCAGAATGAAGGGCTGGAGAGAAAAATGGTCTGAAAATTGAGCATAAAACCCGAGTGCTATTGGGTGGGGTGGTGCGAACCAAGCCATGATTGACGGGGAGGTTTGGGGGCATCGAAGCTGAAGAAACCATTTGAGGAGCGAGGATCGCGCATGATTCTCATTGCGGCATGAAATCGAACCGAAGCGGGGACACGGAAAAGCCAAAGTTGGGAATTGTCGACAGGCAGAGCAGTTAAAGTACACAGAATATGATCACGAGATCATGGTTGAGCGCAAAGTTGAGAGCCAGGGTAACAGATGTGGCTGTTGCGGATATTGGTACGGGAGAGTAGGCAGGGGGAAAGTGGGGGAAGAAGGGCTCTAAATCAGGCCACGACTTCAAGCTTCATTTATAGTGGTAAATCTTCGGAGAAACGGCACTTTCCGTGCTGCGTTCAACTGCGAACGTACCACGCGTGCCACATACCCTTTGAGACCGCTGGGCTAATCGTCCACGGGAAGGGCTGTGTCTGGTCCATTGCGTTGAGATCCAAGGCTGCGCACGGTCAGCTGTTTGACCGCAACGGGCGGAGCGCGCAATGTTGCTGTGGTTGAAAAAAAAAATGCCGCGTTGCGTGGCCTTTCGGCGACACTTCCGCAGGCCGCAGTGACAGAGAAGCGAGAGCAGGGACCCCATCAAGCCCCCGCGCACCACCACGGATGGAGTAAATGAGCATGTTTTTCAACTGCGAGAGCAGAGGGCGTTGAATGGAGATGAATCCATATGGAGCAAAAGCACAGCTTACGCACCATCTCGTTAAAGAACGGTTAATATGGAGGACTCTAAAGTGGTGGATGGGTGCCCCGTTCTTAACCTCCATGATTCGCCGGTCGAACTAGCCTTTGTTCTGCGCACCATATTTTATCGCTGGTACGTAGGGCAGATTTGGGGCGGGGGGAGTACTTGCTTCTTACATAGTTCACCACCACAGGTCGTATCCCGACAATACACCATGGCCTTTCAGCGTAGTCGCCGCCTTCCTACGGTTGGGGCGGAAATACGAGCTACACGCGGCCTATGCAAGCGCTCTCGCCCGCTTGACCGCCGCATTTCCTTCATCCTTGGACGAGTACATCGTCGCTCACTGGAGGAAGAACATACTATGTTCCGGGCGAGCCGAGATCGTCACCGACACCATCCTTCTCTGTCGGGAATTGGACCTTCCTCAGCTACTTCCCGCCGCTTTTTGGTTCCTTGCCATACACTCCGAGTCGTTAGGTGAAAACATTACTCGTATCTCTCAAGCCGACCGAGACAAAATTCTTGCGGCGCTGACCCCTCTGCGAACCGCGCACGCTACCTATCTCTTCCAGTGGCTCGATAAGAAGATCACATCCCCGGATTGTGACGAACCTGATATCTGCCCGCAGAAGAAATTGGAGTATTCTGTCAAACTTTGGAAGCCCCCCGGCGCTGTCCCATGGTTCTCCTGGCCCAAAAACGCGAGCAGCGGCCTCTGTAGTCCCTGTGTTGCGCTCGGCAAGAAGCATCACAGTGAAGGAGCAAAGCGGCTGTGGAAGGAGCTGCCGTCATTTTTCGGTCTACCGGCGTGGGAGGAGCTTTTGGCAGCTGCACCAGATGCACCGGATGCTTAGTAGTGAGTACACCTTCGCGCTAATTTATTGCCACTGATCCACCTCCAGTTCGTTTAGATCATACACCCCTGAATTGTTCCAGATTTTACCGCCGCATCCCTGCCTGTTTTTTTCTTGTCGCAAAATAGTATTCAGGGTCTTCCACCCCGGCCGCGCGTTCAGAGAGTGAAACTACATTGTCACTGATCCCAACCCTCGCCTCAATATCATGGCAACAGCGGGCCCTTCCCGACTTTTAAACCTCGTCATACAACTCACTTGACAACCGGGTACCAGAACAAACAGCTCCAAGAATCTGGAATCCGACGAAATCCGTCGTTCTCCAACTTCTACGCTTATTTATTCTGTCAGGAAATATATCTCTAGGGCGTCGTCTATCCAAACCTCAAAATTCCTTCGCCGATGTCGAGACCAGGGCCGGCGATCCGGGGGTCGATTCCCGTGTCCCAACTATCCATTGAGCACACGATGTCCGCTCTTCTTTCTTGTTATGTCTCCACATCATTCACTGAATGAATGGAGGTTTTTCAAGAGGTCGTGCGCTTAACCGGCTGGCTGAACCAAATTGCGAAATATTTGCAGAGGTTCTCTAACCTGCGTCCCGGTGTCACCCAGAGGTACTATCGTTCGTCATCCCAGCTATGTCCGTTTTTCTGTCCGCCACATCCGATTCAGTTAAAAATCTACCAGGAACTACCGGTTTATATAGGATGACGGGCAATGTACTCGGCTAGCGCTGCGGTGCCCGCGCCCCCCGAGGCTTTGTCCAGCACTTGCAATTTTCTGCTTCTAGCTGAGCTCACGCGGGACGGACGAACATCACTGATAAGGCGTCTAAATTTAGGAAGTTGAACCCGTTAGTACCGCTACTTGATCTTTGTTCACAGGAAAAGCTGATGACATCTTGTTGGTTCTTCCACTCGGACCCACCGAACGGCTATCCGTATCGCTCCAATCTACCAGACTTTCAAGGTACGATTCTTGCAGCTACGCCGTTCACACTTATATACGAATAGCCAAAGCTGGACTTGTAGACCCTCCTTCCGACGAATATCGAACTTAGGGAACTAATATGAGCAACAACAAGGACGAGGCTGCTGTCGTGCTGATCACTGGATGCTCTACTGGCTTTGGTAGAGAGCTGGCCAAAGGTAAGGCGCAGAGTAACGCCACTCTGCTAGCGCGCGATGCTAAACCCTTCGCAGAGGCTCTATCCGCAAACTTGCGCGTCATTGCTACTGCACGGCGCCCAGAGACACTTGATTCGCTCAAAGAACTGGGCGCAAAGACGCTCAGGCTCGATGTGACGGCGTCCACCGAAGAACTGAAACAATTCGCTTCTGAGGCGCTGTCATTGTAGTGGGTCCATCTCTCCTCTCATTCCTAAATCGAATGTATGATACATACCTCCCTTAATCACTTCTCGCAGCGGGCAAGTCGACTATTTAATAAACAACGCCGGCTTCCTCCACGCTGGTGCGCTCGAGGAAAACACGCACGAGGAGAATCTCGCGCAGTTCAACACGAACTTTTTCGGCCTCATCAACGTCACGACAGCTTTCCTCCCGCACATGCGCGAAAGGAAGCGCGGGACGATAGTCAACGTGAGCTCGCAGGGCCCGTGGGTGTGTCCTCCCGGCGCGGGCATCTATTGCGCCAGCAAGGCCGCCGTGGACGCCATCTCGGCTACCTGGGCGAGTGAATTGGCGGGCTTCGGCATCCGTTGTATTTCTATCCAAGTTCGTGAGCGTGATAGATATCCCTCTCAATATCCCTCTCATCCACTTTGAAGCTTGGCTCCTGCCGCACCTCAGTTTGGGGCAACAATCTCAAAGTCGCGAAGGTGCGCATTGACGACAAGGGCTACGACGCCATGCACGATTTCATCGTCGAGTTTAACCAAATCGCGGGGAAGGAGCGTGGCGACACTGCTATCGCAGCCACCAAGCTCATCGCGGCGGTCACCTCGGAATCCGCCCTGCCGGTGCGGCTTGCCCTTGGGGAAGACGCATACGAGTACGGGAAGGCTTTCTATGAGAAGGGGCTGGAGGAGCTAAAGATGTGGAAGGAGGTGTCGACTGGGACGGACGTCGTGGAAGCTTGAGGGGACGACGCATACTGACGCTTCCGTTTGCCCAAATCAATATACTCAAAGCTAGATAGATTGACCGACTCGGTGCACACTTTTACTTTCTACCAGATATACCTATTGTTTGACCAGTTCACCTTTTTTGTCCCGATAGAACAGCACACCACCTGGGAAATTTCCCCTTATCAGCATAGTGATTTGCGGCACCGGGACCGAGACAAGCCGCACCTTCATCGTCCACGAACTGGCATCGGTTGTAATTATCCCACAGCGCGCGGAAAACAGGCTTATCTGAGAACGTGTAGTACTCCCCGATAAACGACTGCAGTGCCTCGGTGGCTTCTTTTGCGTGGTCTGGAGTGGTACATCAGTAAGATTACGGGAGCGGGAGAATAGAGAGGTACTCACAGAAAGGCATTTTTGGGAAGAACTAAAATACTCAACATAAGCCGGTCGGCAAATGGCGGAGGGAGGTAGACGTACGTGGTGCACAACATGATACCGCGCAACGGAGTGCAAGAAAAAGGTACCTTGCCAGCCGAGAAAAGCTCTGCAAATGTCGTTTAAGTAAATTGGATTGGTGAGGCTGACTGCGTACCTGTCGACCGTAGCCGCCGCACCGCGTTGGAAATTCCACGCCTTGCCCCGGAAATGGGGAATGGCCTGAATCAAGAGGTTAGCGCATAATATGTGCTAGGTGTATACGGGGAAATAGAAGAACAAAACGAACTGGGTCCGTATGGTGCAAGTACGTGATCATGATAACTGAACGATCATCACCAGTTCAGTAGACCACCAGCGGGAAAGTAAGGAGCAAAAACATACACCAGTGCGTAACCGCCAGCCACGGAATCCCATAGTACTTTACCACTTGCGCTGCGCCGTAGATTGAGACGGCTTTCCGCACGGCAAGACCCATCGCGAGGAGGCCGAGGTTGGAGATGATCACGGCCCGTCGTTGGGCTTTTGTGAAAAGGATGGAGTTCGCTGGAGGAAGGTGGGGTCAGCAAAATAGATTTGGTTGGACAAGGAGAGGACGAACGCGTGAAATGATTCGTCCATCTTGGATAGCGCTTTTGTCCGGAAGAATTGAACACTGTCGAACACGACCACGTCAATGCTTTTTCATTACATCCAAACGAAAACGACTCACGCAAATACGCTGGGAACGCCAACAGTTGTTGTCTCAGCAGCATAAACAGCGTCCAAACGGGCGTATCGCCAAAGATATCCGCGTAGCCATCTTCGTCAAAATCCACTGCAGCGCTGGGCGGCGGGATCCCTAGCTCCGCGCGCGTTTTTGGGACGTACACCTCGTCGCGCTCCATGGAGGCATGCGCGATGTGGTGCCGGTGGTGCGAGATCTTCCAGCTGAAGTAGGGCGTCCAGAGGAATGAGTGCGTGACCTGGGGGTTGTGGTCAACAAGCGAGCGGCGGCAAGGGGCAAGGAAAGGGAGGAACGTACGAATCCGATGGTGTCGTTTAGGCCTCTGTGCGGGGAGAAGGCGCCGTGGCCACACTGATGGCGAAGAATGTCAGCATGCACAGATCACAATGGTTGAATTTTGAACTCACCTCGTGCCCGATAACCCAGATGCCGGTGAACACAAGTCCTTGGAACCACCAGCTGAAACAAGCGTAAGTTTATGCACATGGTCGGATTTATCAACTCACTACACACTCCATGCCAGCCAGCGAAGGGTCATCAAAATCGCAGATGGAAACATAGTGGACGCTGAGACCTCGGAAAACCATGGATCGATAGCGGTCGCCAAAGTCCAAAGCGCCGCAGCCATCACGAGATCACGACAGAGATAGAGAAGGCTCCGGGAGGTACTTCGGTGAAAGCAGTTGACTGGGATGGCGGCGCGTATTTCCTTGAGCGACCTAGGAAGTGCTGGGTTAGGAAAAGCCATATTCCGGAGCGCGCGATCTACGCATACCAAGGCATCAGGGTATACGAAGCAGCTTTCGACACAGAGTGCGCGGTCTGGGTGGCCATAGCGAAATCAGTCTCCATGCGCAGACGACAGGGATAGTACTGAAGAGAGCTGGGCGGTTCAAGGTGTCGACCCAGTAGCAAGCGGGTTCTATTTATGACCGCAGAGGTGGAGTTAAACAATTGCACGCAGCGTGCGAACAAAGGATCGACGAAAGGTTGTGGTACACGGCAGACCTGAGGTAATAAATTAACGCAGCGAGCCAGAGTCAATTCTCGTTTTTGTCGAAGATTGTCCGTTGCGAATCTAGGCAGGCAGGGTTGAAGTGCGCAAACGATGACGATTGAAAGGTGGCGAAAAACTGTGCGGTGTGCGTTGAAAAAGCGAACAGCAAGGCTATCCAGGGGCAATCTTGGGATTTTGAGGTCTGGGATATCCATGAAACGGAGGAGCTCGGTGAGCTTGAGCATGTCGTAACTGATGAAAGTAAGTTGCAGTTTAAATTTTTTGAACGTCACGGTGTCTTCTCGCCATCAGAATAAACCTTCGCAGTTAGATAATTGGGAGAGACCCGAGAAGCTGGTTGGTATGCGACCCGTTCGGACAGCTCATTCATCTGTGATTTAATTGGGAGAGACCTTGCCGCTTTGGTTGGGGGCCTGGGGCCTAGGGTTTCTCAAATTCGCCTCTCCTGTCGGAGGAAGGAACAGGCCTGCGACTGGGTCAGACTTGTATTCGATTTGGAAGTCTTAGACTCACGCCAATCATTGATTGCTGGTGCAACGAAGAGGCCTTGAGAAGCGCGGCCGAGTCCGCTCAACCTCGGAATTCCATCGTCAATTGAGAGCATAAGTGAGAGCCAGGCACGCACTGTCGATCCACCCAACATCTTCTTCCGCGTTTTTTTCTTTCTCTGTTCTTTTGCGTGTAACATTCCGAAAATCGTTAAGCGAACTGCTTAACCTGGCCTAGGACATCGTTGTTGTTGCCAATGGGTTGCCTGACGCGACGACGAATGCTCCGGCCAAATTCAATTTCGAAGACGGCTCTACGTCATGCGGGATGCTACCTATCCCACAGTGCTCCAGGTGCAGGCAGTGCGGAGGAGTACCAGACATCTAAATGTAGTTTGGAACCCCAAAATCAAGGGCGGTCTTGATGAATTTATGCAGATACGTTCTTGTGCACGCATTGCCCGACCTGGAGGTACTCGGATCATGCCCTTGATAACCCATAGCGATGTCCTTATCCAGAGGTCGGTAAGCAAGCCGGTAGAGCAAGCCATAGCACGATGTAGCAAGAAAGCAGGAGTCGTCGCCGTTCGCGGTGTGAGAGGCACGGTAATTAAATGCACGCACACCAGCCTTAGTCTTCAGGGGATTCGGGATTCAGAAGAGAGCGTAGACTCCAAGGAAATGGACCGCAGTAAACGGTAGCACTGTCAGCGCTCCATAGCGAATGAAAATTCGAGACAAGTAAGCAGGACGGGCCCAGAATCCAGAGCAGCAAAGCAAACTCGCAGGGCTGGTCGGGGATCGGAGAAGAAGTAGACACCAGTAAGGCAGATCATTTGCCGCGGATGAGCGCAGGGTACAGGCAACGCGAGTATTAAGTTTCACGTACGGACACAGCCAGGAGTACGTGCCGAGTAAGAGGCGTTAATGTCTTCTGGTTCTTCGTCCTGTCAGACAGACACTCCGTGCCTCTTGTTCGTCTTCGGGGAAGTAGGCCTCGTGGAAGTGATCCGTGGCGCTCTGGAGCGTTGAATATTGACGATGGATCTTCAAGGCCAACTGGGGCCAACTGCGAGAGACGCGGGTACAGTACGGGGTGGCTGGGAAAAAATAGGGCTAAGAGCTGTACTGGCAGAAGGGATCGAAATCTTGTGGGTGCATCTACGCCCTCGATGTGAAGCGACCGGAGTGTCGATCGAATGTAAGGTTAATCGGTGAGTTCTAGGAGCGCATAGAATGATCTACGCACCCGAGGTTCAATATCAAGGTGTACGATCGGAGCAACGCCTATGTACAGAATGCAAGGCTCCGGCTGCAGGCGAAAAATGACTTCACTAGGATCGAAAGAAACCACGCACTGATATTGGAGAACTTAGGCTTGGTCGACCACGGGAAGTTCCAGAGAATCTCGGACGCCCAAGTTCGGAAGCTTGAAGTGCTATCCCGGACGCTAAGTGGATAGTATCGAGGTGGTGCGACTCTACGTTGCGTTTCTGCCCGGAATATTCAGATTAAAATTCTTGCCCATACTTGACAGCGCATCCATGGGTGTGAGTCGGTCCGCGGGGGTTTTTGTACTGCGCCACTGGTTGAAGCAAGGTGAATGATTTGCCGCGTCGCATAAGTGAGAGCAAGAGCAAAAACTCACTCGACACTACGCATCCGAAACTCTTCACATATTTCATCGAAGTGGTTTTGCTTCGAGGATTCATGTACGTCTCGATACCATATTACCAAGCATCTTGAACAGCTGTTGCCCAAGGTTGCTAAGGCACTCCAGTTTCATTTTGGCCGAAGAAGGTACGAGGCAAGCCGCAGTAGCTGAAACGCCGCCGCAAATTTTTGACAAGGCAAAATTTACCTGTGTGCTGGAAATCTAGACCCGGTGAATCCCAGAAGACAATTAGGTTGAGCAAGCGCATTCTTGATCAGCCGTGACCTCTGTAAAATGAATCGGGAGGATAACCGATACGACTCGCGAGTCCGGAGCTGGAAGCTCAGTCACAATCTCCTGAGCAGGGGAAAAGAAGAAAACGCATCTGTCCATCGCAAAGGGAGCAGATAAATTGTAAGACAAGGGATGGTGGTGGTTCAGAACGAAGATAGACGCGTCATCCGGCATCAGCCGAGCCGGCGGGCCACATCACCTCGGCACGGCTTGCTTAAAACAGCTCCAAACACTACCCCTATCTCATCCGAAACATGTCTCCTCCCTTCGACCCCGAAAACGCAGGAAGGCTTTTCAACAACAGCGTTTCCGCAATTCGAACCGACTCGGGAGATGTTGGAAGGTATGAAGCGGAGGCAATTGAGTGGCTGAAAGCAGCGAGGTACAAACTCATGCGCGATCTTGCAATAGCGTGCGTGTTTTCTATCCAGCTCGTCATGTCTCCCGGCTGGATAGTTGACCTCTAAAAAATCCAGATATGACACGCTTCGAAAATCGCTTGACGCGCCCATGTTGCAGCCAGCCTGGGCCGTGGACCCCGCGCACGAACTGGCCCTCATGACGGACCAGCTGCCTGCGGCGCTTGCGCTCTACCACGTCGCAATCGGCGCAAACCTCCTCATGCTATTGAAAGCGAGCGGTTTCGAGGCTATCGAGGGCCCCCGCTACTCGACCAACGGCTATTTTCACTTTTATCTGACGTTTCCGGCGCCGAACATGCGGCCCCAAGAGCCCCGCAGCATCCATGTGGAGGACAAATTCTCTCAGGTCGAGAGGGGTACAAGCAACGGCGCAATTACGGCCTCGGATTTCCACCGCCTCATCGATGCGCGGAGAGAGTTCGATAGCGATGAAGAGGTTGAAGACGATGAAGACGACTAAAGGGGAGTCGCGATTCTAGCGATCAAAAGAGACAAGGAAGATTGAGAGTTGCATTTCGAATCCATACATACAGCAGATTCATTGTTTTCACATCACCGTTCACATTATCTTCTCCTACGAGGCGATCGCCCCGCCTACAGCCACATTTCTCTTATTTCGGTTTGCCTGTGATGCTCAGTTAGAATTTCTTAAGAGTAAGGGCTGGGTCAGGACGCACATCCTGGCGATGCATCTCGGTGTGAAGAATTGCCATCAAGAGGAACATCCGCTCGATCTCATCCTGCATCTGCTGGGGCAGGTAGAGGACGGCGCGCTCGTTGTCGTGGAGGAGGTGCGAGTGATAGGGTGTGAATCGCACTGTCAAGGCGACGTTGGAGGTAGTCGGGGTGGCCTGGAGACAGTCAGTAGGTGGGTATGTTGTACGACACGCCATGTGGGACACACCAGTAGCTCCTTGTGAGAATCATGATACTTCAGCTTGTACGGCCTGTTCCCCCAATTCCACTCCCGCTCTCTGATGCCGGAGAGCCAGCTCTCAGTTTTGTGCGGAACATTCGGAAGATAAAACGACGCACGAGCTGAAGAGTCCACCCGACCGCTCCTTGAGCTCGTCCCAGTCCCGCTGCACGCCGTTGATGATGAAGACCTTCTCGCGCCAGTTGATTAACCCGGACAGCCCACTTGCCGCCGTTATTGTCGTGATTTTGCGACCGCGGAAGCCGCTGGTGGTGGCGAGGGTGTAGTACACGGCACCCTCGGGGCCAACTATGGCCGTGTCCAGCAGCTTGTCGGCGAGGAATGTGAGTGGGATGGACATGGTAGGATGTAAAGATGGAGGAGGCGGTTGGCAAGGAAGGCTCCACTTATAAATAAAACGATCGACGCATAGCCATCAGATTGTTTGTTCACAGAATCACAGCCCCGCCCTCGTTAGGTTTGGGATAGAAATACGGGTAAGCCTCGAGACCGTGCAGTAAACCAATGCAGCCCGCCCGGATTCGGTCTCGATTTACGGTGTCACGATATTTGTTTCCGTTAAGCTTTGAAGCCCAAGATTGAGCATATACATACTCCGGGTCGTTGGGGAAAGGCCAGATCCAGAGAAAACGACGTTCGACTTTGCGATGACCCAAGGCACCCAAGGGTAGGAGTACCGCCTCACAACACAGCCCCTGTTGCGCCATCACGCTTGATCTTCATCATTGATGGCGGGCTCGGTGCTTCGTTCCTGCTCGCAATTACGGGAGAGTCGGAGAAATTCTCTGGCACAATAAGCCTCCACAAGCCCAAGATCAGGCTCAGGGATATTTCCTTCAGCTTCAAGCTTCGTGGAGGCCTACTCGAATTCAATCATTCAACACTTGGTTATCAGCAAGTTCCAAGATGCTGGACATGGAAAATAAAATGGAGAACAGTAGAATTCTGGTGCCCAATTATTACCACTGCTGACTGCGGGAGGAGTAGGAGGCGGGCGCATCGGTATTCCACTGCGTCAGCGCAAATTTACTCCTTTGTATTTGCAACCGTGACGATTAGCGCGAAATCCCCTTGACCCTATGCCCTTAACCTACATATGTCCAGTTGCAACTGGGCAAGTTGACATTCCACCTAACTGCGCCCAATGATTTCCAGTTCAACCGATACCCTTGCCCTTTGCGTATGCCCTTGACCGTTGAATTAGTGCGGTGTCCCGAACCCTGGGCAGTCGAACAGTTCACATAAATGAACCACCGGGTTTGATTTATTACCATTCACAACAATGCACTTTGCCCTGATTCTGGCTTACGCCGTCTCCGTCAACGCTGCGGTTGCATCTTCCTTCGCGGGCTCGACCGTCACCGCTCTGTTCCCGCCAGCGAACGCAACAATCACCGCCACAGACACGAAATTCTTCCCCGACGCGAGCGTCGTTGGATACGCCGGACCTACTCCGAGTCCGTATCTCTGAATCTTGAGCCCAACTTCACTGATATGATATGCGCTGTTCAGCCGGCGACGAGGCAGCCGCCATCGAGACCGCACCGGCCGTCGCCCTCGTCGATACCCTCTTCCCCCTCGTCCAACCGGGGACAGCCGGTTCAAAGGCTTCAGGAAATTTCAACGTTCTGGAACACCTCGGTAGCCTCTCCCCCTTCCAGTCCGTCGACTCCCTCGGCCTGCCCGACGCCTCTGCGCGCGTCCCCGACGGGTGCGCGATAACGCAGGTGCATCTCCTCCACCGGCACGGCGCACGCTACCCAACGTCCGGGGGGAACGCTTTCGCGAACGCGCTGCATGCGGCTGCGACGAACGGCACAGGGTTCAGCGCGTCAGGCCCGCTCGCGTTCTTGAATACGTGGACGGTACGCCGTCGTCTTGCTCGCCTTGTCTCTATCTGAACTTCTCCCAGTACAAGCTTGGCGCGGAGACTCTGACGCCGTTTGGACGGTCAGAACTGTGAGTTGATCGTGACCAGTGGACTCGTATGGTGCTTACTGGGAGGAAATAGGTTCAATTTGGGTGTTGGCTTCCGGGTCAAATATGGTGGGTACTTGACCGAAAATGGGGGTTTCTTTGCTAAATGAATGATCACCCAGGAGAGCTTCTGAAAGGCGCTACGGACTTGCCGGTGTTTCGTACGACGTCGCAAGGTGAGCTTTTCCCTGGCGTCTAACTGCCATGTTTCTGACAGTCCCTGGGGCAGCTCGTATGGTCGACTCTGCGTAAGCACTCTTCTCTTTCTGGCCTTTCATTTACTTGCCTATTCTCCGCAGGGCGCACTTCGCGGCCGGGTTCTTCGGCGTGCAGAGCTACAAGGACGACTACCACCAGCTGATCGAGCTAGATACCGACGAGGTCCTGGTCAATAGCACTCTCGCGCCATGGAACTGCCCCGTGGTGGACAGCGACGTATCGGATTTCGGATTCGAGCAAGCGACCAAGTGGGGCAACATATACCTGCTTCCTGCACAGAAGCGCCTGGCGCCGTTCATCACCGGATTCACGCTGAGCATTTCGCAGCTCTTCGCCATGCAGTCGCTGTGTGCGTATGAGGTATGCTTCCCAGTCCATGCGAGATATCTCACTTTTGGCGCATAATGCTAATTCGGGCTTCCAGACCGTCGCGCTGGGATACTCGAGTTTCTGCGACCTCTTTACGGAGGAAGAGTGGAAAGGCTACTCGTATTATATTGGTGAGTCCATCGCCGCGTGAGACTGAGGGAGGGCTTCTGATACTCGACTCAGATCTGGAGTTCTGGTATGTGTACGGGCCTGGCGCGCCGTACGCGAGCGCGTTAGGCATCGGCTGGGTGCAGGAGCTGGTATCGCGGCTCACGGAGGAGCGCATAACGGAGTTCGCGACGACAGTGAACGGGAGCCTTGTCTCCAGCCCCGTCACCTTCCCGTTCGGACAGCCGATTTACGTCGACGCGACGCACGACACCGTGGTCTCCGCTAGTGCGTCATCTTGAGTATTGAAGTATCTCTTCATCGAAGCTGACGCCCTTCAGTCATTACCGCGCTCAACTTTACGACGTTGGCCGCGAATGGGCCGCTTCCCACCGACGCGATCCCCGCGAATCAGGTGCGTCCTGGCCTTTGTTTTTGCTCATCACAGTCCTACTGAAGGTGCACACAGACGTACTTTGCGAGCAAAATCACACCGTTTGCCGCGAACCTGGTGGGGCAGGTATTATCCTGCCCAGCATCTGAGGAACCGACGCACATCCGCTGGGTGCTGAACGATGCGGTGGTGCCTCTGACGGGGATCGAGGGCTGCCAGGCAGACAAGGACGGCCTGTGCCCGCTGTCGACGTTCATCGCGGGCATGAAGCAGCGAATTTCCGAAGTCGATTTCGCGTTCGATTGTTTCGGGAACTACACGATGCCGGATCCGGATAATATCGTCGACGGGCGGTACCCTCAGAATCTTCGAGCTTGAGTCACTGTCAGTTCGGATTCTGTACTTCAATCGATCATGTGCGTTTGCGATGAGGTTAATTTTGAAGTATAAGTAAGGATGAGGATCGTAGGGACGCAAGGGATGCGTGCGTGGTGAAGGTCGTAGTCGTCCCCCGTCACGACGGCTTCTGCTGCGCGGCCACGCCTTCCGAATCGCGCAACGGGTTGGGACTCGGAGGGGGATTACCGCTTCTTCGTGCGCCGAACCCCTTCGGAGGCGTGTCTTGTGCCTCGGAAGCAGGGCCCTTGGGATTGCGCACAACGCCCACGCCTGCAGGCGAAGCCTCTCCGCCACCCTTCTTGTCACCAGGGGATGAGGCACGGTCACCCTCCGTGCCAAATATGCGGTCCCTGGCGGCCTGATACCGCGCCTCGCGCTCCTTCAGCGATTCCCCCGCAGGCGCCGAGGGGGGAGCCGCCACTGGCCCGGGATTAGTCGGGCGCTTCAGGATACGCATCTTGGGCTGGAACGCCGCAGCCGGGGGCGCAGCAGACGTATGACTAGAGTTAGAGACAATTAGACTGGGCATGGGAGCCCGCGAATTGCTATGATTCGAAAAAAAGTCAGAGCTAATTGCGGTGGGCATGAAATGATCGATTGATACGGACGCATTCTCCCATATCTGCTGATTCCCCTCCGTATTTTGGGGCTCGTCTTCGTCCCAATCTTCTGCATCGTCCTCCCAGTCATCTGAAACGGGGATGACGGACCGAGGGACTATCGGACGGCGTGAGCCTGAGGTCTATTTCTATTCGATAAGCACCGGGTCTTTTTCTTGGCCAATCAAGCCACCCACAGATGGTATCGGTTGGTCCCATTCAGCGGGGGCAGGCATTCTGGAGGGGAGCAAAGGAAGCCAGGGACGCGGAGGACGATGGCGAGGTGACGGTGGTAAAAGGCAAGCGGTATGGCTGTGCAACGGAGTTGACTGTTATTTTCGTTTATTATTGATCTTGCTCGCTGTCTTCGACCACCATGCCGTCCCTCATCTCTTCTACAACGCAGATGTACTTGGGCTCGACTCTTGACTGTGCTCTAAAAGACTTTTTGGGAACGTTGGCGTCTCACCAAATAAAATTTACAGAATACGAAAGAATCTCTGGCGCATCAAATTTCCTTCAAATTTCCTTGTGTTCGGAATCGGTCTCCAAAGCCACAAGCTGGGCGGCAAGCTCATGCCAACACGAACGAACGCCAGAACTTCCCGGTGGTAACTGTGTGCCGGAAAGACAGACAAAATCTGTGTCTTTTACCGCCTGCGCCGAACATTTCGTTAGATTCGTCAGCTCCGACCGTACTGACATGAAACGGTTTCCAAATTTATTATGGCTCCGGAGAATCTGGAAGTCTCGGTTTGGCCCCGGCTTCTGTAAATCCACTCTATCGACCGTCCAACTCTCCAAGACCTGCACCGTATATTTCTGGCGGCTCAACGAAAATCATTTTGAGCGACTCGCGTCGGAGAAGCAGCATAGCTCTTCTCCGTTTGGGCAGGAACCAAGCGGGACCCCGACTCCGAGGTATCAAAGTTGGCATCAAAGCTGGTACATATCTTGCCAGCTGCGATCATGGCCAGCAAGGCAGATACTATTGCTATCCAAGGTGTGGTCCTTATGTCCTCGATTGACTTCGTGTCTAACGTCTATCCGTAGCTGACGAGGAGGCTGCAGCCGCCAAACTTTGGGCGGTCTACGTTTCTGAAGCAGAGAAGTACGACAGAGGCTTGGTGGAGAGCTGGAAGGGCGACATGGAGGGACTTCTCATTTTTGTGAGTGGTATACTTCATTTTCTGTCTATTTTTCCGACACGCAATTCATAGGCAGCTCTCTTTTCCTCCATATTAACGGCTTTTATTATCGAGAGCTACAAATCGCTTAACGCCGACTCGGGCGATCTCACTGTTCAGCTACTGGCCCAGATATCGCACCAGCTAGCAGCGTCGGCGAATGGGAGTGCGTTCGACGTGCCTTCCCCCACTCCGTTCTCTCCCGCGGCATCTTCCGTTATCTGCAATGTGCTATGGTTCATCAGTCTCGGCTTCAGTCTCGCCTGTGCCCTCATAGCAACATTCGTCCAGCAATGGTCCCGGGATTTTCTCCATAAAACAGACATGCGCTCTGCGCCAGCCATCCGAGCGCGCATTTTCTCGTACCTATACTTCGGCCTCAAGCGATTTCAGATGCACTCAGTCGTCGAGATCATTCCCCTTCTCCTCCACGGATCTTTGATCCTTTTCTTCTGCGGCCTCGTCGCATTTCTCATCCCCGTGAATATCGCGATGACAGTTGTTGCTGCCGCGGTTCTCGCCATCGTCGCTGCCGTCTATTCCGCGTTGACTTTCCTTCCCCTGTGGTATCTGGACTGTCCGTACCGCACTCCACTGTCTGGCGCATTTTGGAGGGCCTTCCGAGGACGTTTCTGGAACCGCCAGAATGCCAAGACCGACGCCGACGTCGAACCAGGCTCTTCGGCCAAACCCGTTGTTGAATCACAGCCGTCGCAGGTAGAAGCAATGTCGCGGATGGCACTGGAAACACGCTCAGATAGGGATTGCAAGGCGCCGATCTGGACCGTGAAATCGCTTGCCGATGATATTGAACTGGAACCGTTGGTCGAGGCGCTTCCTGACGTGTTATGGGGCCCGACTTATAGGCGTCACACGTATGAAGCACATATCCGAGGATTAATTCACCATCCCGATGTTCAACTACTCATGCGGATCAACTCTCTTCTCGATAGCTGCGACCATGGAATTTTATCCTCGGACAGCAGCGTACGGCGCAGAATCACCTGTTACAAAGCTGTTTGGGCCATCGCAAGCCTGTCGGCCGCCAATACATCCCGGGGCGGGTGTTGTGGAACATCCCAGGACGAGTGTAGTAGAACATCCCAGGACGAGTCCACTACACCCGCCCTGGATCTCACATATATGCACCTGCGTCCACTGTCAACCGACGCCGATCCTCGCCTTGTTACCTACTGGATACCTGCCAAAGCAATGTGGCTATGGAACACATTTTGCCTGGCCAAGGGGCGCCTAATCGAGCTCCAGAAACATCTGAGAGCTTGTGAAGCTGCCCCCGATATGCAAGAGCGAGACCGCACTCGGGAGATGGAACAAATCTCAGCTTCCTTCAGCGAAATACAGCAATCCTTCTACATGCTTCCTCTTGCCTGGGAACCCGGGACCGCTCCGCATTGTGGTCCCAAACTGCAGTCCCTGATTGATGCTTCCCTCACCGAAATTCCTTTTCTGATCATCCTGGAATTCCTTTCTCAGTCAACTCTCTTGGACTCTCCGCCATACCAATGGCAGGGTAAGCATATAACTATTCAGGTTTCTCAAACGGTCCCGTCCTCTCTTAAAGCACCGGTTGAGAATTTGCTACGAGATGTCATAGCAACTCAGCTGCCCGGATTGAAAGCTGAAGCAAACGAGACGAAAACGCCTTGGATCTTACACATCATACGGAGAGCGTTGTCTTTGTGGCGGCCACTGGATCCCGACAGCATTCCCCCCAGCATCATTGACTTGTTGAATTGGCAGGGTTCAACTCGGTCTCGACATCAATTGCAACACATCTTCGATAATCATGATGTTCAAAAGTCCCTGTGGGATTGCTTTCCTAGAACTCTATTCGTGCTCAAAATGCGAGAACAAGCATTTACCGCATTGTGGCGTCTAGCATCCTTTGACCACCACCCGTATCCGCGTGAATATCTGGCCCTTCAACGAGGCGGGGTTGTTCCCCATGCGCGGACTTTGGTTTCCATTGAGTCCCTTTTGGATTGTCTCTTAATCACCCAAACTCCCTTCCACGCGGTCACCCGCTCCATAATTGCACTCTTGAAAGTCCAGGTCCTCGTGGAACAACTTGTCATGCACAACTTTTCGGAGTGGGAGGAAGATGTAGTGTTCGAACATCATCTATTCCCCACAGAGACTGCGATCCCGATTTCCGATGGAGCCTATTCCGACCGGGGTCGAGTAACCGAGGCCGTTCTTGTGGTGGTGACGGAATATCTCGAACATTGCACGACGGAGGCGTTGCCTTATAAAGCCGCTGAAACGTTGCTCAGGATGACTAGGACGGGGAGCCGTCCACTGACCGCCATTCATCCGACCCACCAGATACGGTTCGCGACAGCCATCTGCGGCATTTATTCTGGGGGACCGTGCGGGGAGTCGGACTCAGTTCAGGAGCTGCAGGAAGAAATCCTGGATTGCGAGCTCTGGGAACTCTACGCAGAGGGCCCGAAAACCGAGCAGCAGGTGAAAGAAAGGCTCGCGAGTGATTATTCCGATGAAAGCTGGCCTTGGTTAGACAACATTGAAGCACACCAGAAAGTCAGAGAGGCCTTGTCCAACTACGAAAGGGAAGTGTCGACGAACTACAAACGGGAAGTGTCGATCACTCTGCTCTATCAGGCGCGTGTGCGGGCAATACTACAGGGACTTGATTGCTGGCACCCCGATCCTGACAATGTGCATCTGACGAATTACGAGGGTGACTCGTCGAGGTTGGATGATAAGGGAGTTGGTGAGGAGACGGGGGAGAAATGACTGTGATTCCAGATATGTTGCAGACTGCAGTTAATTTATTGTACGAGTCAATTCGATTCTAGATCTATCGTCCGCTTGAGCAGTCTCTTCAGACAGACTAACTTCATTCAAGTTACTCTTCAAGTTCGGGACTCAAAAAATTCAAGATTGTATTACAACGTAACAGCGAAGATTTGAAAAAGTCGGCAGAATCCTTCATTTTGTAATTGGATTCCATTGGTATTGAATATGGAATTAACGCCGCATTTTAACGGTTGGTTCTGCTTGTCAAACTCGGCAAAGGCTTTTGATCAAATCATTCTTTGATTGCTATTGAAACTCCGCTCTTCATTCTTCCTCAGCCTGTTCAATTTCCTGGTCCTCGAGCACGGGGATTGTGACACATCTCAAGTGAGCCCCGGTACCGCTCTGAAAGCACTGTAAGCTTATTGGTCGTACAGCTCGGCTTTCAGCTTGCTTTCCGCTGGTCTGCTGGCCGAGCTCGGAGTCCGGCATCTCAAGCCGAGCTTGGACTTAGGCTAGAATCGGGGTTTCTCCAAAATTTACCAGGTCCTTCCCGCCGCACCTTCGTTTGTCGGAAAAATCCCAGATAGCTTGCAACGGCACCAGACATCTTGCAAGATGTCATAAGGTCATTTGGTTTTAGGTGGCTTGTATCTCGGATGTCAGGTTCTTGCGACTAGTCTCAAGCCACGTCGTGACTCTCAAGGCGTCACAAGGTTCCTGGTGCCAAAAGGCCTTGCAGCGCGTCCCAAGGTGTCTAAAGAGGTGTTCGCGGCAACAGCGCAGCGCCGCAACAGCGCAGTGCTGCTCATGCTCATAATCCAGCGTGCTCACGATGCAAATGATAAGAAACAGAATATATTCCGGAATATCAACACAACATAGAAGGATATATACGGGGCCGGCGCGTGCGCAATAAACGCCGACCTGTCGCGTGGAAGAAGGAAGAGTGGGGGAGAGGGGGGCAGGCATGCGTACTCGCGAGCCGACTCAACATCGGATAACATAGACACTGCAGTAATATTAGTATCGGTTGCGCATGAGAATGATGAGGCGACGAACCTGGCGCGAGGCGCTTCGTCGGCGGGCAAATATAGAGGAAGGGTTCAGGTCAGTGGAAAGAAAGACAGGCCGATAGAGTACGCACCTCAGCGCTCAGCGCGCAGCTATCCCCTCTCCCAACTAATATCTCCAAGCTCCAAGTCCGACGGAAGTCGAAGCTCTGCACAGTGCATCCTGGAGAATATCATGGAGTGCACAGGTATTTGTCGAGGGATGGCGGAATCGGATGCGATGACGAGGGCCAGCGGTAGCGACGGATAGTGGGGAGGGGGGGGGGTGGTAGGAAAGCAAGAGAGGACAAGTCACGCCGTGACGGACTGTGCGTTGAAATAGTCAACCATGACGTCACTTACTCCACAACCAACCGACCGCACTTCCCCCCCGCAGAACATATGATGGAACTCTACCAACGACGGCATTTATCTGCATGCAACTGGGGTGTGCCCCACATGTCGTGAAAGAGGTCAAAGAAAGAAAAAAAAACCGCCAGCGCTGCAAGTAGTCCCAAGCCGTGCGCGTCTTGCCACGGCTTGGAGCTCCTTGCGAGTCAGCCCCACAGATTACGGCGGCTTGTAAGAACTTGGAAGGAGTGCCCGGGCGGCTTGAGACCGCTTGCGAGTCGTCTTAAGGTCACAAGCCTAGTTAAGCCGTTGCAAGCTATCTGGCTTTTTTCCGACATTGTGTCAAAGTCCACAGCCCTCCAGGTCAGCTGCAACACCAGAAGCGACCAGATTAACTGCGACTCGGAGATGCGATGTCAGAAAGGCTATTTCTCCGACACAGCGATTCGGAAACTGGACGGCATGATTTGATTTGGGACATTTTTAACGCGCGATCAGGTCGATATCGGGGAAGGTGATAATTCGATTCCAAGTCAACAGAGCTAACGAGGCTGCGGAACACGCAGTTCAACAAGCGGGATAGGCGTTTTCTTGCCATTCCCACTGAAGTGTCGAGGAACGGCCAGCTCTGCCAAAGCTCTGCGATCACACCGGCCCTTCAGGATATATTTATCGATCCTCGCCATCGCGCCAAAAGTAAACGTGATCTGCCCCATTCTTCAACAAGCTGTTAAATCAAGCGCCCGGAAGCGCGCCTTAGGCGCCCCACATCGATGACTCTGCCTCGCAGCATCACCACGTGTACACAGCCTTCAGGTTGCGCGCTCACACTCGCGCTCAAAACCCCTTCACTTTGATCAGACCGCCCTTCCTTCGCAACTACCATGGAAAAGCCAACATCGACCGAGGAAACGGATAATCTCGACGATTACTCCTATACGACGGTGCAGCTCGGAATATGGCGGATGCACATACCCGTTGAGTCCACTGCCCGCAAACTGGCACAGTACAGTGGGCTCCCCTATTGGAGAGGCAGATGGGACGCGCTGAAATCCACTCTCCCGGTGATCTGGCGTTTTGGTTGGGATGTATACAATCTGGATCCTCGGCTCAACCTCCTACTCTTCGCATTGCGACTGGTGTCAGGCATTGAGGGAACCTTGCTGCTATATGCCTCCAGTAGGCTGCTTCGGACAGTAAGAGATCCCTTTACATCTTACTGTGACCACTAATTTGAACTGTACTAGGTTGAAGCGGCCCTGGCCACCGGACGCCCTGATATCACTGCCATATTTCACGCTGTGATAATCCGAGTAATGTGCACAGTTTTGACGTGTACACTTCGCTGGGCAATGTGAGTAAATCTGCTGCTTCACACCTACTACTTATTGACGCGACCGTCCAAAGACTCCGGATCACACCCATACTTCAAAGTCAAGTTGTAGCACATTTCGAGGAATATATGTTACAGGGTTCGTAGCTGCTCCATTTGTTTACACGGGGATCCTGACGCCAGTTTAGCAAAGCTACGTCTTGACCTGCCTACATCCACAGGTAAGCAATTAGTCTCTTACGATAACTGTCTAATTTCCGCCGATAGACAAGAACACCGATTTCGGAGTCTCGCCTTATATGCTCTGGTACCATTTCCAATTTCTGACCGGGATATTCGAGCGAGGCTTCCGGCTGTCGAGCCAGATAATTTTTGCAATTCAACAACCAAAAGGAGGGATGACACTCACCCTCCTTTCACTCGTAAGTCCCTTGTTGTCGTCGAGATTTGTCAAGGTTCCGTGGAAATACGGTGAATGAGTTACTTTCTCGACCTTCGAGTGAGTTGAACATATTTTCCGTAGGCTTCGTAACATACGCCTCCAATGCCGACTACCTTCGGCTCCGTGCTCTCAAGTCGCTGGCGTCCGTACATTTCCAGGAGGATATCATCTCAAGCAACATCGGTAGCTGGATCGTAGCCGGTATGCCTTTATCGCTACTCGAACTGAGGAAAAGTTGAAACGTCTCCGCAGAATATAAAAAAGCCAAGACTGCCCTAGGGACCGTCTCGGATCTCAACCCTCAGTCGCAATTCCTATCTCAGAACACACCTCTCAAAGACATCTGCATGGAACTGAGCGGTGATTTGCCGACGGTATGTCTCAGCATCTGTAACACTTTCAAACAACTCAGAGCATGTTAGTTCTACTGGGCTGCGAGTGTTTTTTTCCACCCGACAGGCTTCAGTATCACGTCGTTCGCGATCCTCCAACAGCACGCCCAGGCGCTACGCACCACCGTGTCCGGATTATTCTACGAATTCGCTGAAATGGGCGACTGCGTCACTACTATTCAAGACTTTTACAAGATTGCTCAGGTGAAGAACAAAATCGTCGATGGCCACGTAGCATACCCCAACTCGGTGTCGAGCACCGACAAAGGCATGGAGTTCGAATTAAGGCAGGACGCACTATTCTTCTCAATTCTTCTGCCATTGATCTGTATTGCAGAGATGTCTCTTTTGCGTACCCCGGGGCTAAATCCAAGGACGACGCCATACGGAACGTCTCATTCAAAATCCCAGCCGGGAATCTCGTGGTCATAGTCGGCGCAAACGGCAGCGGGAAATCCACCATGATCAAACTTCTCGATCGTCTATTCGATGTAGACTCCGGCGAAATTCTAGTGGACGGGATCCCAATCACGAGTTACCGGCTGTCCGACCTGCGCAAAGTCCAGGCGCTTCTCTCGCAGGACCACCAACTGTACCCGCTCAGTCTCGCTGAAAACATTGGCCTGGGAAATCCGGACCGTATCAACGACAAAGAAATGATTATGGAAGCGGCCGAAGCGGGAGGCGCATCGGAGTTGATCAAGAAATTCGACGACGGCGTGGAAACGGTCTTATGCCCCGTCCAGACTGCGTACGGGAATCAGGTAGACAAATACAAGAAACTGCAATCCATTCTGGAGAGTTTAGAACAGCAGGCGGATGTCTCTGGTAGGTGTTTTGAATCGTCGTTTCCTCAACCGCAGCTCAGTCACAATATGAAGGTGGAGAAAGACAGCGCCTTGTAGCGTGAGTGATTCGATTCGGAGCTCCATGATTGCGTTTGAATCATATTGTTTCAGCGCTCGCACGTTTATGCGCTTCCTCTCCGGCAACATTCGCTTTGCCGTGGCAGACGAGCCCAGTTCAGCGTTGGACCCCAAAGCGGAGCACCGACTCTTCCAGCGCCTGAGAGAATCCGGCGACGGCAAAACGATGATTTTCGTGACCCATCGGTTCGGCCATTTGACGAAGCATGCAGATCTCATAATGTGAGTTTGTGGCACGTATTTCTATCAGCGCTCGCTGAGTTGAGTTGCAAACAGATGCATGAAAGAGGGTCAAGCCGTGGAGACCGGAACTCATAAGGAGCTGATGGCTCGCGGCGGCGAGTATTCGGAACTGTATAATGTTCAAGCGCAGGCATTCTCGGAGGTCAACTTGTAACGTGGTCAAACCCGGTGTATACGTCTTGGCGTAGAGTAAACAAACCATAAATGTAATCACGATGATTTTGGAACCAGCTGATCCCGTATTTATTGTGTCCGGAACGCGTTGGCGAATTATGCGGTGGGATTTTCTCTGGAATCGATCTTGCCGTATGTAGGACAATTCAAAAATGGCAACTCTCAATCAACAATTGGGGCGTTTAGCAGAGATATCATTGACGGATAATTCTATTTGGCACCCCCAGGTGCCGTCACCACCCGGGTGCCATACAACATTTTTCTATTTGGCACCACGGCAAGCCCGGCAAACCTTGATAGGCAAACACTTGCCGAAGGCGCGCCGAACGCTTGAACCACTTTTTCTGCAACATTTGGGGCCAAAATTGAAGGGCATACCTCAGGAGTGCATTCATATAAGCTGAACTTGATTAAACACCAGCTAGAGGTAGATTTACGGCCAAAATGGTGAAGTGCGGACTATCCCGCCCAATCCCGCCGCACGCGCCATCAGCCGATGCTATCAAAGATCACATTACAAATCACGGGTGCCATATAGCACCACCCGGGTGCCAACGGAACCTGGGGGTGCCAAATAGTATCCTTTGACATAGATAAGAGATGAGAGCTATACATAAGGATGATGGGAGAATATATAAGAATGCGCAGCCTGAGTAACGTACATAGAATGCGCAACAACGGACGGAAACGATGGAAACAAGGGGAGCCTCATTTCTAGCGGAAACTGGATTAGAACCTGCCATTGGGAGTGGTTCCTCCGCCGATGTAATAACGTCTCACTGGCGTCGGGTGCTTGAAGTTCACTTGAAGTTGAACAATGGTTCAACTCGTCCTCGGCACACCATCGGCATTCCACCATCAGATGGTGGACCAACCCGTCCTATTGCGTCAGCGGAGGACGCGGGTCCAAATTCGGAACGCCTGCGGCTGACGTCATTCCCAAGCTGCACTATAAAGCACCGCGTGCACGCGCCCCACCCAAAACCTTCCAAAGACCGCCACGACCATGTTCATGTTTATTCTCCGCATCGCACAAGCCCTCCTGGCTTTGGGAGTCCTGATAACCACTGCGTTCAGTGCGGTTGCTTTGCTTTTTGGTTCAAATTACATCCCTAACACACTATCCTCGCAGTTGCAAACCAGTTCGACATGGACAATGGAGGCTCACCGTCCCAGGTCAACTTTCTCCTCTTCGCCAGCGTGTGGACCCTCGTGCTGGCGGTCCCATACCTCACGTTCTCATACCGATATTTCCCCGACGCCGCACATAAATTTGGCATCTTCGCAGCCGAGTTCGTCACCATGGTTTTCTGGTTCGGCGGCTTCATCGCATTGGCGGTCTACACCACCGCTTTCCTCGGTTGTTCTGCACCAGTCTGTCAGGCCGCGCAAGCTGCGACGGCTCTTGCAGCCATCGAATGGTATGTCCTTTCTTCATCGTCTCGCGAGTAAATTGCTGATTTTCCTGGTTGTCATGCAGGGTGCTATTCATGGTTTCCACCGTCATGTCTATCATTCATCTGTGGAGGACACGCAACAGTAACGATGGACGCCCCGCGCCCGAGATGGAGGCCACGACGGTTTGATTTAGATGGCGTTCACGACGTTTGACGATTCTGTTATGGAATAATGTATTATCACTCATATGCTGCACACCTCCTGTAACTATAATCTACCGTACACATACCCTTCAGCAATCGCTAGTAATGGCTACGACTCGAAAACAACATTTTTTTTTTCGACGTTGAAAATCACTGGTACGAGGAACATCATAACATGTTCAAGAGAAAAGGCAAGGCGAGTATTTTACGCTCCCGATTTTGGCCTAGCGATGACACCAGGAAGTGTTCCTATTGATTTGGATCCAGATTGTGGTCTGCAAGTTATTCAACCAACCATTCAACACAGCTTGAGGATGTCCCGGACCGTAGGGAAGAATGTTCAACCTTCACTCCAACAGCCATCAAACGATCAACCATCTTGATTATCCGAATCTTCACCCAGAGTCAGACTCACTCCACGCACCCATGTCCCGCCAAGACCCCAAACCCACAACGCCCGAAGACTGGACGCGCTCGGACCAATACCACAACTCCTTCCTCCTCCCCCAAGACCCCATCCTCGATGCGGTTCTCAAAAACAGCACCGCAAAGGGCCTGCCGGAGATCGCCGTCAGCGCCGCACAGGGCAAGTTCCTCAATCTCTTGGTTACTTCCATCGGGGCGAAGAGGATCCTTGAGGTTGGGACGCTGGGCGGGTGGGCTAATTCCTACTAAATGAATGAGAGTCAGAAACTGAGTGATTTGCGTGTGACACCTTGAAGATATTCGACGATCTGGCTCGCGCGCGCGCTCCCCGCTGATGGGGAGCTTATCACGCTCGAATATAGCGAGAAACACGCACAGGCGGGTGCCATAAACACATCCGTAAGAATCCACTCACCTAATTGTCACTTCCCAGGTCGCGCAAGAAAACATCGACCACGCCGGCCTCGCCGACAAAGTCAAGATAATCGTCGGACTGGGCCACGAGTCGATGCTCGCTATGCATCCCTCCGTCCCATTCGATTTCATCTTCATAGACGCAGACAAGCCGAGCAACGTGAAATATTTCACCGAGGCCAAGCGGCTTGTGCGGAAAGGCGGCGTTATCGTATGCCCTTCACTTTTTTCAACAAGTGGTGCTCATAAATCGAACCCAGATCGTGGACAACGTCGTCCGTTACGGGCGCGTCGCGGACCCGGAGTATTCGGACTCCAATGTGGAGGGTGTGCGCGGGCTTCTGCAGTTGGTGAAGGGAGACCCCGATGTCGATGCGACGACGATCGCTACTGTGGGCGATAAGGGATACGACGGATTCATGTATGCTATTCGGAAGTGAAAGCAGCATCAAGGTATATTTTGTACAACATAGTATCTCTCGGGCAGTGTTCCCGCAATACAGACCTCAAATCTGCTGCATCATTCTACTTGAAGGGAGGGTATTTTAGGCAACGGTCGACTGTACTGCGGTAGGGGGTCTCAGGCCAATCATCCGACACGAAAGTCGGTGCGCGGGACGGCATATACCTCGGTGAGCCCATATGTCGAGGCTCAGGAGGGCCAACACTGTAAGCAACCTTCCCATCGGAGCCGTCCAAAATCTGCGACTGCCGATCGCACGGCGCATCTTACATCTCGGATACCGCGACCTCCACTCCTGATTCTGCTTGATGATCATGGCCCACGAGTCCCGTCTGCGTGCGCCGACGCCAACGAGAAATAATAAATGCAGCAACCAGCATGAGAATAAAGGAGAGTATTAAGGCTCCTAGTACCGCAGCGCTTTCACGGTGGCCATGTTTGGATTCCGTCGACGCGGATATCGCAGTGGGACTGGTAGTGGCAGTCGCAAGGGCAGATCCGACGATGCCAAAATCCGAGCCTCCCGTGGCGCTTCTGGAAGCCGAGCTGGGGATACCGGATCCCGAAACCGAGCCTTGCGCAGAGGGGAAGGACGCGCTGCTCTCTGCTGCCGGGGCGGAGCTGCTCGCGGCGTGGGTGCTGATAGTGGACTTCGAGTTATGCAAACCCTGCGTCGGTGGAGGAGATGGAGGATGAAAAGCAAACGGGCGCGAAGGCGGAGAACGAGCAGGGGGAGGGGCAGGTGGGGTCGGGAGTGGCGGATCGGAAATCAATGGAAGTGAAATCCCGTCTGAAGTTGAATCCGGCATAAGTGCTTTATCAATGCTTTGCGAACCACTGAGAATGGCTCCCAGACCGCCGAGGCTGGAAACCAATTGACAATTACAGGTTGCGCACAACCACCAATTTACTTACTTTGTTACATCCTCGCTGTCTGGAGGTTTGTCTCAAGATTGAACCAGAATAAGTATATCCAGTTCACGCACCGCAGATTAAAAGAGTCAATCCTGAAAATTTATCCTCAGACATATGTTGGAAGTAATCTCAATTTGCTTACCCGGCGAGACGGCAGGCCGGAAGGAAGCCCTTGTGGAATCAGGGATGGCTGGTTTTTGTGTCGATATCTGGGAACCGCAAGCCGCAACTGCAACTCCGAGAAGCTGGAAGCTCTGAAGGTTAATTGCCAGGTATAATCAACTTGATGTTGAGAAGAACAGACTCACTGCTTCCGAGTCGTGAAGAGGGCTACATATAACACCCTTAACCCTCGTTGCAATGTTCATAAGTCTAGCATTCGAAAAAGCGAGTTGGCTGGTATATAAAACGAGGACAAATGATTGCATGAGAAAGAAGCGGAAGGAGGCTGCAAGGGCGTTGCAGCTTTTTAGGGCCGGGACAATAAGTAGAACTTCGAAGCCCAAGAAAGCGGAGATGTCGGGAGATCATCATAGAGCCACGTATAACGCGACGTATCATGATACTGCCTAGAGTCAAGTCCGCACGCAGCTGACACGCTTGGCGAGTGCGTGGATTTATCGGCCCAATGAGCAAAAGGCCTTGAATGCAAATACAGAAGCAGCCACGAATCCTCCAGGCATTGTCACCAATGTTTTCAAGATTCATCACGCTATAGAGTCGACGTATCATGATGATTTGCGGCCTTCCCGAGGAAAGTCGACACGTCCACACACGCGCCTTCTGAGTGCTGTAGTGAAATTTGTGCAGCCTTAGAGTATCTGACAGTCCCCATCTCAAGCGTAACTTGCTGCTTAGGCGACGACGCTAGGACACACAACTTGAAGGTGCTGTAGAACTTGAAGCCGAAACAACGAAACTTGGAACCAATCTAAGTCAAGATTTTGAGCCAGGGAACAGATTGAAAGAACCGAATCCAGATAGAAAGATTCAATCTTGATTTTCGTGACTGCGGCGTGGAGGTACAGGGAAAGAAGTGTATTGTTTGGTCGTATTAAAACAGGACGCCTTAGCCCTTGGACGTCGGGAAAATAAAAGATAGATTACAAATCCTGCCCAGGCGCAATCCACAGTCCAGCAATGGTCATTGGTCTCCATCGGCGCCGAGTCCGACTCTGCAACCTAATTACTTTTGGGGGAGAAAGGCAATCGAGGAAGGGGCCGTATGGGCATAGGGCGAGGCATGGGAAGTGGCCTTCGCGCGCCAGGCGTAGGAAGGGGCCGGACGAACCGAGGCGTAGGAAGCGCCCGTATGTAGACAGGTAGAGGCGTCGGCGGCGTGCGGCCGGACGCAAACGTGGTGAAGGTAGGCGCGCGCGAGAGGGTGCGTGCCCCGGTAGCGGTAGCGGGAGACGGCGGGAAATGGCATTGGTCGTCGACTTCACTACCCTCCTCGCTTTCCTCGGATACGGGCGAAGGCGGTATAGGTGACGGTCTCGGGCTAGGACTCGCGGACCGCGTAAACGCCGAGGTCGCTCGTTCTTCGGGCCGTAAAAGGTGTATGTGCGAGCCGTTCCAGGAAGGATCCATCCCAGCTGAGCCGTAGATGTCGGCAGTCGCTGGCCCCTCTGAGGACGAGACGCTGGCTCCGCGCCTCTTTTCACCCGGTCCCAAGATCAGGACGTCGGAGCCGCCCCAATGGGTATCCCTGCCACCGGTCTGGGGAGTCCATGGAGGTGCGGAGGCTCGCGCGCTCGCCTGGCGCAGCCATGCCCGCTGCCAGTCTTCGTCAGGAGGGCGGGCGCGCCTCTCCTCCAATTCCTTCAGCAGCCGATCATGGCGCCGGCGGTGCAGGACGAAGACGACGGCGAACAATACAATAACGAGGACGGGGACAAGGGTCCCTACCAGCGCGGGGAGGAGTTTGCCTTTCGTTATTGACGCTGAGAGGGGGAATGAGGAAGAGGATGGGGATGGGGATTGAGAGGTCAAAGTGGATGCGAGCGAGTCGGAAGAGATGTCGGGGGAAGGAAGTGTAACGCTCGATGTACTGGAAGAGTGCGTTGGCCGGGATGTGCTGGAAGAACTGGATCGCCGGGGGCTCGCGCTCGCAGGAGACGTAGCATCCGCAGGGGGAGGCGACCTGGGAGGTGATCTGGGTGGCGGCGGCGGAGGTGGGGTGCTGTTAGCAGTGGTCGAAGTCGGTTTGCTTGTTGTAAGGGACAAAGTCGCTGTGGAGGATAACGAGAAAGGAGCTGTGATGTGCGCGCTAGAAGATGCACTGAAAGACTGCGTGGACTGGGAAAAACTGGAAGTGCTGGATTGCCCGGAGCTCGGATCGACGGGTAGACGTCTGATTCTTCTAAGAGGCAACATCCCATGCACATGGCCGGATCTATAATGTAGAAGTGAGATTCAGATGGTAAGTACACGCTCGGACACCGGAGCGAAGCACGCACCTCAAGCCGCGCTTCATTGACGGCAGTGATTCGGTTGGCTTGGGCCCTTCCTCAGCCCTCACAACCGCGTACGTCGAGTGGAGATCATCACGGCGGTCTCTTGCGAAAGTAGAGCAGCGTTTCGTGAGACGACGAGATGCCTGGGGTAGCGGGTGAGCTCAGAATACCGACCCGGAAAGAGCCCACGTACATCTCCGAAGATGCCCCACATATCAGGGGTATGCAGCAGAGCGAGAGATTCTCCAGGACGTCCCTGTGGCGGGCGACCCAGGGCGGCGTTTTGAAAGAATGGCTGGGGTGAGGAAAACGAAAGGGAGCGCAGAGACGCAGAGACGCAGTGACGCCGTAGAAGGAAAGGCAGGTGCTGGGCCTGCACCTCACAGTGGAGAGGCGATTGAGTGCACTCGCGACCGGAGCTGAGAAGCTAGGTCCCCGTTGCACGGGCATCAGTGAGATAAGACTCGTATCGTCGTAAATCATGATCCGCGAGGTAGAATCAGGATACGCCGAGATTTGTTTGAAGGGAGAAGTATATTGGAGAAGGGATCCTTGATTGCCGCCGCCATAGTGGGAGAAATAGTGAAGTCGAAAAAGTATCGCCGACCAGGGCCAGGAGCAGCGATGTCGTTTGACCGGCATGGAATGCTGCCTGGCCAAGCGAGAGCGGAGGGAGACAAGGGGGTAAACCAAGACGGTGGGGATTCCGGGTGTTACTGAGGCGTTACTGACATGGTGTGGGACTCGCAGCGTATGAATGGCTCCATCTTGATATCTAATTTAGTTTGAGCCCGAATCCCGACCGAACGGCCACGTTATGTACGTTCCTCTGTGTGCATCTGCAGAGCGAGAATAAGCTTCCTTCATTCCAAAGGCCCCCCGAATCGTTAAGGGAGAACACGATAAGTCGGGATGCATCGTATTTGCTCGTGCTAGAAGTGATTTCGGCGGTGCTAAGAATGTCTACAAGGACACCACGCAAGCAATGGAGGAGGGCAATATGTAGGGCAAATCGGCAAGTCCGGATATGCGACCGCTTCGTGGCGGAAAAGTATTCTGGGACCAAACAGCGAGGAAAGACAACTGGGCGAGTATCGCGACGCAGAAGTAGATTGAGGTCGCGGGGAGTGGAGAAAGCAGGAGGCGGTGCTTCGATGCTCCATCATGCGCCTCCCATTGCTGAGAAATGCGAGGCGCCGGCGCGGGTGGTGTACGAGCCCACGTCATCTCGTTTTCGTGCGGGCTGGATCGTCGAAAAAAGAGTGCACCACAGCGACGAGGATGGCTGCGTGCGTCTGGCGAGTGGGGGCGGACGAGCGACCCAGGCTGGATCTAGCCCGTCTGGTACATCGTGCGGCGGAGCGGGGCGCGGGAGGCACGAAGCTGGCTGGGCGCAGTCTTGCGGACGAGGATAGCGTACGGACGGCGCGGAGCCGTCGGGAAGAGGGGTATGGCTTAGCGCGCACCGCATGCCGAGTGCATAACTCGGTGCACGAAGTGGGGGGAGCCTGGAACAGATTGGAGGTTAGCGAATAAGCGCGTGGGCGGAGGTGCGACACACATTGGGATCTTGTCAGAGCGCGGCGGCTGCCCCGCATTCTTAGTAACGCGAAGCACGACATCTTTCGTGCGGCCCGTACCGTGGGGGGCGCTGGATCATCGAAGAGAACGTATCCCGCTTGTACCGTAGCCGTAAACAATTGGGATGCAGTCAGCGTCCCGACGTACTCAGTGACGCGAGGCGCGCGCGAAATATGAGCTGAGGTAGAAAGAGTACATCCCGCCGGTACTGCAGCCGCAAGCCCTTGGGATCCAGTGAGAGCCCGGCGGCTGCCCGATGTGCGACGCTCAAAGACCGCACCGAGCGCCAGAGGTCCCTTTCCCGGGCGTTCATTTCCTCCCAGCCTCGACAGTGTGGAGCCGCGTCGGCGCCAATGTGTCTTGCGCGCTGCATCCTGCATGCTGCGACGCACAGCGCCGGGAGGTACGGCTTGCTCCAGTTGCTCTTCGGGCAGACGATACTGGTATCGATGGACGACCAGAGCCGATGTCGTGGTCGTGGCCGTCCGACCAATGCGACGGCGAGGTGGCGTCCGCAACAAGAGTGAGGGACGATGGTGCCCGACCTGCCACGGAACGAGTCTCCCTTCACCGAATGACGACGCGGGCGTAGTTGGCGGTGTCGAGGACAAAGACGTCGGGAGGGCGAGATGCTGGAGACGCATCGATGGATGAGCGAGTGATCCGCGACGAGCTCTATTCGTTGTTGGTTATTGACCGGAAGCTACGGAATGGGTTTCCATCGGCGTGCGTGGCAACTGAGCCATGCTTTGAGAAATGAGGCAAGGGGAGCCGCGAGCGCAGCCTGAGCCTAGTACGCACACGCATACCCACTCACTCACGGTGGCCCCCCGTTCGCAAACATCGCGCGCCGCGGTCGGGGGCGGTGCCCCGACTGCCATTCGCCTGCGGCGTCGGCGCCGGTGCGGGCTGATACTGGCTCGGCGAGGCATACGGCACCCCCGCCATCTTCTCCAAATCCGTAAATCGCGGCAGTGCGACCCGCGGCGGTGTCCACTCGCTCCCGTACCCCACGCGGCGGCGTCCACTGCCCCTGCCCCAGCGACGGCGGCGTCCACGGCTGCGTTTGCGTCTGCGTCTGCTGTGCTTGGGAGTGCGAAGGCTGGCAGTGTGTGTGCTGTGCGAACGGCCTACTCGGAGCCGGGAGAGGCGGCAACCGTGCCGCGCCCCGCGCCCCCCGCACACAGGCGGCGTCCGCGCGCTCTCCACGCCCCACGCCGCGTGGTTCTGCGGCGGCAGCACCGACGGCGCGGGCGCGGGCGCGTGCGGCTGGTACGGGTACCACCACCTCCTCCGTACTGTGGCTGGAGGAACGAGGGGAGCTTCTGCTGCTGGGCGTGTTGCTCTTGCTGGTGCTGAGCGGGAGGCGGCGGAGGAGGAACACAGCGCGGAGATGCACGGCGTGCGGCCTCGCGTGATCGACGTCCAGAGTTTCACTTCCCCGCGCGTCCCATTGTGTCTTGCGGTCTGCGGGCATCCTGCGAGATACGCCGCCGGGAGGGAGATTAAGGGCCTCCATGGGCATGATGCGGGGGAGTACGGCCTCTGCCAGCTCTCCGTGCAGACGATGCTGCATGATATCGATGGACCGAGCGACTCCGAAGGAGCGGCGAAGACGAGGCATCTTCAAGCGAACAGCGAGGGACGGTCGTCCCCCATCTAGTAGCTACCACAGAACGCGTCTGCCTTCACGCGCGGGTGTAGTCGACGAGGACGCCGATGCTGGAGAGGATTCGCAATCGTCGGTGTCGTGGACGAGGACGTAGGGAAGGAGAGATTTTGGACATGGGTGGATGAAGGACCTGCGATCCGTGACGTGCTGGGTCGATCCGCGACAAGCTGGGTCGATATGTTGTGGACTGGGAGCTGCGGAAAGAGTCCGTGCGTGCCGAGTCATGGTTTGCAGAAACCGAGAATGGAGGCGCATGCAGAGCGGACGCGGAAGGAGGCGGACGCGTAGGGAGAAGCGGGACACCGTTGGGCCCGCTGTCCTCTACCTGCAGGCTGAGGCGAGAGCCTTATGATGCCCCCAAAATATGCGGAAGATATTGCGCTACATCGTGCGCGAGTGCCGCGAGGGGCTGCGGTACCACGCGCTTGAGCTCGGGGGCACAGCAGAATGACGACAGCGGCCACCTCCACCTGCAATCGGTGCGTTTGCGTCTAGGGTCGGTAGGTCTCAGGACGACCTCCGGCCGAAGCCTCGTTTTGAAACGGTCGATATCACGAATCTTCCTCGCAGGGAACCGGCCTCGTAGAGCTAAGGAGCCTTATCTTGGGCTCATCCAGCGGTTCGGTGACGCAAAGGCCCCCCTGTTCGTAGATAATGAATACAGATTCGGCGGTTTTGAAAGACGGAGTACTGACCACGGCCTTGTCTAAATCAACAGCGCCGGCTCCGTGTTCACCACTGCCCGACCGTCGAGCGGGGTCAGCTCAATGCAAGACCCAGTTTCCTCATACCGCGAACTATCTGGGGCTTGGTATGAGCACAAGCCAAGTCGCTACGTGGAAGTTTAGACGTACCTTCCCATAATGCCACTGGCGCGCACGAGCGAGGTATACGGGCATTGTAGGTGTATC
Organism: Mycena polygramma; assembly: GCA_029449255.1. Classification (NCBI taxonomy): domain Eukaryota; kingdom Fungi; phylum Basidiomycota; class Agaricomycetes; order Agaricales; family Mycenaceae; genus Mycena; species Mycena polygramma. The sequence goes on along the minus strand of JARKID010000130.1, from coordinate 181,838 downwards.
GAAGATATCAAGTCTTATACTGCATATCGCATCGTCACACAAGTGCTGATACATCGAGGCCCAAAGATGTCGAAGTGATTGGTTATCTTCGGCTCAAGCCACCGTTCCGAGTGCCCACGGCGCGTTCGATATCCGCTGAGCATCAGAGCCATCGTCCATCATGCGCAGCACTCGTACGGCTCGACACAGGAGTTACACTTGAGGAGATACTAGTGGATCGCGAGATATCTTGGTCTAAGTCTCGCGGCTGGACTGGACAGACGGAAATCAAGGTCGCGGCGGTGGCTTCAGCAGTAGGGGCGAGGGCGAGGAAACTGTCCTCTCGGAAAAGAGCCAGCCAAACGGTGGAGGGCATTTGGGACAGAGAGGTTTTTGTTTACTTGACACGGCCAAAGGCTTCAGGACCAAACAAACCATGATCTCCTCCTTCCCTCATTTCCTTCCACTTGCCTTCCACTGGGACGTGTGTTCGTGGAATCAATGCAAGGCTACTTCCATGGATATCACTCTTCGAAGAGGCAAGACGCGAACTGCATTCGAAATTAAGACCGGATTTTCGCTGCATCCGCCAACTTGGAATCTTGGATGTGCAAATCGCACTGCCAGTGCTCGTACAAGCGGGTGGCTGGTTCTGCGGTAGATCGGCCCTGAAGTACCTTGGAACTCGAACTCGAAGGACCAGCAAAATTCTCACCGGTGGCGATCCATACCATCTTTCGCTGCGATTCAAAATCTCAAAGGCAGCCGTATATTCCATTATCCTAGCGCCCATATCCCAGTCGCCCATGGCCCCATCTTGCTGGAAGACTGGTCTTTCTTGTCTCGTTCCGTTCAACCTCCTGACGTTTTCGAGTAATAAAGATCTTGCATCATTTTCTCATGAACGGCGAACACGAGAACAGCGGCGGACGAGATATTTTTCACCCGTGACGATATCAAGATGCTCTCCGTCGTATCTGCTGACCAGCGCTCTTTCTCACTCCCGACACGGAAGCCCGGTACCGTCTCCGCGATATAAACCCCACGGCGTCATCTGTAGCGATACACCTTCCGTTCCCGCGTCCACGACCAAAATGCGCGCAGTCGTGTACGATGGTCCGTTCAGCGTCTCCGTGCAAGAGGTGGCGAAACCGAAGATCTTGCACCCCGATGACATCATTGTAAAAGGCCAGTCTCCATTCTTTCTATGTAAAGCTCTCAGAGACTGAACAACCTATAGTCACGACTTCGTGCATCTGCGGAAGGTGCTTTATGAGAATTATTTGGGATTGATTTGGACTTACCTTGACTTCGGAAGCGACCTGCACATGTACGAGGGTCGCACAGCGGCGCAAGCAGGGATTGTGTTCGGCCACGAGAAGTACGTCCGACGTTCTGCCTCTTTCACACCAAAAAATGTGAAATTTTGGCCCAGATGAACACCCCGCTGAAAGCAAAGGTTTCCGGCCCCAAGCTCAAAACGTTGCGGGAAACATCAGTTTCGACCGCAGTTTCGGCCGGAATGCGCCGAAACAATAAGTTTCGGGCCGGCCGAACACGCAAATCAGGCTGAAACAGCAGCCGAACCCAATGGTTCCGCTTGCGTGTTCGGTTTGCACCCTAAACCAGTGTTTTCGACTGGGTGTTCACCTGAGCTGAAATTTCCCTTTTTTTGGTGTGTTTAGAGTTGGTTTACTAAGATAATAATAACCTCGACACAGTATGGGGATCGTCGACGTAAGCTCCTTCTCCCAATTTTTCGGAATTCTGACTCTTCGATAGGAAATAGGAACCGGTGTAACAGTACGTCTTGCTGGATATCTGATACGGCGGCGAAAACATGTGTTGCAGCTCCTGAAAAAAGGTGACCGCGTCGTGATGCCCTTCAACGTCGCCTGTGGCCGTTGCCTCAACTGCGAAGAGGGCAAGTCCGCGTTTTGTACGTTGGTCAACCCCGGATTCGTACGTTGCATTCCAATTCACTTTCATCACGGTTCGAATGGCTCTGATATATACTCCACCTTTTGTTTCTGTAGGCAGGAGGGTATGTTGTGTTCCTCCGTGCATCGGATTTCATTCAATCACTGAAAACAAAACTTGTAGCGCATACGGGTGAGCCGCACAATACCTTTATCCCAGGCGTCACATATTAATAATCCATCCGAAAGCTACGTCGCAATGGGCCCCTACCCGGGAGGACAGGCTGTATGTACAACCTATCTAAAAAGTCCCGAATTCATCTCAAACACAAACTGATACATAATCCGTAGGAATACGTCCGCGTCCCGTTCGCGGATTTCAACGCGCTGGTGCTGCCCGCCGGGACGGAGCACGAAGAGGACTTTGCTTTGCTCGCGGATATATTCCCGACTGTTGGGTTTTCCAACTTTGTTCTTCGTGACACAAAGTAACTTATAACTCAGGGATGGCACGGTGTCGAGCTTTCCGTGCGTCATCCCTCCCTCTTCTCTCTCACCTCGATTATTATAATCATAATCAACCCCGATGGCAGGGCTTCCGCCCCGGCGAATCCCTCGTCGTCTTCGGCGCCGGCCCCGTCGGGCTCATGGCAGCGTACTCGGCGGTACTCCGCGGCGCCTCTGAGGTATACGTCGTCGACCGCGTCCCCGAGCGCCTCGCGAAGGCGAAGGAAATCGGATGCACGCCGATCGATTTTTCGAAGAGCGATGCTGTGGACCAGATCAAGGCGTTGCGTGGAGGGTGCGTTTCGTTCCCCAGAGATAAAATCGGCTCTGATTGGGTTTATTTATTCGAGTAGGAAGGAGGTTGATCGCGGTGTCGACGGTAAGTTGGACTTCAACGCTGTTGATCCAGGATTTGATTGAACGTTTGGTGCGTGCTACTTAGCTGTGGGCTATCAGGGTAAGTGCATATTTTATGCGAGCTTTTGAACTGCGATCGACATCCTTATTCTTCGCAGCCACAACGGGCGACGGCAAGACCGAACAGCCCAACGCCGTACTCGAAGCCCTCATCCGCGTCGTTCGCCCCACCGGTGGCCTCGGGATTCCCGGACTGTACGTTCCCTCCGACCCAGGAGCCCCGGATGCTGCCGCTGCCAAGTACGCTTCATGCCCGAATTTCCATATGAAGTTTCCACCGCTGACGATTGATTGAAATCCAGAGGATACATATCCTTCCCATTCGGTTCGTTCAGTTCACAACTTGAAGAGAGAGTCAGAAACGACCGCTGATTCACGTCTCAGGTAAACTATTCGAGAAGGGACTCTCCATCGGCACGGGCCAGTGTAATGTCAAGGTCTGTCCTCTGTACTCTCCGATACGCCCAACGCAACTTTCAGCGCTGAACGTGCACTTACTGCTTAGGCATACAACCGCTACTTGCGAGACCTGATCATCTCCGGCCGCGCCAAGCCAGGCTTTGTCGTATCGCACAACGTGTCGCTCGACGACGCGGCGGATGCGTATGTGAAGTTCGACAAGAGGATCGATGGGTACACGAAGGTGTTGTTGCATCCTTGAATGGTTGGAAGCGAATTTCTTGCATCTTTTTGTGCATGTACATGTATTACTACTATTGAAAGTGCTTTCTGAACTTTATAGGCAAGCCGGCATGCTCATAAGGCCTTATAGTGGGTTATAAACCCTTTCTCTTGATATGTAATCCAAAAGGACCCCCTCTGGTTGCATTCCAAATCCAATATTCCTCACTTACACACTGGTTGATTTTCGCCTAGGCTACAAGACTCAAAAAGGACCTATCTTGGGTTTTAAGCCAAAAGCGACTTTTGCGACACTCATCTGACGTTTACAAGTCCTACACCACGAGAGTGATTTCGACGGTTGTGCCAGTTGACTTTTACGAGTCACAGCGGTGCAGGAAACGATGCCCGACGCTAACAGGAATCGAGACTCCGTTTTAAGCGCACTTAGTGTTGTGTTGTGAGAAAGAGCTTATATGGCAGTTCGCTGCCGGTGATTGCCGCTCACACTTCTTCCTTCATCCCACCACCATCGATATCGAGAGAGCCCGATTCTCGTCATTCCCGACCTCCAGTCGCTCTACCCAACTCGATAGGCAAGTCTGGGATCTACTTTCTGCTCAACTCAAAAGGCTGATCCGAGGATCCATCATCGTAGCGGAATTATGGACTCGACATCCCTTGTATCCCGGTTTCCCCAGGAGCTCATTGACAAAATTATTGCCGAGAATGGGTTTGATATGCCGACTCTCTGCTCATGCGCCCTCGTCTGCCACTCGTTCCTCCCGTCGTCCCAAACCCAAATTTTCTTCTACATTCGTCTCGAAAGGACAGCGGACAGTCCACGACCCCAAGCGAAGATTCAGGCGTTGCACGACATCCTCGTTGGCGCTCCGCATCTCGGGAGCTACGTCCGAAAATTGGTAGCCAAGTTCAGCCCGGTCAAAGAGGGCGACGAGAGCCATGACCCGTACTACTCCTGTCTGGTTTCGGTTCTACAGTTCTTCCGTGCCGTGACATCCTTCCATCTCATCGGGGACTGCGACGCCGACCGCCAGTGGCGTGATCTACCACGGGAGTTTAGGACGGCTGTAGCTGAATTCTGTCGCCGGTCCGACCTCACCACCTTATGGCTCTGGAGCCTCGGAACATTCACAGAATTCGCGGAATTTCTCCAGCTCCTCCGTTCGCCAGCCTTGAGGAAGTTGAAGCTGAACGGTATCACTCTTCAGGCCCCGGAAACATCGTGGACGGATCACATAGGATTAATCGAACTCGACCTCGCTTTATATTATAATCCCACGCTCAAGATCGTAACGAATTGGCTGATTGGAGGGGGCTCGCTCGTGGAACTGCGTCGTCTCCGTGTTTACTGGACCGCAGAGACAGCTGCCAGCGTTCGAAGAATTTTCAATGTGTCGTCAAGCATCGAAAACCTGGACTTGTATGGTAAGTAAATTTCTCAATGACATTGAACCAACAAGCATCTTCGACTCATCTCATGTCGGGATAGTACCTTATTCTGCCTTTCCAACCGCTGGTTCATTCGCCAACATGAAGCGGCTTCGTGAGTTGAAGATCCACGTCGGGGGGGAGGAATTTTGCCACTCATTGGCCGAGCTCTTGGAGCCATGCGGGAAGAGTTTGGAAAGACTCGAGGTGTACCCGATATTCTTCGTCTTCTCCATGATCGACTGGTCGCCACTTGCGAACATCCTGACCACGGAAGCTTTTCCCTTCCTGGATCGTGTCCAGGTTTCGCTCTTCAACTTCGGCGCACCCGGTTGGCAGGAAACTGCCGATAAATTTCATGCAGACTTTCGAACTGGGCTCCATCACCTGGACGAGCAAGGAAAGCTGGAGTTCCAGGTTCTTGATTATAATAGGCCGATCCAGAGTTAGCAAAGGTGACCGTGACCCGTTTTCAGCGCCGGAAATGTATATCTGACGTCGCACAGGTCTGCAAGTCATCAGCTGCCTTGGTACATATTTTCTTTGTGGATGCTGCGGGTGGGACAAAAAGACTGCAATTTCGCCCGCGAGACCGAGAAAACAGTAATAATTCGATAGCGAGATTGATTTGCAGCGAAACATCTGTTACATATAGAAATCAGCGGCTACATACTAGATCTTCTGACTTCATGCCCTTTACACGTCGGTAAAGTTCTCAAATTTTGTGTGAAGTGCGCGCCATGTAACCGCAAGAGCTGTTAAGGAATCACCTCTACACAGTAAACTTGAAGTCCCGAATAAAGCAGCGCCCCATTGAGAGCGACCACCGTGACTGAGTGCGCGACACGTGACCGCGTTCCCTGAAGGCTGTGCGATGCGGCAAATACGCACAAACTTCCTTCCTCTCCTTCGCCACCATGTCGTTTCTGCTGGGCCCGGTATCGGGTGCCTTGGTGGCCAGCGGTGTAAGATCTCACAAATCTAGGGAGTCTACAATGCTTACACGTCGTCTTTCAAGCTCTACTATGGTTACTCAAATATGATACAGACGCGGTAAGCTGCCAGCCCTTCATCCAAGACTTCAGCGTCTTACATCCTCCGCAGAACGGAGAAGCATATAAGAGAGTACGATAACCCTCTAGTGCTCGTTATGGGCGTCCTAACGCAACGCTCAATAGTCTACACACCCTGAGCGTCCGCCTCGCCGAAACCCCTGCTCTGATCATGGCCCCCCCATCCGCTGCGACGCGGGTGACGCCGCGGCCATTCAGCAGCCTCCTCCAGTCGCGCTGGAACCAAGAGGTGGCGGCTCTGTTTGCTGGACTGAGGGATTGGGATATACGCGCGCAGGAGTGGGGGAAGAGATTGGTGTATGGTTCCGAGATTCGGCCTACTGAGGCGAGTTTTGGGGGTAGATGATTCGAGACTCTTCTGTGTAAGCCCGCAATCGAACTTTCATTCTTCGCATCCCCTTCCGCTGCACAGTGCTCGCCCGAATGGTGAAGACTTTCGGGCAAGGCCAGATCGATCGTTCGCTCGTACCACACCTCAAACCGAGTGCCATAACATTATGCAGACCATATGCTTAGTGCTATACTCCGGGATCAACGCTCCAACCGTTTTCCTGAGTTGCCGGTAGCGCACACCATAGGTTTGGAGATCTTCAACTTACCCGGCTTCGATCAGGCCCATGTCAGCCTATCGCAGCTTCCCCGGCTGTCAAGCTCGGGCAACAGGCCAACGGTTAGATAGCTCACGATAACACTTGCGGACAAAATGGTCGTGGGGCACGGGCCAGTAGCTGAAGCACCGCTTACCCTGTCGCATCTGCACAAATACACCGGTCCCGCAGCACTCCTACACCTCATAATCCCTCGCGCTACTCCCCCTCAGTCTCACGCTGGACCACGTCGGGGATTTCGCCCCGGAAGTGTTGTCCGCCCTGCTGGATGGCGATGCCAGCGCATACCCCTCAGTCACGAACCTCTCATTCCAAGTGCAGTGCAGGGATATCATGTCGCCCACACTTGTCCCCGGCATCCTCGCGCGCCTCCCGCATCTCAGCACCTTATCGATGACCATCCGGTGCGACTGTCCGTCGTCCGATGTGCGTTCCCCCTTCCCCCCTTCCCCTTCCCTTCCCTCCTAATCTTTTTATTCATTTTACTCTAGGCATTACACGAATACTGGGACACACCCGCGCTCTCCGCGCAGTTGTCACGGCTCTTGGGCGTGGCGAGCGCCCTGGAAACCCTCCACCTGACGTGGCAGTTCAACGCTGGGATGGAAGGAGTAGCGTACTCACCGATCGCAGACAAGCCGCGCGTGGAGGACGCGCAGCCGGCGCTGTTTGCCGCCATACCAAGCCTGCGGACTTTTTCTTGTGAGCGGTGTGGTTTTTCTTTGCGCGGTTGCGCTTACAAGGAATGGATCAGCGCAGGTTTTGTGATTGACACAATGGATATGTTATTCTGGGTCTCCCAGCGAAACCTCCCCTGGAGATCGTGCTCCCCTTCGGCATGCATTCTTCGCTCGTGTCCGGTTCCTCGTTTCCGCAGACCGACACTTTCTTCTGTTTGTTTACCGTGGCCTTTGAAACCTTCGCCCGTCTTGCTTGACTTGTTCTGCGACTGTAGAGTCCAGGAAAAGCAGGCCTGCCACCGTATGGCACATCCACCCTCAAAATCCAATATCGGGAACTCTTCACTCTTGAACTCCCGTTGAACTCGGGGTCAGATCTTCTCGTGCTGGTGTTTCATTTTCGTTCACCGCTCGTCACGATTGCCGGGGACAATCTCACTGGTGGTTACCGCTCGAGTTTGCGATAGGAGCAGACTTGTCCTCCCCCGCTCAGCCGGTTGAATTTCGGGTTGCGGCTGGTACCGATACCGATCGGCACCAAACGTTCGTCTACTCTTCCACGCTGTGGTTTCCAGCAGGCGGTAAACGGTAATCCTTTCAAGATGCACTCACGATCTAGCGCTGCAGAGGAATGTTAAGGAGGGTTGACGGGAATCTCAGAGAGTTCCAATCTCGAGTCTCGACCGTTCTCCCTTGGATCTCCCTCACCAGCTTAGCAAGAATTCTCCTGGGATAAATAAAGCATGCCGAGGAGCTCCGAGGAGACTGAGATATGTGGGTGTCTCAGTCGTAGTACTAGTGGCTGCAGTTAACACTGGCGGCGGGTTCACCCGAGCGTTCACCTCCGCTATCAGTCTTCTTACTTTGATCTTTGTGCGTCATTCCATTTGAACCGTCCCCGGAACACTTGGTTTGATTATCGGCGAACCTCAGTATGACCTCCGCCCGCTACACTTCCAGTTCATGCAGTTCTACTTCATTCCAAGCCAATTCTGAGCAAGAATGAGTTCCACCTTTGGTTGGGGGGTGGGAGCTCTACGCTCATGATGATCTCAGTCGCTCAACACCCGCCAAATTATCTGCGGGGCACTGACCGCGAAACGCCAGGTATGAGTGGCCCGGGGAACGCATCGGGCAACCAGGTCCACATCAGCCGCGTCCCGCGGACCAACTTCCATCTCGAAGGTGCGGAGCTCTGCATCTGATATCTTCTCGCCAGAGCTAAGGAGGCTCCCAGGACCCGTGGGCCACAGGTTCTCCGACTGTTCGGCTGCTGCCGCACGGTCTGGAATTCGGTATCCACCAGGAGGTCCCCGTCAGTATACCTGGACAGCAGTCCGTACGACCACCCGCATATGCGGTAGCTGGAGGCAGGGAAAAAATCGCTGCTGGATTCTGGGGAAGGATAAAAAATTCACTCGCCACCATGCAACCTCTTTTGTACTTCTCGTTTGCTTCTCGTACATAGGTTATCTTATCACAATCAACCGCTTCGTCGGGCGCCGGCGCGCCCCGCAATACCCCGCATGATCGCCTGATTGATCTCTTGATGCTCGGTGATACCTTCGCTGCGTTTCCTATGGTTACGACACCCGAGTAAGTACAATACCGACTGTATACGTTTCACGACGCAAGGCTACTGAGCTTTCGACTCAGTGGCGAGCCTGCACACAGCACAGGCGGCAAGTGCTACAATGCCCAAATAAAGCCCAGGTACAGCCAAGGTACAGCAAAGCATCACCGCGTGCTCCGCATGGTAACCTGCCATTTGACCATCTGGTTCTCCATGGGAGATCGTGTGCATACGCGAGCAACGTCCCACGCCGTAACTACTAAAGGCGATCGTCCAAAAAAATCATACCCCGCGTTTTCCTCCTCTCCATTTTTTTTTCTGGGAATACCCGCCCCGCTGGTCCTTGCTCCAAGCATCCGGTGTAGCAGCTAGCCATGGCAGATCAAACGCAGACCTTGTCTCAGACGTCGACGTCCTTCACGCTCGACAATACGCTTGGTGCCGTAGTCGTCGGGTTCGCGGTATCTTGTGTGGTTTATGGGATGTGCGTCTATCTCTCCAGTGGATTCCTCGCCGCCTGACTGACCACATTCTTTGTAGCCTGTTAACACAAGTGTGGGCGTATTTCAGCAGATACACAACAGACAGTGCACTGGTGCGTCCCGCGCGTTTCTCTTTTTGTTCCGATTCCTTATCCTCCGCGCGTAGTACAAATTTCTGGTTATAGTGATATTGTACGACTTCATTGCCCTTCCGCAACGTCCACTAAATTTCCGCCGGTCGACAGGTTACTCGCGACAACGGACCAGGCCTTGTACGACATCTGCCCGCTTTTTATTTGAGTTCCAAACTAATTTTATCGGCCCAGTATCGGGCATTTCACGTACTTCTACACCATAGCAAGCGCAGAGAATCCTTTGGCACTTGCGGTCGGGACAACCACATGGTGCGTCTTCATTCTATTTTTCTAGTGCCCGTGCTCACCGAATCCTCCGGACTAGGTCGGTCATCGTGAGAACCTTTCGGGCACCCCTATCTCGCCCAAAATTGAGACCTTTTTGCAGCTGCAGCAAGCAATCGGATCGGTCGTTGGTACGATAGTAAAATGGTGCGTGCCGCCAACCTGCGACAATCGATTCATTTTCATAACACAAATTCCAGCTGTTTCGCGTCGCGCGTGTTTCGGTGTAAGCTTCGCTTTTGTTTTGCGCGGGACTTCCATTTATGAACCTACTCGTTCTCAGTTAGCGAGCGGAATTTCTTGGTGACGGGCTTCATAATCTGTCTTGCACTGGGTCAGCTGGGCGTCGCAATGGGTGCGTTCATCTTTCTCTCCCATTCGTGCCATAACCTGACTCTAAAAATATGCAGTCTTCACCGTACATGCGTTCCAGCTGGCTTCTATCCCAGCAGTGTTCGATCTGAAGGTGCGCCTCACAGAAGCTCACCGTCACCTAGCTGTTCATATCGTTGATTCACAGGTTCTTGCTACGATCTCGCTCGGGTTCGGTGTGTTGACAGATGTGGTCACGGCGGCATCTCTCTCCTATTTCCTGTGGCGGATGAGGACGGGTCACAGTTCCGCGTATGTTTCTCCCCTCTCCCAATAGACGTTCTGAGTACGAATACATCCCTCAGCGCAAACTCCCTCATCACCCGCCTCGTCACGGACGCAATTAATACGGGTGTGCTGACCACTGCTGTCAGCCTGTCGACGCTGCTGCTCTTCGATTTCCTCGAGGGGAACCTCATCTTCGGGGCGACGTATTTTCTCTTGTCAAAACGTGCGTCCCCTTGTTATTGTATTTCAATCCCGGGGTTTGCTCATTGTGCTTCGCACTACAGTCTACGCAGTTTCATTCCTCGCGACACTCAACACGCGGCGCGTCGTGCGCGGGCGTGGGACAGATCACGAACAGGCAACGTCGAGTCGACGACCCACAACGCGCTCAGCGCAGCAGGAGGTGAGGGTTAAAAACCTGATTTGAAATAATAATACTGACGTTTTGGCGCTATGTAGACGAACATGTTCGCCCTGGGTACACGGATGCCGTCTATCCACGAACCGGAACCGGAGGTGTACCGCCCTGACTTTGACCTGAAGCCTGACTTCCCGCCCGAGCCTCCTCGGTACGCTGCACCACACTCGCCGCCTTGACAGTCCGCTGATTGACTTTTCTTCCTCCAGCGGCGGCTACAGCTTTGCCACGTAAATGCCCTCCGTCTCTTGTTGCTCTCATTCTGTAGTTCGTCATCCATCCATCTGTCCACGCATCCTGTAGCACTACCACTGTATTCCTCCACACTTCCTCTCTCACCCGGATCCCTGTATCCACAACATTCATTTCCTGTACCTGGATCGTTGCCGCCCCCTCCAAAATATCGACAACGCCATACCATTCGTTCATTTATTTCGTGTCTTGTTCCTTGTCGATATAGTCTCTTCCCTGTCTATAATTGTCTGTTTAGATCACGGAGCATCCTTGTATTACGATCACTCTGAATCCAGTGCTAAATTACAAGGGGGAAGAGTTATTCTTACCGGCTCAGTCTAGGGCTTTTATACTCTGCGAAATATCTAGAACGTTCCTATGGATGAGTAAGTCGAACATCGGGCTGAGTAACACTGGGGCGAATCACGGGGTTGAAGACTTGAAGCGCTGAAGCGCAGTCTCCAGATTCCGTGTTCAGCGCAAGTTCAGCGGTTCAACCGAGATTCGTCGAATCAGCCTTTAGAAAAAAGAAAAAGAAAACCACCATAAAAAAATTAGGGAGGTAAATCGCCAGGAGCTGTGGTCTTCGGGCTTTGAACCAGGATCTAATGGCATGGGAGGAGGAGGAGACAAAACAGCAACTTGCCGTCTCGGAATGTTCGGCCGAACTGCCGAGTCATAAATTGGACCAGTGACGGCAGCTCGATCGCCGGAGATTCTCCTCCCACCGAACGTGAGTCTTTTGTGACGCGATGCCCGTGCAGTCCGTTTCCACTCACTGCTATATAAGATCGGATCGTGAAGCCTCAACCTCAGGCTTCCTCTCCCCATGTCTTCAAAACGCTCAGCTGTCAAGGAACTCGATCTAGACCAATCTGTTGTGTCGTTTCCCGAGGGAGGGTATCGCGCGTGGGCAACAGTATTTGGAGCGTGGGTGTACCGATCATATACCGGATTTTACTCTCGGGTTTCCAACTCACGAGTTATTAGATTCTTGGTCCAATTTTGTGGCTTTGGGTTCGCCATATCTTCACGATTGACGCGTGTTCACTCACTGTTACTGACGGTAGATACACCACTTCATTCGGTGTTTATCAAGGTAAATGTTTTCGAGCGAGGTTAGGACGGGACTAATTGACCCCTACAGATTTCTACGTTCGCGATTATTTGTCCGACTCGTCCTCTTCTGCGATATCGTAAGTAATCTACAACTCTATATCTCAAAACATCTCAATTTCTCGTTCCAGATGGATTGGAAGTATCAATGCTCTCCTTATTATCTCTGTGGGCCTTGGTATCGGTCGCCTTTATGACCGTGGCCATTTGTAAGTTGCGCTTTCTCGCCGCGCGTCTGCAATCTGAAACCCATCCAGCCATCTTCTCCTATACGGTGGATGCTTTATACAATCGTTCAGTCTGTTCATGCTGTCTCTATGCCAGCGTCAACAGCTGTACCAGGTGAATTAAACATTATGGCTCAGAGTCTAGTCTTACACGGCTTCGCTTTTCCACAGATCTTCCTTGCCCAGGGTGTTGGTCTAGGTCTAGGTGCTGGTCTCGTTTACATCCCAAGCCTCGCCGTCCTCTCCCACTATTTTCAGAAACGACGTGCCCTTGTGATGTCGATCGTAGCTTCCGGCTCTTCCGTCGGCGCTATAATCAATCCAATAATGCTTAACAACACTCTCCACGGCAGTCTCGGGTTCGGAAATGCGGTACGCGCAAGCGCAGGGCTCATCAGTGGCCTGCTGCTGTTGGCCTGTCTTCTAATGAGGCCTCGTCTTGCACCATCACAAAATTCTCCGGAGTTTCGGAAATCGCTACGACGGTTCAGCCGCGATACGCCTTACGTGCTAGCGACGCTGGGGTGAGTTTTGATCCCCTTTATATCTTGGGCGGCATCGAGCTGAATATTACCCGTACAGCCTGGCGGCCTACAGCATTACATTCTACTTCCCGATTATTTGGTTGCAATTAGACTCCGTAACGCACGGAATAGATCGCACATTCTCATTCTACGCTGTGCGTCAAGCCTCCGCGCATGATGCGCATGTCCTTACTGGCCCCCTTTTACGCAGCTAGTAATCATGAACGCATCCAGTTTCGTCGGACGCATCGTCCCAGGATTCTTGGCTCATTCGCTTGGAGTAGCCAATATGGCCACGGCCTCGGCAGGCTGTGGAGCGGTGCTCGTCCTCGGAATGATTGGTCTCTCCAACATAGCCAGCGTCGTTGTTCTCGCGATATTGTACGGATTCTGCAGCGGTGTATGTGCGTGCCGTTCCTTCTCGTTCCTAATTCCTCCATCGACATATACTTGTAGTTATCACGGTATTGGCACCGCTGGTGACTGTTCTAAGTGATGATCTCACAGAACTTGGGTAAGTAGAAGAGCTCTCCATCTTCACGACGGTTTTATTCAGTTCTGCAGGCTCCGAATGGGCTTGTTTTTCGCTGTCGAGGGTATCGGCGGGCTTGTGGGTGCGCCTCGCCCTCCTCGCGTGTAACTTGCCAGAATCTAATTCGATCCTCAGGTCCCCCAATAAACGGCGCCCTGCTCGGGCCAGACTTCGTCTGGTGGAGGCCCGCATTATTCAGTGGGGTGAGTCTCAAATACTCTAACATCACCTGTCGTTTATTTGACACCCAGATTTCGGGGCTGGTTGCATTTGGACTGTTCCTTGCCGCAGTCCTGACCGTGCGTAGCAAGACCCGCACGAGAACTGATTTGGCAGTGGGTGTGCCGGAGAAGACGAGTGTCGCAATGACCGGTGGGGAACCTGCCAGCACTGTTTAGTTTCTACTTCTCGCAGCTGCATAGATATAAATGAAGGGGAGCCTAATTATGAAACTTTCTAGATGTAAATTGTGAGGCCAGACATGAAGCTACCCAATTGAAGTCATGGGCGAATATACGATATGCATAGATTTCTTTGCTGATCCCAAATCGGGTCGATGAACATGTGTTGGTATGTACATGCCACATTCTACAGCGCACACCGTGCGTACATCTTTTACCCTATCCCTCGCCTCCCTCGCTTGTAAGTAAACTACCCCTGACTCTCATACGAGTTACTCTTATGCTTCGGCATAAACGACCACGCCTCCGGCGCAGGCCCCAAGAACATCTCTGAGATCCTTACCCAGTCTCTACTATCCCCACTTGCCAACAGGGTTTCTGCACCATTTGGTCAGCGTTGTTCATCCTCTGCGGTACATGAAGCAAATAAAAAAAGAGGCAACCCACCAAGTTCATTTCTGCCCCGAAACGCCGGCGCCCGATCGTTAATCCGCCCAGGGAGGTGCTCCAGCAGCCCGATGGGGACGTAGCGGTACTGGAACGAGAGCGCATCGCACAAGTACCGCCTTGTTGCGTACACGCCCGCCGTGTCTGTTCCAAAGTGCCTGCAACGCAAAACACAAAAACGCCGTCAACCGTCAATCCATCAAGGAGATTTTGAGAGCCGCACTCTGCATACTGCACTCCCAAATAAAGTTAGGTTAGCTCGCGTTAGGGTATACGACAGAGAAACGAGGATGGAGGATAAGGAACGGAAACGCACCTTCCTCACGCCCTCAAGCTTTCCCCTCGCACTAATATCCCACTCCCTCCGCTCCTTGATCTCCGTGAAAATCCACGGCTTGATCAGCGCGCCGCGGGCGACCATGACGCCGTCCACCCCGCTCTGCTTTTGTTTTTTTTGGTGGAGCGTTCCAACTAAATGGCTGCGGTTTGGAAACTGATAAAATCAGGCCCTCCGCACGCTTTCTTTGATGCATTAATGCGATCGAAAAGAAACGGGTCAGTCCCTGGGAAGATACTTGATGTACGCCGGTGTATTGCAGTGTGGGACTCACCTCCTCCCCGGCAGCAAGCTACCGGTTCCGTCCCGAGGGACGGAGAGGAGGGATACCCACTAAAAACCCAGACTGCCAGATCCATACTTCTGGCAGATTTTCGGAGTCCTTTAAGACTCCTTTCCTCCACCCCGCTCTGTTCGACGTCCTTCCAGTAGTCTTGCGACGAGAAGCAGTCGCCGCCGCCGAAGATCGGGACACGGGGTACTGCGCGCTGCGCAAGTAATTCTTTCTTCAAGAAGGGGCGAGGTGCCGGTGACGGTCAAGCTGCGCACCGGCGTCAAAGACGGGAAGAACACCGCGCATAGAATCATGCCGCGCCTCGCGCCGGAGCGGGGCGCGTCTTGTCTCACGGTCAGTCCTCCTAATCATTATTTTTCTTTGGTATCGTCGTCTAATAATTGCGTGCGTGTGTTTTAGCTCCACGGACGCACAAGGCAGCAGCGGTACACGAAGCTTGCGGATTGGGAGTACATCAAGGAGTGCGTCGATGCAGTGCGGGCGCGCGAGGCAGATGAGGATTGTTAGTTTCTTTCCTCGCTCCCTCTCCTCTCCTTCTTTCCCCAGCGCGCGGTTCATCCCAAGCACGAGCTTGCCCAGGCGGTTCATGTTGTCGAGCACTTTGTGTTGTTACGCGTTAGCTTGTTTTTGAAACGGTTGAGAGAAAAAGGGGCAGGGGAAACGTACACGCAGACCCACTCCCAGTCTTGAATACCAAATCTATCTGCGCCGCAAAACAATCACTGGTTGGGTAGAATGACGAGTGCAAGGAAGAACGCGTACCGGACGCCCGCAATTCAAATCCACAAAGTCCAACCCGCCCTTATCTCCACACTCCCGCGCAAGCACCTGGGGGTGATGATTCAGATGGAGGGAACTGCGCCACCGGACCCGGTTTCATACCTCCGCCGCCTCCACGACGCTCCGAATCTTACTCCCAGCAAGCTGCACGCCGAAAATCTTTTCGGACGGGTGCCGCCGCACGAGGGACCACTCCTCTTTTGTGCCGGTGAGGAAGGAGTGTGCGAGGCCCACTGTGTGAATGGGTGAGTAAGGCTGGGCTTCTTTCAAGGAGGAGGGGGGAGGGACGTACTCTCTCCGCAGGTGATGTCGGCGCCGTAAGAGAGACAAAGGGCGGAAGGGCTTGATGGTAAGTAAATAGATATTTAGTGTGCTACAATGAATGGATTGCGCACCAAATTCCCGACTGTCGTGAGCGGCGCCAGGTCTAAAACATCGCTAAATAAATGAACGTGCCAAGTAGATGGAATGAAACAAAGGTACAAGTCTTCCCCTCCCAATCCAGACGCTTCTTCTCTCTGAACCGCACCACCGACTCCGGCGCGTCCACATTCGCCACCGCGTCGCCCGTGCGCTTCTCGACGATAGCGTCGACGGTGGGTTTCGGGGGAGCCGGAGTGGGAGCCTCGTCCATGTCCTGGTCTTGCTCCGGTTCGGAGATCACGATGGCGCCGCCGCCGCCGCCGTTGAACGTTGGTTTTGGTTTCGCATTCGACCCGTTGAAGCCCTCGACATCCTTCAGATACGCCGCCGCCACGGGGAAGGGGTACTACACGCCCTGTCAGCTAAATTCTTATAGGAGATGGGAGAAGTGGACGAACATACCTGTTTAGTCCGCAGCAATTTCTGCGATTAGTTCGCTATGCGGTTGGCCTCGACGCTCGTGGTCGCGGCGTAGGCCATCTTCGCCTCGTCCTTGACGAGCTCGGGGAGCCCGTCGGCGGTGGGGCGGATGTGTGCGCTTTGGAAGCGGCAGCGGTAGCCGTATCTACAGACAAATATGAGCACTGAGGATCCAGCGCAAGACCGAATGATTCACCTGCACTCGCCAGTCTCCTCAAAGACAGGGCAAATGGTGGGCTTCGGGTCAGCTGATACAGTAGAATCGACGTCCATAGCCCCCGCCGACAGGCATAGTTTTCACATCTTCAGGCAGGGCCCGGGCGGCTTCCCCGCCAGATACGCCGGGACGTTGTGGTTGTTCTTGCACCTACGTCCCAATGTCAACCCATAAAAACAAAACATTTACACGGCAACGCACCTGTCCCCGAGATCACACATCCCGCCCGCCGCGACCTGGTAGCACAGATCCACCTCGTCCCGCACCTTCCCGAATCGGCGCCCTTATTCATTCCACTCTGCGCTTTTTTCTGCGCTTTCGTCAACTTGACGCGAGCGGGGCCGTTAGAGCGCGTATCTTCCTGGGCGTCTTCCGACGCCGCGGGCCCGCCGCGTAGTACATGGCTGCTCGACCCGCTGCGTCTCGTCCGGGACTGAAACTGGGTTCCCTGAGATGAGGAACTTATGTGAAAGGGTTTGCCGGTGAAGAATTCAATATTTTCGTCGAACTTACTCGGCCTTGACTTGTGCTGTCTCCACTGGAAGCATTTTGGAGGATTGATGGTTTTTGGTCGGGAACAAGCGGCGTCACGGGTGACTGTGACATCAATGATGGACGGGATTCCATCGATTCTCTCAAGGAGCATAGGGATGACTGTTTTTCAGCCATTAATTACTCAGATGTTGAGCAACATTCGAGGTGGCCCGGGCGTTAATCTATTCAGTTACATTAAAGACATGACATTTGGACGGAATTCCCTATTAAGAGCAACCCGTGCAAAAGCGGAGCCCAAATGTTTGTCTGACCACGGATTCATTCTTGGTGAAGACAACTGGTAATTAGCACAGGATTTCTACTGTTGATCGTGTTTATTCATGGGACAAAGATGCGAGTAGTTGAGTCAACCTGTGGACTGCGACCATTGGTTGAGTTTGCGTTACTTATGTAAGTGCGCTGTTGTGCGAAGCAAAAAAAAACTTGGAACAGGTTCAAGGAGGACAAATCAGGGGTAAAGGAGTGCAAGCGAGCTGCAGGCGGACTCAAATTTTCTGCTCGAGATGGTGGTCAAAGTTGAAGAAGCGAGGAATAGTGGCGAGTCGGCTCGATGCTGCCGGCAAACTCCGAAGTTGGGCGAGAAAATCCCTATAGCTAACCCAGAAAGCATACTACCCAGGTGTATATCTGATCCCAAATTCGCTTATGTGGAACAAAGCTTTGGACTATTTGTGAGCTCAACTTCATAAGGTTTCAAGTTTGAACCAGCATTCAATAAACTTCATTTGCGCGTGTGCCGATTGCACACTGAGATCTGAATCACAGTAACGGTATTTTTTTTTTGGCAGAGGGGGCGATTTAGAACGCAATGACCGCGCAGAGAATCGAACGCTCGCCATCGGGTGACGGAACCCGAAAGACCGGAACATCCAAGGGAGTAACGCTGTGACAGTGACGGCGGCTCTTGATCCCAAACCACGACGCGCCTCGTCGCGTACTCTGCTTTGCATTCTCTCGTTCTCAATGGTCTCTGTTGACAACGTTAACCTGGATGTCCTGGAACTCATCTTTGGCTACCTTTCTGGAAACGATCTCCCTTCCGTCGCGCTGGTCTGTCGGTCTTTCTTCGCCGGCGTCATCCCTACCCTGTACTCGACGTTGCTTTTCCGCTTGTCTCACGCGAAGCGCTATCCGGCAGTCATATCCCCCTTTGCTGCAGTCTCTGCTCACCCGGAATTTGCTATCCATGTGCGCCATGTCGGTGAGTCATGCCACCTCATGTGAAGATGCATTTTTATAGTGTTTTTGTAGACATCCGCACAATACCGGTGGTTAAGACGCAGTATAACCCCAAGTTTCTTTTGGAGTGCACGCATGCGCTCGATCTTTGCCCTAACATAATTTCCTTCCGGTGTAGCATCAATGCGCTGCCACCGTTCATCGCTCCTCTGGCACAGAAAGACCGCCTCCGCGATCTGCGCATCTACGCCAACTTGACGACGGATCAGTCGTTGCGGCTCGTCAATCTTACCAAGGTCCAGCACCTCACGCTGGATTTCCCGTCGTGGAATGTTTTGAATTTGCTCCCAAAGTGGACTGCGGCGTTGCAGGGCAATCTGACAAGTCTGACGCTGTTTGTACGTTAAAAATGAAATTCTCCTTCCATTTTCTTTCCTGAAACCATTGCGAATCCAGATGGCCAACGAACTGAATGAAACCGTGCTCGAGTCGGCGCTCACTGAACTTCCGGGCCTGCTCGGCCTCCACGTCATCGGGTGCCCCAAGGTCGACCACGTCTCCATTCTCAACCTCGTCTCACACACACCGCTTCTCGAGAGCCTTTCTATGACCACAGGCGTTCGTGTCTTCTTCCTTCATACTCCAATACCTCACTATTTATTAACCTCGATTCTCCCCTCAGGAATCGAACCGCACCCCTCTCACCCCACCCGCCCCCCTCGTCCTCCCGCACCTCCGCCACCTCGCACTCGACGCCCGTGCCGCCCTCGCCCTCACGCTCAACCCCGTCAACGCTGCCACCAGCACCCCCGTCGCCATCCTCACAACCATCCTCGCCTCCATCTCCGCCTCCGCGCGCCTCACCTCCTTCGTCCTCAAGCTCCCCGACCACCAGATGCCCATCCCGCGCGCGCTCGTGCAGCAGCTCGTCTCGGCGCACGCGCCGACGCTGCGGAACGTGTCGTTCATCGAGTGCGCGTTGGGGACTGGTGGGGAGCTTACGGTGCTCGCACTGCTTTGCGCGGGGTGCACACATCTCGAGCGGCTTGAGGTTGGTCTGCCAGTCCGAGAATTAGTGCGTCGTCCCTTCCCTCCCCCTCGTTATCCGCTTTACTTATTCATTCCGTGATTTTCTTTGCGGCGACAGACACCCTTCACCCTTGCGCTCGCCAAATCGCGCACCCTTCGCACGCTCGTCGACGTCGACGACTCGCACACACGCGCCGGCCCCGCGCTCGCGCAGCACCATGTGCGCGACGTCATGGGCTGCGTCCCCAGCATCGAGCGGATCATGAGCGGGGGCCGTGTCTGGATCGTACGTTGTTTCCTCACCTCATGATCACTTCTCCTCCTCCTCGAAAATCATTCTGTTGCTAACATAAATTGCAGCGACGCCAAGACGGGCGCGGGGATTTGAGTATTGGGCTGGAGCGCCGGACGACGCGGCCGCAGGCGGCGGGCGTGCATTGGTTTATGCCGAGGGAATGAAGATTGAGGGCGTCATGGACGTGTGCAGTTATGTGTTACATTTTTTGTAGTCTGCTCGATGAATTCTACTTTACACTGACAGTTTCCTTCCCGAAGAAAACAAAAACCCTCTGAAAATAACGATAACCAGGATATAAGACAAGAAGATCTGTGGGTTCGGATTTAGGCTCGGTCTGCGACAAGGCGAAGGCAACAACGTACCGGTCGAAAATCACGACTGCGCGACGGCGAGAGTCACAGCAGTCGCTGCAGCTGCGCTGAGCGCGAGATGGCTAATTTTCTTCCCGGTAGCAGGCGATGTCTGCGGCGCATCCAGTCAGTCTCCATTCAATGGCTTGGTTCAAGAAATGCCTCACGCTCTTCGCGCCATGGCCGCCTCGACTCGAGGAAGATCCGGAAGCCGTTGACAGTGGTCTCCCGCCGGAATGCGCGGGGCCATCGAACATCGTGACCACGGGCTTCGAGCCACCGTCCGCGTGTCGCGGTGAGTGCAATAACGCTAGCTCGTGGTCGTGGTGTGTGCCCGGGACCGGGCGCCTGCCCGCGGGGCCTGCGAACACAAGTGGGTTCGGGAGAGACGTCCGAGGCTGCGTCGGCGCGCGCGGTTTCATGGTGTGGGGAGACAGCGGCGGGACCGGTCGTTGTGAGGCGGATACCTGCCTCAGCCGAACCGGGGCGTCGAAGATGTCGACCGTGGGCGACATTCCGAATGTCGCCTCCATCGCGGCTGCGCGCGCGACGGACGAGGAGTGCACCGTGCGCAGAGCGCGTGCAGTTTGGTGGGACATCTTCGCGGTGGACATGGTTCCTGCAGCTACCGGCTGCGCCGCAGCGTAGGCCTTATATGCAGGGGACGTATACCGCATCCGACTAACTCCCCAGGTTCGTTGTGGTCTTGCTGCCAGCTAAGAGATCGGGGATTAGGACATGGGCGTTGGGTTGATTGCCAAGAACGCGCCAATCGCCGCGATGGCGAACAAGGTTCTGCCTTTCGAAGGGGTGGGGTAGAACGCTCATTGGCCCAGCTGCTTGGGCTGCCAAGACGTCGGGACAGTGAGTTTACGTGCGGAGTTAGAGAGGTAACGTACGGTGAGTGGAAGCCATCGAAGTTCGAATGAGAGTAATAATCCTTCCGGCATTTGTGTGCAGGTATACCGGCTAGTAGGGGCTCCGAATATCCTCGGTGGGATGGTATAACTGCCCATGGTCCTAGCGTATGTGTATATTCGCCGCAAGCATGGAAGAACCCAACAAGACCCGGATGAGTCTAGGTCTACCCAGACAGGCACGAGGCCAGATGCTACTGTGCTCGACGGAAGCATAAGGTTCAAATTTTTGGCGCACGACCCTGCTGGGGAGCATGGTTTCCAAATACAGAGCGCAAATGTGCCAAGCCGGATCAGAGACAGCGTATATGCTTGACTTTTAGCTCTCTGGGATATTTAATTGTATCTCCCGATCACGCAGAAAGTAAAACTGATAAGTTTACAGGTTTGCCTTCACTGTGAACGGGAACGGAAACAAGGACAAAAGACAATGCGGCTTTTAACTAGGTTACTGGCGCAGTAGCATGACGAATGCAACGCCTGTCCGCCAAACCCCAATAACGAGCAGCGACAATGCTACATTTCATTTCGAAGGTTGTATTACATGCATTGAACTGCGCTTGGGAATGCCTATTAATTTCCGCCTTCAATTTAGCCCTCCCAAGAGAAACGAAGAAGAAAAGAAATACAAGGCCAAACTTCATGATCGTTGCGCAGCAGAATATGCGCGATCGAAGTACCGCGAGTCCAACACCGCAAACGCTCATGCAGCAGCTGCCTCGCCCAGTGTTATTTCGCCATTCTTCGACGTGAGCTGCGTTGAAGCAATACTGCAATAAAACGATGGCAACGTGAATGTTAACTCACCGATTTACCAGAAGCAGCTCGTTTTTTCCTCAGATGGTTGCCAGGACATGTGGGCTGGTCGAAGCAACAGAGCGGGAGATGGAGGGTTGTAATTTGACCATTCTAAGAGTCATTCCTAATGTTTGAACTCCATTTGCCCAAAACTGGACAAGAATTCGAAGAGAAAACGAATTCAGCGAGAAGCAAGCTGGTTCTAGGGCTGTCCAGGTACAGATGCGTTGCAGATGCGGAAACTGACATGGGTCAAGGATCTGCCACTGACTTGCCACTCGACCCTGCCACTGGGAAATAACCGTCAAGGCAAATCAAACCAAGTAGGTGTGCTGGTGCTCAGCGCTCACTTCCCAGGGGCTGAAGTCAACACAGTCCGAATCGACTCAACCACCATTTGTGCGCAAGTTGCCTTTGCTCGCCGGGCCGTGACGTACCGTGTTTTGCACTGTTTTGCATCGTCTTTTTCACCACTACTAGTACTACCACCAGAAGTGGTTCCTTTTCGCGTAAGACACCAACCCTTGGCATTCGTTGTCTTATCGTTCATCTAACTACTAGGCTGAGCAGATGAATCCCTTGTCAACGTGTACCGCATGTGGGAGTCCCATCCAAGATCCTCAGGCTAGCCCCGACGCGCCTCCAGCATCTAGATCGGATTCTATCCCGGATATGCGGCATCACAAGCTCTTGAATAGCAACGAACCTCCGTTGGAAGTCGAACACCCGTTCTTTGCCTCCTTGGTATCAAACCTCCGCAGTCGGCTGTCCCACCACGACGATAAACTGGCTCGACTTCGTACCCAGTATATGCAACTACAGCAGGAGCGTGTCTCTCTCAGCGCAGATCTACGGAAAAACAAGGCGGTGCTGTCTTCCTTGAGGCGCATGCCACCGGAAATTCTGTCCGAAATATTCGTCTGGACGTTGCCATCCGAATTGATGGTCACAAACCGGGCAGCAGTCGATTTGCAGGACAGCCCGTGGATGCTGACTCACATTTGCGGGCATTGGAGACGGGTGGCCATTGCATCGCCATCTTTGTGGTCATTCCTGGTGATTAACGGCGTCACTGGGGATTCATCGGAGACGGCTCTTCCAGGCGCATATCCGCTGCCTCTGATCAGAACCCAACTCCAACGCGCAAATAGGCTTCGCCTTTATTTCATGGCCGCAACTGTCTCACCCTTTACCGAGCATCTGACGGCGCTCCTCGAGTTGCTTGCGGACCATTCTCGTTGGGAGGAGGTTTTGATACTGGCACCTCGAGATTTCCTTCTTATCGTCGACAGGGTGCAGGGCCGTCTCCCTTTATTGCGTCGACTGTGGATCCAATGCAACGAGGTCGCCGATGCACCCCAAACACAGGATGCAATGGACTGCTTCCAAGTCGCCCCGGCTCTTCGCGATGTCACCCTTGTTTTCGAAGGTCCCCCTGTCTCGTGTCTCCTTCCCGCCCATCAGCTCACGCGCTATCACATCTTGTGCTCCCGCGAGCAGCATTTCAGTATCCTAAATGCGGCCAAGAATCTGACCGAGGCACGCGTACACATTCACCATGGACAAGTATCCGCGACAGATATCCACCGAGTCATCGAATTGGATGCCCTACGCCGTTTGTGGGTATCCGACCCCGATGTTCTCGGCTCCCTCAGGTTACCCGCCTTGCATGATCTTGGAATCATGCACGACGTCTCACAGCTCAATGTCCAGTCGCACATCGACGCGCTCGTCATGCGGTCCTCCTGCACACTCCGACGGCTGTGTGTCGACGGGCTGCCTGCCGTAGATCTGGTTACAGGGATCTTACAGAAACATCAAGAAATATCATTGAGCTTGCCGTCCTGTTGACCGAGCCGGACTCGTCGGTCAGCGGCGATGCTTTGGTCATGACGCTAGCGAGACGCAACCCGGACGGCATCTTCGAGGTTGCTCCGCGGTTGAGTGGTTTATTCTTTGGATGCTCAAATGACAACTTCCTCGACGATGACGCTTTTTACACCATGCTGGCGTCGAGGAGGAATCATGGTGCGCTGGAATCCGCGGCTCTGGTCGACGATGCTGACCCGGAAGATCCGCCCGACCATTCGTTTTGTGATCTTTTGCATGATCTCCGCATGAATGGATTGACGTTTCTACGCCGCGAGGGAACCGCCGCAGTCCCGGTGATGTTTGCTTGGACTTTGAATACCTGCTTACAATGGCTGGAGTAGCATTAAATATATTCCTGGACAATCAAGCCGCCAGAATTGCCATCTTTGCAGGCAATACACTACAACTGGTAAAGCAACAGTATGTCTTCTCCTCTTCGGCGGCGTCAAGCTGGTGGACATCCGACGTTCCACAATTGGCGTCCAGAATGGTACATACCCTTCATTTGCAGCGGTCTTTACGAAATTTGACCTGCCATGCGGTGAAGGAGACGCAGCTGTTGGATATATTTGCAACGGTTTGAGTAGCACTGAATGCGCGTCCCTGACTGAACTTTCTGTCCAGCTTGAACTTCGACTTGCTTAGATGAAAAGATGTCCGTCCTTTCATACAAAGTATTTCGAATTCTCCCTTGTGTTTGTTCCGTTTCTTCGGCGTAAATCAAGCCTGAACCCAATATATGTAACCGCCCGAGAATAATAACTGTGACCGCGCACCGACTCGGAGATATCAAAGTTGGCATCAAATCTTGATAAAATTACATCGTGCCAGCTGCGACCATGGCCAGCAAAGCAGGCGATTCTGCGCACAGTACGCCTTCTGTACTTGAATCCATTTTGGGGTCTAACATCTACCCGTAGCCAACGAGGAGGCCGCAGCTGCCAAACTTTGGGCGGTCTACGTTTCCGAAGCAGAGAAGTACGACAGAGGCTTGGTGGAGAGCTGGAAAGGTGATATGGAGGGGCTTCTTATTTTTGTGAGTGGTATGCTTCCTTTTCTTTCTGACTTCCGACACGCAATTCACAGGCAGCTCTGTTTTCCTCTATATTAACGGCATTTATTATCGAGAGCTATAAATCCCTCAACGCCGACTCGGGCGATCTCACCGTTCAACTGCTGGCCCAGATATCGCGACAGCTGGCAGCGTCGTCGAATGGGAGCGCGTTTGACTTTCCTTCCCCCACCCCGTTCTCTCCCACCGCATCCTCCGTTATCTGCAACGTGCTATGGTTCATCAGTCTCGGCTTCAGTCTGGCCTGTGCGCTCGTTGCAACATTCGTACAACAATGGTCTCGGGACTTTCTCCATAAAACCGACATGCGCTCAGCACCTGCCATCCGAGCCCGCATTTTCTCATATCTATACTATGGCCTGAAACGATTCCAAATGCACACCGTCGTCGAAATCATTCCCCTCCTACTCCATGGATCTCTCATCTTGTTCTTCTGTGGGCTCGTCGCATTTCTCATCCCTGTGAATATCGCGACGACCATCGTCGCCGGTGCGATTCTCGCCATCGTCGCAGCCGTATATTCAGCATTGACATTCCTTCCCCTGCTGTTTCTCGACTGTCCGTACCGCACTCCACTTTCCGGTGCATTTTGGAGGGTCTTGCGAGGTCGCCTGTGGAACCGTCGGGATACTCGTCCCGCCACTGACGTCGAGGCGAGTCTCTCCGGGCCTGTCTCTGAACCACAGCTCTCGCAAATGGAAGCATTGTCCCGTGCGGCACTGGAAACGCGCTCAGAGAGGGATTACAAAGCCCTGGTCTGGACAATGAAGTCACTTGCCGACGACGTTGAGCTGGAACCATTTGTGGAGGCAATTCCCGACGTATTATGGGGGCCAAGTCATCGGCGCCGCGCATACGAACCCCATATCCGAGCTCTCATTCATAATCCGGATGTCCAATTGCTCACCCGGATCGATTCCCTTCTCGACAGCTGCGACCACGGGATTTTATCCTCCGACGGCAGTCAACGGCGCAGAATCACTTGTTTTAAAGCCGTTTGGGTCATCGCAAGCCTCTCGGTGGCGGAGAGTGGAAATCGTTTGTCGGAGGCCGAAAACGCACCGGCGATAGACCTCACAATGCACATGCAATTAGGGTTTGGAATCCCTGGATCCTCAGATTCGGTGATTGCCCCCTATTTCATATCTGCGAGAGCCATGTGGCTATGGAATGCGTTCTGCGTTGTCAAGATGCAGCTCCTCCGGCTCCAAGAACGTCTCAAAATAATCAACGACAACCCTCGGGGCTTGGCGAAGATTTCGGCGTCCTTGGGCGATATAGCCGAAACATTTTACATGCTTCCTATCGCCTGGGAGCCGGCCCCGCAGAGTGGTCCCAAATTGGAGTCTCTAATGGACGCTTCCCTCACCGAGATCCCCGTCCGCATCATTCTGGAGTTCCTCTTCCAGTCAAATCGGCTGGACTCTCCACCATACCAATGGCTGGGTACACATTCGACAATTAGGGTTCCTCAAAAGGTCCCTTTCTCTCTCCAGAAATCGGTTGAGGACAACCTATGGGAGGTCATATCCACTCAGCTACCCAAATTGAAATCCGAGGCCAACAAGACCAAAATTGCCTGGATCTCCCACAGCATACGGAGATCGTTGGATTTGTGGCGGCGACTTGATTCTGCCAGTATCCCCCCGGCCATCATCGACCTGCTGAATTGGCAAGAGTCGCCCAATCAATTGCATTACATGCTCGACAATCACGACGTTCTCAAACGCTTGTGGGATTGCTTTCCCAGAACTTTGTTCGAGGGACCCGAAATGCGAGAGGAGGCTTTTTCCGCACTGTGGCATCTGGCTTCCTTTGGCCACCGCCCGTCCACGCGGGAGTACCTTGAACTTCGACACGGCGGGGTTGCTCCTCAGTTGCGAACTTTGGCTTCCATCGAATCACTGTTGAATCGGTTTTTGCTCACTCAAACCCCTTTCCACTTGCACACCCACTCAATCATAGCGCTTTTGAAAGCTCGGATCCTGGCAGAGCAGCTCACACTGCGCCACTTTTCCAAATTGGAGAAACACACCTTACTAGAACATCATCTGCTACCAGCAAAGACCGCGATACCGTTTTCGAATAGACCGCGTTCCGAGCGCGGTCGACTGGCAGAAGCTGTACTGCTCGTGGTCGCGGAATATCTCGAACATTGCGCAGGCCCTGGATCTTTGCCCTACAAAGCTGCTGAAACGCTGCACAAGATGACAAGGAGAGAGAGCCGTCCGTTGACCCATATCCATCCAACCCGCATTCATCCGGCCCACCAGATACGGCTCGCGAACGCGATCTGGGGCGTTTATTCTCACGATTCAGTGAGTCACGAATCGTCGCAGGACTGCATCTGGCTTCGCGAAGAAATCTTGGACTGCGAGTTCTGGAAGATCTACGCAGAGGGGCAAAAAACTGAGAAGCAGGTCAAGGAAAGGCTCGCACTGAGTGAGTATTCCGATGGCAGCTGGCCCTGGCTGGACAACCTCGAAGCACTGGGCAAAATCAAAGATGCCTTCTTGATGTACGAACGGGATTTGGCGTCGACCGGTGGGGTCTATCATGCTCGTGTGCGGACAATATTGCAGGGAATCGATTGCTGGCATCCAGAGGCGGACACCGCGCATCAGATGGTTAATTGGGAGGGCGACCCGTTGAGGTCCAACGATCAGTATGGTCAAGTTGGGGACTGTACGGAGGAAAAGGCAGCATCGGATATGTAGATCCTCGGAACTATGACGGTCAAAATGCACATGTAATATACTACTACAAACTCTCGCGTTTTTCAACTTTTCTCTTGAAACATCGCGAGAAATGGCATTTATCACGCGAAACAGCACTTTGGCTGAGAGAGGGAAAATGTCACATTTGTTTCTCCATAAACTGGCCGGAGATACCTTTGATTCTCGAAACTCTCGGTTACTAGTAGTCGGTTCAGATGATTGTCCGCCGTGATTAGTACGTACTTGCAGAGAAAAACAAAGATCCCTCCACCTGTAAATTTACAGTCATCGTCAGTCGCTCCTACTCAACTCCTACATACTACTTACGGCCCAACTGCCAGTGCAACACACAGATGTAAGACAAGCGCGCCTACATGTTGTCCATTCAGTGTGATTGTGTCCGGGTTAGGCTTCAACATTTACCTTCAATAACCTCACATTGCATTTTATAGACGTACTACAGTCCCCACTGTTTGAACCCGCTCCGCGCGGCAGACGCACTACGCTGTGCCAACTGGAATGTCTGCGAGTTGGCAGATTGACAACAAATTGAATCAACTGGAGCTTGACCGGAGTACGCCGGGGTTTTGTCCCGGCAGTATCCGCGACACATTCGGCCAATACCGCCTGCGTTGGCTTGATTCCGGCCGCTTGAAAGTCGGGCTAAGGCAGCTGCGGCGATAGAAGAATGAGATATCTCCCAGTCTGCCTCGAAGCGACGCTGTAGTATATTCCCATGGTCACTCTGGAAAATAATGTGTTTCTGAGCGCCTAAAAACGTTCCCGATACGGTTAGTTTCAGCCGCAATATCAGCGCGCCCGATACTTTGAGTATCAGGAGCAGTATGGGGGGCCGGGCCGCTCCGGCGCGCCCCGTCCCGCCCGGCACGAGTCGGCCCGGCGGCTGATACTTTCAGTATCAGCTATGGTGCGGTTCATCTAGTCACCACTACTTTCTGACAAGCCTTACTGCTCAATCAGAAATTTATCCTTTTTTAATCCCTCTTGCCAAAGTGTTCCTTTTCATGAGAGGAAACTTTTGGCAAGACAGATTTTATTTAGGGTCAAAACTGAAGGAGTTATAAAACTTCGCACCCTTGGATTTGGGACTCTGTGCCAAAATTGTGACGAGAGCACTCCCAAGCCGCTTATATGTGCTCATATATCTGTTGTTAAGTTTCAATGACCCTAAAAATTGGACCTCCGAGTCGAAATCCTTACTGGGAATATCTATCCGGGACTTCAAAGTTGTGATTGAAGGCTGGAATTACCCCGGGAAAAAGTTGCTTTGAGATATTGGAGCAGCAACACACGTGCAAAGGCGGTTATCGTCTCTCTCCCAGTGACTCCCCAGCTCAGCTACTGACCATGCAAAAAAAAAATCTCGCCAACCAAATTTGGGACTAGTCCAAAGTTGGTGGTGACTAAGTGAACCACACCATACAATATCGGGCGCGCTGATATTGCGGCTGATATCAAAAGTATCGGGAACGTTTTTGGGCACTCCGAAACATTTTTTTTTCCGGAGTGGGTGAAGAACAACCACATGCTTCTCGTAACTAATTGTTTCCGGGGTATACAGAGTACCAGGCACAGTAGGCCGGCACACGTAAATCTCCTCCCTATTGCGAGTCAGCAACAGTGAATGAATCATTACTGTGAGCCCTACATGTTCTCCGCAAGAATAGATAATCCGCCCCATCTGGGCTTTGCAAGACTCGTATTGTACGACCGTCTCGCAACTGGGGATTGGGGTCAATGGCATGCATAAAAAAGCCCCGGAAACTTGCCCGTTGTCGGCTTGAACACGCAGCTGGATAGCCGCAGAACCAGCATAGCGCTTGGCCTGATGTGTTTACCAGTTGTGTATGTGCACACAGGTACTAGATGAACTGACCTGGACATAACCCCCGGGGAATTCAAGGATGAAACCAGCGTAATCCCTGGAGAAGCCAAAGTCAACGGTATCGGTGACCGCAGAGGAGGCGTGACTCACCCGCAGAAGCTGTGGACAACATCGCGCATGCCATTAGTTGAGGCCTGTCCATAATCAGGACGACTGCTCATAGGGATATAATAAACTGTACCGATTTAGAGCCTGGACCGAAGCAGTGGAGAGTGTCTGTATCGGGGTCAGGAAAGATACTGAATGGTGGAGGGTTACTTGCCGGCGCTGGCGTGCGAAACAGGGGTGGACTGAGCAGTGCTGTTTTGGGCTGCGGACTGCTTGAGCGATAGCAAAAGCGGGAAGAGAAAAAAAGTCAATTACTGATTTTGAGAGGGGTGATAGTCTGCGAAAAAGAAATCAGCACGAGAGTTATTGCGGTGCAGGACCACATGCCTGTCCGGTCGCCACACTGGCCCCAGTACCCATAGCGCCACCACTGACAACAGCGGCATAGTTGGGCACTGCCACCGCTACGGCAAGCGCAACGAACGTTGACAAGGTGAATTTCATGATATCTTGAAGCAAGGAGGGCGGGGATACTGGTCTGATCTTCGCCCCGCAGGCTGGGCTTTTATACAGGCGCAGCATCGGCTTAGATGTTCACAGTCCTCGGACATCTCGGCGAAAGGGCGGACTTTCACCGTGGCGTGTTCAGAAGCTGAACACCCCCGAAGGCTCTAGCTGCATTATAGGGTCAGAAGCGGACAGGGCGATGCAAAACGCCAGTTGCCCGCTTTCCCAACCCACGGCTTTGTCACCTACCACATAAAGTTTCGATCGGTACCCTAGTTGAGCATCACTATCCATCCAGAACCGAGTAAACCTACTTCTTATTGTGCGGTGGACACATTAGGACACATCGTCCCTTCCGCACTAGACCCCTTTTTCTTGCGTACTGGATGATCCAGTCTCGCGTCCGCACCGGGTCCATCCTCCCATGTGCCAGATTGCCTTAACTTCAGGTTCGAGGGTTCGGATGTAGTGGGATTCAGAAGGGGGTGCAAGCAGCTTAGGAGCTCCTCCTGTTTGCTCAATTATACTCCATAGTTGTCCGTCGAAGTCTATCCGATATTATCATCGCGCCTTACCCAGTGCCGAATTTTCTTCCATTCTCCCGCATTGTCTTTAGTGTGGCGTCTAGAGCAAGTAAAACAGCATCTTTGCGAGCTGACGAGCGGTCGAAAAAGAACACGAACGACCTAAACTATCGAACCCCCGTTGCCCCGTTCATGTATCTGACATGCGGCGTCCTAGGATAGTTAGAACAGCGGCGAGGGGTGGAAAAAAAATGTCGACGAACATATATGCTGTGGAGAGGAATCGAACCTCCATCTGCCCCGCTCAAAAATCTATACAGCGTAA
The DNA here is from genome assembly GCA_029449255.1 of Mycena polygramma. Classification (NCBI taxonomy): domain Eukaryota; kingdom Fungi; phylum Basidiomycota; class Agaricomycetes; order Agaricales; family Mycenaceae; genus Mycena; species Mycena polygramma. The sequence continues at coordinate 151,040 of JARKID010000130.1, read as the reverse complement.
GTTTCGCAACTGGCCTCCATGGCCTACGACGGCATTCCCTATCTGCTTTGGCTGAGTACTAGTAAATTGAGTAGTAGTAATACTTGATCTCGTTAGTCAAGTGAGGCATTTTGTTTATACTGAGTAATTAACAGACTCAATTATCAACCACCGAGTCACTATTCTCCTTTACCCAATACGTAGTACTGCCAGGGACAAAAAGAGCAATCTTTACCTCCCTATCATGCCGTCGGGAGGAATCGAACCTCCGTCTGCCCCGTTTAAGTATCTCACCATGCTATGTCCGCGAGGGGCAGGACGCCATGGCCCACGACCGCTCAATGCACCTACTTCTGGCTGAAGCATGCAGTGCAATCTTTCTTTCCTCCTTCCAGTTCTTGTCGACTTAATTTTCGGTCTGGAACGGTCCAGTTTTGTGGAAGAGGCAGTTCAGAGACAGAGACAGGTCGGCAAGGCAGGGTACAATCCTCCCACGGTTGAGCCCGAAACAGACTATCTCCCCACTGCAATCCCCGTCGTTCGCGAGCCAACGCTGCCTCGAGGCAACGGTGCGGTTCAAGTGGGACTCGGGACCAGAGGTGAGTCCAAGGCTCCGAGTTCAAATCGGTGCTGAAAGTCGATTACTGATTCAGACTTGATTCAGACCCAGCAAGACATTCCGCTCGCTCACCTGCACCGATACTTGGGGTGCTGTTCATTGACTAATCTCTACGGTTTCCGCGCTCTCCTTGAACCTCAAAATCTAATGAACCAATTTACGCTGGACCGGGAGAAGCCGATGGTATCCGATGGTCATTGGTATCCGATATCAAAATAGCCGTGCGGTTTTCGCGTCCAGAAAAGTTGTCGTTGAAAAAATGCTCAACCACTGAAAAATCTATATTCTTGGACTCTGAGCACTCACTCGTTCAACTGCTCTCCGGAATTCTACAAAGAGGTAGGATTGATCTGGTCTAAATCAGTCGACGATGATGGACATGCGCAAGCAAAGAGCACGTGCATCAGCGTTGTGGTTCGTTTTCCCTCTGCTCCCGGTCTCGCCACCTGCTGCGGCGCTCCTCCATTTCTCCACTCCTCCTCTCTCCCTCCTCGAGCACCTCCCTCCTCCGCTCTCCGACCTCTCTCAGCATCTCTATCCATTGCCTTACAAAGGGACGCCCGCTTACACGAACTGTCGGACCGTTAACGATCTCCATACTTACGCATCGACGCATCGTACGACGAAAAACACGAAAAACCAACGAAAAACAACGAAAACAGCATGATAACGACACGCACGCCCCTCCTCTTCCTACTCTCGTTTCTGGCGCTCCGCGCAGCGGCGACGTACTACCCGCTCATCGAGTACTCCGGCACGACGTTCTTTGACGGGTGGGACTTTTACGGGGCGATTGATAATACGACGTGGGGTGCGTCTAATCTCTTTCCTTGTCCCTCCTTTCTTCTCCCTTTTTTTGCTGTTCAACTTCCGGGGGGGAGAGGTGGCTGAGATGCTAATGCGTACGTGGACAGGAAACGTAACATACGTCGACGCGGCGGACGCGACGGCCGAGTCGCTGGCGTACACGAACGGCGCGGGGAACGCCATTATCAAAGTGGATAACGCGAGCACCGTGCTTGGTGTGGGGATTCAGTATCGGAAGTCGGTGCGTCTCTTGCCTTCCCCTCGTTCCGTCACTCCCTTTCCCTCCGCTGCTTTCCCCCATCCGTCCCTTGTTCCTCCTTCCTCTCCTACTACCCTTATTGCCCCCTACCCCTCCCCTCGCTCGCTCGCTCGCTCCCTCGGGCTCTCTGCCTTCCTCTACAATCCTCGTTCTTGTTCACTCGTTGACTTCCCTTATGCTTACCCCAATGCGACGCACTCACAGGTCCGTCTAACCTCCAAAGCCGCCTTCCCCGTCGGCACGCTCTTCGTCGTCGACGCGCTGCACATGCCATACGGCTGCTCCGTGTGGCCGAGCATCTGGCTCAACGGCGTGCTCCAGCCGGGCGAGGTGTGGCCCGCGGCGGGCGAGATTGATTTGATTGAGGCTATTAATCTGGTGCGTTCCTTCGTCCTCTCGGAACTTCTTGCCTTCCATCATTATGTCTTTGTCTCGTTCGTTCCCTCGTTTTTCCCTGCCTTCCCACCCCTCTCCCCGCGTACATCTCACTCATTGAATACCGCCATCCCCTTCTCTTCTCTTATCTCACTCACTCCCTTATTGTCCCTTTCAAGTCCCACCGCTCGGCTTCTCAACTTATCCAACTCATCACCCCTTTCACTTCTTAGCTAATCACTTACTTGCTCGCCATGTCTCGTCTAATATTGCTAACACCCCCGCTCCACAGATGGACCACAACCAAATGGCGCTCCACTCGTACGCCGGCTGCCTCCAGCCCGCGAACGTCACCCAAACCGGACACACACTGATCCACAACTGCAATGACACGACTGCGTCGGGGTGCACCGTCGCAGAAACGAAAAACGGCTCGTTCGGCGCGGGCTTCGCGGCACAACGGGGCGGCGCGTTCGGGCTGCAGTTTGATGTGGCGGGGGTGTTTATGTGGTTTTGGCCGGTGCGTGGTTTCGTTTTGTTCTTGCCCTCTCTGCTTCAATCGATTTTTTTGCATGCATTTGGCATGCGGGAATCTCCTCTCCTCCTCCTCCTCCCCTCCCCCCATCTCTCTTTCCGTCCTCTATATTTCCAAATTCTTGATTCTTAATTCTTACTCCACTCCACTCAACCTCTCCTGCTCGCAGCGCCCCCTCATCCCCGCCTCAATCACCCAAGCCTCCCCCTCCAGCACCATGGACCTGACCGACTGGGGCACGCCGAGCGCGGCGTACCCCGCAGTCGCGGGCGGGTGCAACGTGACGGAGTTTTTCCCAGAGCAGAGGGTGGTTATCGGTGCGTGGGCTTCTTGGTTGTTGGTTGCCTGAAGTGCGCACACTTTGTTGTTGTTGCCCGCGCTGCGGTGCTGGGTTTGCGTTTTGTGGAGGGAGCGCTGCCCTGCAACGCGTTGTGATGCGCAGCCATGCGACGCGTTCGTGATGTTATGGATTGCGCTTTTGTTCGCCGCGCTTTCTGTTGTTGGAAGTGCCGTCGCCTTTGTTTTCGAGGGATAGCCAGCGCACCGGCTCTGCGTTTTCTCTTGCGTGCGGCAAGGTGGCGTTTCCTATGGTCCTGCGTACCGTGTGCTTCGCGCCTTATAACTTGCCTTTGCCTTTTCTTTTCGGGCTTTTTGCGCCTCCTTCTTTTCTCTCTTTTTTGTATTGTTGCCTGGACGTGAATGGAAGGCTGATTCGGATGTTGTTCGCAGATATAACCCTCTGTGGACTTTGGTAAGCACAACTCACACCGCAAAAGGATATGACTTGACTGACTCGCTGATTGCAGGGCGGGCTTACCAAGTGTATACGACGCGACGTGTCCGGGTGATTGTGTACGTGGTCTATTTCCCTTTCGTGCTCCCTTCCATATGTAATCCTGTCTCTCGTCCTTCACCGCTATGGCGTACACGTCCTTGCCGCTACACGTCCTTCGCTGTGGATGTGATCTCCCCGCGATGCTGAGAGGATCTTTCACCCTCTATACCTTTCGTCGCCGCTCACAATCACCCATACTCATCCGCCCACCAGTTCGCATCCAACATCGCCGGCAACGGCTCCAACTACGCCAACGCGTACTTCGAGATCCCGTCCATACGCACGTGGAGCCTGGACTCCGGCGCGGCGGCGAGCGCGTCGAGCGCGGGGGTGGGAGGGGCGCAGCAGACGACGGGGGTGGCGAGTGGGAGTGTTAGTGTCAGTGCGAGCCCGACTGCGAGTGGTGGAACGGGGGCGGGGGCGGTGGGGGTGCCGTCTGGGGCGAGGGTGGGTGTGAAGTTATTGGAAGGAGGAGGATGGATGTGGGCTTGGGCGGCGGGGACGCTTGGGACGTTGTTGATGGTGTGATCTTTTTTCCGGTGGTCGGAGGGAGTGGAAGTGACTGTTGCTGTAGCATATTCATACCTACTTACTTTTGGGCTCAACACTGTATTGCATTACATGCCTTGCCGCCATCCATGACCGGTACCGCGGTCCTCGTCGACTCTGTATCGGGTATCCATAATCACAAGTGTGGCATTTACGACTCGGAAGCCGTACGCTTATGGTAACCCTCCAGCGGTCCAGCTAGAACGAAGGAAAAGAAAAAAGAAAGACGGAATTGAGCAATGGATGCCGTCGTGGGGAATCGAACCCCAATTCGCCCCGTGCAATCTACCAAGCATGCAATGATGAGGGGTTGGCTTCCATCGCCTACGACTGCTTGTTCTAAAGTCTTAGGTGGGTTATGTGTGGCCTTTATCGCGCATTCGCGCCCTCGAAATTCCTTTCTACTCACCACTTTTACTTAGTGATTTCAAACCGAAGTCCTCAGACACACCGAGAGCTGGCCAGTAACCGCAAAGCAAAAAAGGAGGCTCGAATATGACAAGTGCCAGAATCCCATTCCCCCTTCAATTGCAGCGGCAATTGTGAATACTGGTCTCGCCAGTAAGATGACGCTGCGATCGCCTCTACAGACAGCTTGGCTGCTATTTATTTACACATTTGAAACAATTCCGATTGCAGTCCGGTTGGCAGCATCATGAAGAGCCAGCTTTAATGAGTAGTGGATAACGCACGCACGATTGACTTAACAGAGTCGGCAGTGTACCGAGCCACTCCAGAGTCCAGATTGCACTGGTGGCCGGCAACACTGCAGACCATCTCAAGTGATCTAAATAGTTCCGCTCAATGTCAGTTACTGAACAAACAGCTGCATACAGCCGCGTAAAACCGGCGTGAACACTGCGTAAGGCGTATCATTACCCTCCCACGGAAACTAATCTTCGAATTAGGCTTCTTTTAATAGCTACTCCAGGCCATATGTAGCACGCACGACGGTAACCCAATCAGATCATGTATTCAGACGCTGCTGTGTGTGCTCAGAACAGACTCTCCCGCAAGTCACCCTTGGACTCACCCTTGATTTCTCCAGATCGACGCTTCCGGATAAATATCTCTGCACGGATCCAATAGTCCACCCCGCCAGTTTGGCCGCTCTCCCAATCCTCCAAGTGATCATTACGACCATAGTTACAAACCTCAAGTCGTCGCTGAAACACTTGTACTCATCGCCAACATCTCTCATGTCGTTTTCATCTGGGAAAAGTATGACGAGCACCTGGAGCAATTCGCAACTGGCGAGGATGTCCGGAACGCGGGGTGTTGTTTCGTTGGGGTCAGGATTGAATGAAAGGTGGGTGAGACGAGGCAGGCCGGAAAGGCCACTGACCATATGATCAGAGTCCCAGCCCGCCTCGAATATATCGAGGTGAGTCAGACGAGCAAAGATGGGGTGGCCGAAATCAACGGTTGGACGCCCAAAGAGTTCCGCCAGGCCGACTGACAACCGTGACAGAGGCATCGGAACAAGCAACGGAAGGAGTGTAGGTGCCGCCGGTGTCTGGAATATTGCGAGACTCGTGGCTTCGGTACACACGGAGAGAATCGACGCCGCCATGTCTGTTGGTATCTTGCTCAGCGCGACATGGCGGACGTGACTGCGCAGGAAAGATGCCGGTTTGGAATGCAAAGAGGCATCAACCTCAATTCGAAGAGTTTGGGTGTCTTGGAAACGATATGCGCTTTCCACGACGGAGAGTGTTCGGTAGAGCATGGGCTCTATCCTGCCAGACATATGTAAGCCTGCGGGATGCGAATCAAGAACAGTTGCCCGTGGTACCAGATTTTAACGCGCTGTGCCACTAGGACCAGCCTGGGGATCGATCTTGGATAGCGTACGGCCGTAATTTCAAAGATTTCCCTCTCCAGATCTGTCGGAAGGACAGGCATTGGCAGTGGGTGCGTCGGGAGCGGGAGATTGAATTTCGAGCGGTGCAATTGGAAAAGCTGTATGGACGTGTTGGTTGAGCACACACCCACCCGGAGCTTCGAGTCCGCCAGTGGTGGTGGTGGTTTGGAAGAGGAGGGGCTGATGCCATCATTGGCAGGCATCAACCCACGTGCCCGGTCCGACCGGAGCCGGTCGGGACTCCTCAAGTCTGGACTCCATTGGATGTTGGAATCTCAAGGGATACCTGCTTTTCTCGTCTTGAGCTAGACTCCTCAATTTTTTACTAATCGCACCGGCAAAGTAAACTCAGTTGCCTGATTCTGTATCACGAAACGAACCCAAGTAAATTTAAATGGTCCCTTGTTTAGACATCAGACCATTTTACCGCCCAGTTCACGCTCTAGATTGAGCAGCGGTATCTCGTCGAGCTGATACGCCAAGTCTATGGTCCCAGAGGTACTGGCGTCCGAGGTCGCGGAAGCCAGCCTGCCATCCCTGCCACTCATTGCGGTCGTGTGCTGGAATTCCGCGGCGGAACTGCCTTGGGTCAGTTCCTCGTTATCGGTTCCGATGCGCTGTTTATCGGTGCTATCAATGTCCACCAAGCGCTCCCGGATGAAAGCAACAATGCCCGCCGACCCAGAACCGGGTTGACCGCCCTCGGTCTGCAGGGCTGGGAAGTCTTCGTGTCATTGTCGAGTGAGGGTCCGACGCTGAAACAAATGCGCGATGATTAGAGCAGATAATGGCCGCCGTCCTGTGAGTTATTAAATTTGGTCTGCGAGCGAGCTGCTATACTGTTGAGAATTCACCGAATGCAAAGTACATAAAATTCGCTCCGAAAAACAGGACAAATACGCCGTTAACGAATGTCCACAGGCCACCGACTGACGATATCCCATCTAGTGCGGTGGCTGCACCATCTTGAAGGAATTTAGTTGGCCAAGGCTCTCGTACTACAAGTACTAGCGTCGACGAATGTGCCGCAGGAGAGCTCAAATTGTTGACATTCAGGAGCGTATTAACATCCATACTGAACACCGTTCGAACTGGCTATTCGAAATCCAATCATGAACGAACATACACCGAGTTGAACAAGAATGTAAGAAACTCACGGTGAACAGCCCAAATAGGCGAGATGAGGGGCTCGTGTAAATTTGCCGGCTTGTCCATGTCAGTAGGGCAAATAATTGAGCGCCGGGTATGATCGGGATGGGTTCAGTGAACCGGACTATGTCTTTGGGATCTCCTTGTCCAGGGCTAACATAAATGATGTATGCCATGTCCGTTGCAAACGAAATCGTGATATTCCCAATATCTTGCCAACCGAACGGACCTGAAGCCCATTGTTGAGCGTCAGTGCATATAAAGATTACACCACAGTGAGCGTACATTCTGCAACCGTCAGGCTCTGGGTTGAATAACCTCCTCCTGCCAAGGTGGTGGACACCAAGCGATCGGCCGAAGGACATGAGACAGGATCCGCGGTGTAAAGCTCCGAGATAGTGACGTTAGGGCTCATGATGCCCGTCTATGCACAGTCCGCCGCAATCAGTGGAGGCCTTCACTGGGAACGGAAATATATGACGCACAAAATCTTGATCAGATGCGCTCGCGGCTTGGAAAACAACGCTAGCATTCCATTGCGTGAACGGAACGTATCCAATAGTCGCCGGAGACGGCGAAAGAATGGTAGTGTGAACTTGCATCACAAGTGGGGTCCAAATGATAGCGTAGACGGCAAAGAAAGGGATCACGACGACGATGGCACTCAAGATCAAAGCACGCAGGATTATGATGCCAATGAATTCTCCCCTGAGTTCAATAAGCTTTGGAAGAGCCAGCTCATTGACAACACGGTACCTGACTAGTGGCCTTGCCAACGAGCGGCTTAACAGGATCCTCCACGGTGTATATGATGGCTTTACAAGCCGACACCCTCCGAGGAAAACGAGTCTTTGCCGCCAGAATCGCCCTGAGGATACGCAAAGAGTAGCCAAGCGGAAAGTTGCCGCTGCTATCAGTGGACCCAGGAATAGTAGGATATACGGTCCACCCCATAGAGCGAAAGGGTCCAGAACGGCGCGGGCGGCGCGCCGTCCAACCGACGAATAAACAACAACTACAGTATCGAATTCACATAAGTCACGCAAGATCAAAAGCGGGAAGGGTGAGATTTACGAATGAGCTCGACGACAATCAGGGCCATATCGAGGACACCGAGGCCCGGCAGACCAACCCAAAGCCTGGATGATTGGGAATAAGTGCCACGACGAGCAAGAGACTGTGCCGCCACGTACGCAAGTGGATGATGGACAAGAATCAGACATCCGGTTCCCACTGAGAAAAAATCCCAGACGAGCGCACTCCAAGTAATCAGCAGCACGGATCCAACGAGCAGGATACGGATATTGTAAACCCTTGCCATCGGGTTAAATAGGGGAGCGCCCACGGACCACATTGGTGAGAGTACTGAGAAAGCGGGGCACGATCTGGGGGGCTATAAGTAACGCGGAGCGTTATCAAGTCCGTGTGCTCCGCCCGGAATCAGTGCTGCTTAGGCTTAACCCGGGAAACGCGACGTGGAAGCAAAGCGGCGCGGCGCTCGATCACCCTGAGGTCGGGCGGCTAACAAAGGCCGCACCTTTCCTGTTCGAATTCAGGATCGGATCCGCAACGAAATTTAAACGGTTTGAAGAGGTACGCACTGAGTCAACCAATTTATTTTTCCATCGCGGGCCAACTTGTGCGTTCAGATAGCAAGCAACCGCTGGGTGGATAGAACGGACATGAAAATCAAGGGCACAATGGTACCGATCATTGAACGATTGGCCGGATTTTGGGTCGATCTGTAGTCCAATGGCAAGAGGGAGAGGAAACCGTCGAAGAGGGCCTTGAAAAGATAGCAAGCTTTGAAGACGATAACAGCGTGCGGTTGGCAACTAGTATGAGCATTGAGCACTGTGAGCAACGGTGGAATTCATTCGCCTCTGTCCTTGGAACTGAGGTGTGTCCAGGAATGGGATGAGTACCTGAGCGCGGCGACACGGCACTTGGACTTGATTCCGCAACATGCAAGCAACATGGAAGTCGAGAGCAAAAAAGATTGATGATTGATTGATTGGATCGTGATTGAAACGGCACGCGGGCCCGACACAGCCACATTCTGCTAGTTGAACGTCTGCCAAAGGCTACGGCAATCGTTCAAAGAGCCAGTAGTTAATTGTACACGAATCATAGAGCAAAAATTTAGTAAATGGCATCCAAGGAAGTACGGGTAGTCCTTGAACGATGAAAACATGGAATGAAACCTTGCATGATGCAAGCTTTTGAGTCGAACGAGCGACGCTTGCGAAGCTCGATCGGAAAAGGCACGTAGCTCGTCTGTATGGCCTCAGGGGCAGAGCATGCTATGTTTAGAAATCACAAGCGCTGCGAAAACGACCAGTCAACGCAGCAATGGTCCCTCACGAGTCACATTGACCTGTAAATTGAAACAGCAGGGCGCTGTTGCCTGTGACTGAGCTACCCAACCGGAACGGACAAAAAAGAGTCCGGCTCCCACGCATGGCCGAGGCTCGAATCGAACGAGCAGAGCTTCCGAACCTTGTATGAAATTCAAAGCTTCCAACGTTTGCAAGCGCGAACCATCCGCACCGCGGCCTTGCGTGTATTGTCGTGAATATAGTTTGATCACCTCGTCTAGACGCGTGATAGAACCAGGCGATTGGTAGGGACCTAGGGGCGGCGCATTCCACTGCCAGGAAGATCGATCTTGGTTGCTGGAAAGTCTCTGGGCGTTGTCGATGCGTATGACTCGAAGAAAAAAAGTAATGCCTTGGAAAAAATCAGTAACTCGATTGCAAGTGATGTATTCGGACGCCTGGAGTTGAGCCTGAGCTGCCAGCTGCTGAGGCCAACCTAAGACCATCCGGAGCAAGTCTCGTGCATACCTTCGCAGTGCGCACATGGAGTAGAGTATTCTCACATTTCTTTTGAGCCCAGAGGAAATAGCAGGGCGACTTACTTCTATGTTCTGAACTCCATATTTTTTTCAACAGCCTGCACGCGCCGTATATGTGGTCGTATTTGGCCGACGCGTCTGGCAAAAATGATCACGTGTTTACTGTGACTTGAAGTTCGAGTCACAGCGAGTCGTTGTCTCATGCCTTCATCATCAAGCTCTGAGCCCGGCTTGTCCCCCCTGAGCTGCTCTACTACATTTTTACTCTCGGAATCCCCGAACAAACCGATGCCACGCCTGCTGTTCCTAGAACCAGTAAAGAATTGTCTTTTCGCCGGTTTGAGCCCGGGCCCTGGAGGAGCCTCACTGGTCCCTAGGCCCCCGGCCAGGTCTGCTCTTCCTGGCGTACACTGTCAATCTCGCTCCCCATTCTGTGGACGTCCATCACTGTCGACCATAACATGACCGAGGGCGAGCTTCACCTGTTCGACGCCCAGCTCACGCGCACCGGAACTGCGCCCTTGGATTTATTCATTCGGTTTAATGGACCATCTCGGGCTGGCAGTCCATTTGTCCGCGCTCTGACGGCTAGTGTTGCCGGGGTTCGGTTCGGTGCGGTTCTTTCCAAAATCTTCCGAACCCCGAACCTCAGAAAGGGTTCGGTTCGGCACTTTTGTCGAACCCAGAACCGAACCCACAGGTTCGGTGCGATGAGGTTCGGTTCAGGTTCGGAGGAGGTTCGAACCTGATCTGAACCTGAAAAGTTTTCAACCATTCCAAATGATGTTGGTGAGTTCCTAGAATGGTCTTACTGTGCTCCTGAAGCGGCTAGCAGTCCAGCATAAAGATCTGACCCAATCTACTACACCACCGGGGAAGTTGCCGTCGTCAATTGACCCCAAAGGGAACACCCAACGTTCGAAAAGTAATATCTGATTTCTTTTGAAGGTCTGTGTTACCCTTCTTGATAATTATTTCCTCAAGGAACAAGTCCCTGCCAGGGATGTTCACGACATGTTAGCATATCAGTCCCAGAGTTTGGGTATATTACGCCCAAAAAAATGCAATGCAGACCTGAACAGCGACTGAATCTCTTCCGCAGGATCCATATGGCACCCAGCTCACGAGAGTGCAACATTTTTTCTTCACTCGGCTGTCAAAATCGGTGCAAAATGTGCTCAGAAACTTTTGGGTTCACACCGGTTCGCACCGGTGCGAACCCGGTTCGCAAAAATCCAACTTTGTCGAACCCTGAACCGCACCTGGGGTTCGGTTCAGGTTCGCAGGTCCCTCCGAACCTGAAGTTGGGTGCGGTTCGGGTTCGGTTGAGGTTCGGAATCGGTTCTGAACCGAACTCCGGCAACACTACTGACGGCGCTCGTGTCGCAGAGCTCACGATGGCGTACGCTCCATCTCCGATTTGGTTCCGACTTGCCCCCGCCTACGGCCTTCGACGAGATGTGTCTCCAGACGCTCCCACTGCTCGAGCAAATGACCTTCGGTGGTGATGGCCTATCACAACGGCGGTCGTACGACTTCTTTCGACACGCACCTGCGCTGCGCGGCGTTGTTCTTGGCAACGAGGGCGTGCCGTCTGGCGTCAAGACGATTTCTTTGCCATGGCGGCAGCTTATCACTTACAAGGCGACATACGTTGACGCGGCAACGCATATCCGCCATTTAGCCGCTGCGACGAACCTCGTGGAGTGCGATATCGGCTTCAGAAGCACAGGTCCGGTCGATGATTTCCTGCGCCACGACATCCTCGTTCTGCCGCATCTCCGCCGTCTCGCCCTCTCGCATACGCCTTTTCTCGCCCGTCTGACCACGCCGGCTCTCCAAACCCTTTATCTCATCGGTCCGGCGGATCCCGTCCTCCCCTTCCTCCAGCGCTCGGGGCGCACAGAGACGCTGACCGATCTCACTCTCGCTGCGTGCACCACACCCACCTCCGAAATTGTTGCCCTCTTGCGGCAGATGGGCGGCCTAACCTCTCTCGCGCTTGACTTGTCCACTCCGCCTGCAGAGCTCGTCGCCGCGCTTGTAGGCTCGGAGCGCCTTTGCCCAGCGCTGGGCTCGCTGAAATTGACTGACTGGAAGGACGAACTTGACCGCGACGCGTTCGTCGATATGCTGGTATCCCGGTGCTGCGGGGCGCCTGGTGTGCGTGCGCTGTACTTTGTCGCGATTTATTCTGGCCGGCGGCGTATGGGCACTGCGGCTTTTCGTCTCCGCGCTCTCCCCATGCTCGAGGTTCTGGTCATGAATTCGAAGAAGGGACGGCTCGCCGTGCGGCAGTGGAGAGCGTATTGAGATGGTGGACCTTTTCGCATTGGCCATTTGTTCTCCACAGCTTGTTCTTATTCGATCGTATGGTGCAAAGATATTTTCGAACTTTGATCACAGTTGTATTCGATCAGAATGGTCTTCAAATCTGCGATACATCCTGCAGTAACCGTTGACTCCAGTCAGTGCTTGAAACCGATGATGTGTCTCCCTGCATTTAACAAGGTTCCATACGCAACGTCCCCGGCAAGAAGTGAAAGACACCGCGGAGTACTAATGAGGCATGAGGGTAAATGTTGCCTGACGAGATATACTTGCATCATACAGGAGGTCTTGCACTCGAAGCATGTCTGGTTCAAATCTGTCACGGTATGAATATAGGAATTCGAAGCCTGCAGGTCTGACTTTTGCAACCTGTTTTTTCTCACGACGCACAGGGGTACTCGGGTATGGTGCACGGAACACAGGCATTCTCCTTCAGAATAGCCAGAATTCGCTGGAATTACGGGTTCGACTCCCCGTCCCGACATGATGCATCCTAGATCGATTTATATTTTTTTGCGATTCTACCTACTCGTATGTGAGTGGAGGTTGAACCGCAGTTTAGAGGGTTTTGCATAAGTTCGTGAAAACGCGAAATTTTTGCGCGGGGTCACGTGCGAGTAGGATTGGAAGGCCAACCCATGCCGCAGGGTCGAGTTGAACGGTTTCACTTCAGAAGACCCTCAGATGTCTTTTACAGCCGCAAAACATGTTGAAAACCAGATGCCGAACTAATGCCGCAACCTCGGCATTTGCCGAGTGGGATCAATCAACATTGTGCAGCTGTTTCGCTCCTTTACAAGCCGCCGGTGAGCATTATGCTTCCCATACCACACATAAAAGCTTCTCCCAATTTGCCTCAATGCGCTCCCGAACGGGTTGATTGTACACGTGACCCCGCGCAAAAATTTCGTGTTTTCACGAACTTATGCAAAACCCTGTAAGCCTTGAACCGTCCGCAGGTTGAGGTTGATTGAGGACTGCATGGATGACCACGAAAGTGTTCCGCCGTGGGTAAAACTTGAACCTGAGTGTCTCACGAGGTAGGGCGCCGATAGGACACGTTGACGTCGAGTAGAGTGTTAGACTGTCGAGAGAGAGGAACAAAAAATACCGGCCGCGGGGAATCGAACCCGGAACCCCGAGCTGCGGAATACTTCGTGTCTGAAGAGCAAGTTACAGCCATTTGTAAAGCCAACCTGTGGTGCTTCTCACCCCGTGCACTACATCCGATAAATTATTTGCCAAGTGTCGTGTAGTTCAAGCTGAAAGTTGAATAACGTTGTTGGAGGGGAAACAAGTCTCAGCCGTTGAGGATTGAGTCTCAGTCTCTCGGCGCGTGTCATCAGAAAGCTCCGCATGTTTCTCCCCGAAAAAAAGTTTTATTTCTCGCGCGCTAGACTCGGAAGCAAGGGGGAACCGGCATTCAAACCGGCGACTAAGGGCCGGGTAGGTAGTCCGGCCGTCAGGCCGGAAAAAATTGTTTTTGACCCCCCAATATATGACCAAAGGATGGTTTTGGGGAGCAAATGAAACTATTCTGGGCCCTAAGCAACGCCCTAAATTCATTCTCCGGGTGTACAGACTGAGGACATCAATTTGATTCCCAAAGCGGTTGAAATGTGGTCTTGTTTGCCATCGGTTCCAACATCGGCCACTTGAAATTTCGTGGCAAATTGGACTTCTGTTTACCTTCCCAGTGCTGAGAGTCAACTGTAGTGTGCCTGTGAAGGTAACTGTGACAGCTCGCAGGTAACTGAACCGCCCGGCAAATCAATCATGTGGGAAACTACTATATATGGAGCGTGGGAATGCTTACGTTAGGTAGGTAGTCCCGCCGCCAGGTCGGAAAAAAGAAAATCGGCATAAGGTTTTTTTTTAGAATGCCGGTTCGAGCCCCGGCCAGGTAAGTACCTGAGTCGAAGATACCGGCAGTTACACGACGTCCGATAACTATTTTTGTCAGACGCTCGGAGGTTCGGAGCCACGCCACAGCCGATAATCGGTGCTAAACCGCGCTTTGACCTGCGTGCGAACGCCGGCTCCTCGGCACACGTCGCCATTACGTGACTCAAGGTGACTCATCTCTCTCAGCTCACCACCATGCCCGCCCAACGCGATTTCTTTCGCGCGCCTCTGATCTCTCATTCATCTCTTGTTCATCTCAGTCAACTGCAGTCGAACCGACCTTCTCAATCTCAGCTTCAGCGAACACGTCTTCGACATCTCAGACTCACGGTGACACCGGACAAGCTTCGAGCGCACTATACACGCTACACGGGTCTATGAAGGATATCAAGCCGTCTCGTCCACTCCACAAGCAAAACCCTGGCCACCTGGGTATGTCTTGTTTCTTTTGGTTATTTTGCTCCCGCCTCTGTCGGGACCCTGACATGAAGTCCTATTTGGTAGCTCTTATGGCTGGGGACTACATGTGCGTATCTTATGGCTGGGGACTTCATGTGCGTACCGGGTTCCACTGCGTCATGGCAGCTACAGGAAAGCTGACACATCTTCACCCCGGATTTCTCAGCGCCACGCGGGCACCTCAACATAATTGAATTCTAGAAATGGAGGGGATGAATCTTGCAACCGCAGAGAAGGGGGAAGGTCGGCGAGCGTGCCATTTGGGCGGTTCCGTGCCAAATATCACGCAGTTTAAATCGGTATCTTGCGTGTTGCCTGTCGAGCTAAGGGGTCGATATCTAGGTGACACCCGACTATCGTCACAGGCGTAAATCACCAGCAGCATGTAATATCCACGCTCCTGGTGCGCCAGAATGGAACCAGGCCACGCGCCCATTGGCCGGCAGTGATGCTCCGTGTACGTCCGCAAATGATGAATTGGTCTTCCTATCCAGCGGCGCGATTCCTACTTGGCCACAATAGCGGTCTCGTTCCTTGTGAACCATCTCAACATCAACGAATCCGCGGTCAATTACAACTCTGGGTACTCCTCCGACGTCGCCGAATATGCCTATTTGCACCAGCAGCATGTAATATCCACGCTTTCTTGTGGGTAGTATCCAATCAACGTGTGCTTCCAGAACAATATTTCGTTCGCCAATGCGGTCGCGAATGTGGTTTTCAAAGACTGCAAGGCTATCTCGTTTGGTTCGTCTTTCGTCGAACCAGGTATGTTCCAGTTCCTTAATCCCATCTGCTGTACTGACCGAGGCACAGAGTCTGTTGCATCTTCCACGCCTACGGTCCCGGTACCCGCTGCAATCTCCGCAGCCGAGGCCGTGTTCAAAGCCCGATCCCAACCGTGCTGGAATATCTTGTGTAACCTGACCACTCTGTCTCCCTGGTCCATGTCATTCAAGTTCAGAACAAAACAGACCCTAAGCGGTCTACTATTTTCCTCGCTGCGTTGACTTCCTGTTCGGTTTTTCTTAGATTTCCCCAGTTTTTAGCCGGCGCTGAGTTAGAGATTTCGACAAGAAAGGAACATCTCTGAGCTCTCTTGCTCCCAGGACCCCATCTATTTCTCCTTCGGACCCAGAAGACTTAACCCATAATTCCTCCGGTGAATTCGTCTGCCCTTTGGGTTAGGGTTAGATCATCACAAAATGATGACCGCCGATGGCTGTGCCGCGCCCTCCAACCTCCTGCCATGTCCTCCGCCTTCCTAACGCCCGTCTCAGCGGCGCCGAGCATGCGCATCCGCGGTGTCGACATCCCCAATGACGTCCTCGGCAGCATCCTTGCCTCTGCGCAGGACTTCGACACCCTCCACGCGGCCGTGCGCGTCTGCAGTACGTGGCACCGCGTCTTCGAGACGCACCCAAAGTCCGTGCTGCTGGCCGTGGCGCGCAACGTCGCGGGGCCTGCGTTGCCGCAGGCGATGTGCGCTCTGCGGTATCCGTACCCTGAGAAGACGCCGAACGATTGGGGGGACGGGGAGGACGGGGATGAGATGGAGGTGGACGATCCGGAGGCGACTGAGGATGATAGCGATGATGAGGGCATGAAGCCGAAACCCAAGAAGGCCGCGGGGACACCACACAAACCCGTAGCGAACTACGAGAGCGAGAGCGTCGGCCAGCTCACGCCCAAGGAACGGATGCAGCTACAAGAAAACGCCGCAACAGTCCGCGCGCTCGAAGACCTCTTCAGCCTCCGGTGCGTGCGTTTTCTCCCCTCTCCACCCACCTTGAACACTCATCAATCATCCCCATACCCCTCCAGATACAAAGACCGCACCTCAAAATCAAGCACGCTTTCGACGCGCGAATCGCACCGTTTCGCGCGCGCGATGTACCGCACAATGACCTTCTGCGCGCGCTTCTACCTCCCGCTCAACCTCGACGACATCGACACCATGGCGGACGAGGACGGCACCCTCGACGCGATCCTCGACGCGCGACACGCGCATTTAAACGAGTTCCCCGCCAACGAGCTGCTGCAGCTCCGCGCGGTGGTGGCGTTCCTGCACGAGCTCATCGGAGAGGTGGTGGACGACGAGGGGGACTCTGAGCGTGCGTCGTCTTTGCTGTTTCGCCCACTGGGTGCGAATTACAACACATAACTATTAAACTAACGTTAGCTGAATGAGTTCTGTACAGGCCTGAAAGACATCTGCCTCGCCACCGGGCCCGCGGTCGTCCTCGCTGCCCACCGTGCGCGCACCACGGACGCGTTCGAGGCGGCGCTTGAGCCGGAGATGCTCAGCAGCGGCGAGGACAACGCGCTCTATGGCGGGTTCTTCGAGGGCCCGTTGACGCGCATATGGGAGGAGCGCGGCGTGGCGGTGCACGAGGAGGGGGTGGATGCGGGTGTGATTCTGGATGGCTCGCAGGTTGTTGGGAGGAATGATACATGTGCGTATCCCTTTCTTTCTTTTTTTGGGGGGCAAAAAGACGATGCTGAATCACACCCAGGCGCACAGTGCGGCCTCGGCGTCGGCAGCGATGCCAGGCTCTGGACCGAATCCAGTACGTCCTCCTTCCCTTCCCCTCCCCTTCCTCCACGTCCCCCAACACGCAACACCTAACACTTACTCACTCACTCGCCCCCTCAAACAGCCTGGCCTACCCTCATCCCCATCGATTTCTGCGCGCTCCTCCCCGGCAAGCTGAACGAGAACGAAGTCGAGGCCGCCGCGCTCGTCCCGCTGCTCATGGACCCGAATCGCGGCGCGGACGTGGTGCTGCGCGAGATCTTCGATCTGCTCACGCCGGCGTACAAGGACAAGGGGAAGTGGAAGCGGACGGATAGTCTGTGTTCGGGGTGTTTGGAGCGGCTTGTGGGGGACCATCTGCATTTGTGGTTGTATGAGCGGAAGGTTAAAGGTGCGTTTGTTCGTTTGTTCGTTTTTGTTCTTGGTCCAGCTTCACTGGCATCTGTTATTAACTTATCAACTTATTATCACCCCGTGTGCGCTGTGCTGACGCAACGCGTTTTCAGACGGGTGGAAGCCGACGCAGAACTGCTGGTATGGGTATAATTGCAAGACGCAGGTGCACAAGATTGCGCATGCGAGGGATAAGAATGTGCGTCCTCCTCCTCCTCTTCTTCCTCCTCCTTACTTTCAATCTCCATCCCCTCCTCCTCCGTACTCTCCATCCCCTCCTCTCGCGATGTCGATCTCACGCACTCTTCGTTATCTGTCTTTCCTCTCCCATCATCGCTCTTCTCTCTTCTCTCTTCTCCCTTCAATCGTTGGTGGAGAAATCTGACGAGTCGCGAAGCATCTCTGCGTGCCTATTCGCTAGCTACCAGCTCGGTGACGGGTGTGCGATCTGTACTTGCGATCCAATCCCGCGGAGGGAAAGGGAGATGGGAGAGGAGAGGAGTGTATCTTATCAGGTTCAGGGGTTTAGCTTATACCGCTCGGAATTACCGACGAGGCGAGTTCAGTCCAGTAACGTACGGCCATGTAAATAGAATATCACGCCGGGTACTTGTTTCCCTGGCAGCGGTCTCGTCGGGCGATTCAACAGCACAGAAAATGACCTTGCCAAAAGGTGGAAAATGGATCGGTGTCTTGCTAATCTGTACCTTGGAACCATTTTCGGAGAAGGCTGAGAAAAGGAAAGGTTTCCTAACGTTAGTTGGATTCGGACGCGGGGAGTCGAAACCCCGAGGTGCCAACTGCTTCTTCGAACCCCAGGGAATCCTTGAAAGGAAGTCGACTGTGTTCAATACACCACGTCCGAATGTGATTTTACTGGGTGCGGAGGTGTTGTATTAGTGGACTGGAGGGTGAAGCACGTAGCGCGGGCAATACTGAATATCTTGTGCGATAATGCAGTTCCGAATTCAACCACCGCAACTTCCCGGGAATCTATGCGTTCAAGGAGAATGGAAAGCCAGCCGGTTGGATATCTTGATCACTCGTTCAAATGAATAGTTGATTCCGTCCCCGGTCCCGTGTTTGTTTGTACTCTTCGAGTCACAAATCATTACCCCTCGATCAATTATTCACCCCTTTCTCAGATTCTCACTCGCACGACCATGAGCACCTTCGACCTCAAGCAAGTCGGCAGGCTCTTCGACGACACTATCTCTGCTATCCGGGAGGACACGCCCGACATGGCGACCCTCGAGCCCCAGGCCCTCGAATGGTTGAAGGAAGCACGCTACAAGCTCATGCGCGACATTGAATCAGCGTCTGTCTATTCCCTTGAAAGCTTTGTCCCTCCTTGCTGATGAGTTTCCTTGTCCTCAGCTTTTACGAACTGCAACGCTCGCGCAATGCGCCGCTGAAGCAGCCAGCTTGGGCACTCAACCCCTCTCAAACCTTGGCTCTGTTAACCGCTAAGCTGCCAGAAGTTCTAAAACCGTTCCGCGGCGCGATCGGAGACAATCTCCTTATCTTGCTCAAAGACTGTGGCTTCCACCACTGCACAAATTCGCTATACGCAGGTCCGGAGTTCTTCTTACAAATTCGGTTTCCCGCGCAGGTCGCGTCAGCCGGGGCGAAAAACGGGCCATCGCGGAAGCTGTACGTTGAAGACGAGTTTTCTCAGCGCCGAGAAGAGGGGCGAGACAATGCCCCTGGCCCGTTTTCCGCCTCGGAGTTTGGCCGTCTTCTTACGGATGCACGCGGAGAGAGTGGCAATCCTGGCGCAGACGTAGATGGAACGGATGGAAAATGAGGGCATGCGAGTTCAGTCCGCAATGTACAGCCGTAGCTTACGATCTAAATAGAATATCACGCCGGGTACTTGTTTCCTCGACAGCGGTCTCGTCAGGCGATTCAACAGCACAGAAAATGACCTTGCCGAAAGGTGAAAAATGGCTCGGTGTCCAACCCCGTTCATATGCCACCAAATGTTTTTTCCACCGGGTAAATTACGGTGCCGAACTGAAAGAATGCTTCGTGCATTGTTAAAACCACGCTCCTACCGTGCTTGTCACGGTTGCCGTTCAGTTTCGACGGCGCCTGCAGGGAACGGTGACTGGACCGTTGGTCTAAGTCGGCTCACCATGTCTGAATTCGACACTTTCAAGCGTCATTTCACCATCGCGAAGTTGTGATTCGATCATCCAATCCAATCCCCTATAAACAGACACTACAGCAAGCTTGGACCACCCTTGCTGTGGATTCAACTGAAATTCAATCCGATTCAGAATCAATCAAGTTCCAATTCGTAACTAAAATCTGTGGGGATGACTTCCGTGTACTTGTCACTTAGCCGAAAGGCGGGGACTAGAAGATAGGGCTTAGTACCGCCCGAATTTTCTGGCGCGACGCAGCCTCAACGAGAACCACTAGACCGAATTTGCTCTCCTTCAGCCCAATATCGGTCGCGAACGTAAGCCCGGGCTTCTTTACCGTCTGGGAAGGCGTTGCAAATCAGTTCAACGATGGTTAGCAGCCAGTGCGGTCCACGTACAATGTCGTATCTAAGGATGTTCTGCTCGCTGAGGCTGAGGGCGTTGGCCTTCAGCTTCTCGCCCGAGATAGTAGAACACAACTTCATGATACCGATGGCGCGAACACGGTCAGTCCGTGAGACAGCTAAAAATCTGACTGATGATGCTCCTGCAGATCGGAATCCTGGTCAAAGCCACGACGAAAATATGAGTGAGATTTACATCATCGTTTTATTTCCCTACGAAAGCAAACAACGTGGTACGCGGGTGTGGTGCACGGAGACCAACCATTCCCTTCGCCACGATCCCTTGAGCAATTTACTGGAAGTTCGGCGTTCGACTTCCCGTGTCCGACTAGATCGTTGATACAACGTCTTTTTGTGTTGCCGTTGTCCCGTCTGTCTGGAGAAAAAAAAAAAAATGATGATCTTGACGTTGATTCGGACGCGGGGAATCGAACCCCGAGTTGCCAGTTGATTCTTCGAATTCCAGACAAGTGGCGTGAAGGTTAGTTGGTTGTGTTTCGTGCACCCACCACGTCCGAATGTGATTTGAATTGGTGCGGACGTGTTGTATGACCGGACGAGAGGGAGAAGCAAGCAGCGGGCAATACAGAATATTTTGTGCGATAATGCATGAGACAACAAAACAAAACACAAAAGAGTTCCGCCTTCAACCACCGCAACTTCCCGGGGATCTATGCGTTCAAGGAGGAGGGAAAGCCAGTGGATTAACGTGCCCAATTCGAACGCCAGGCTTTAGCGATCCGGGCAAACCCTAATAAGACTCAGAGGTGCACAAAGAGGCAAAACAATTATCTGCCAGAAAATTCGGACGCGGGGAGTCGAACCTCGAGCAGCCACTGGCAGCTAACTCGTGTTAACCGCGTTGAACTTGAAGGGTTCTGGCTGTGTTTCATACACCACGTCCGATATGTGATTGCTGCGTGGGGTATGATCCAAGCTATAACTTTGCTATAACTTGAACTATGATCGCCGGAAGAAACTGAGTGACAATGGTGTCGGCGAAAATTTCAACATCGGAATTTATTGAGAAGCGTGGCCCAGGAGGAAGATGAAGTGTGAGGATGATTCGTGCTCGTACGCGAAGCTATGTTGAAGCCACGGCGATATATATTCTGACGCTGATTGGCGCTTTGACCAGCGTGTGATGCTCGGCTCCTCGGCATGAACCCCCAAGGTTTGACGTGTTACGTTCAAGTTACGTTGGTGGTATTACGTATCTCATCCTCGTGACATTACCACGCCTCTGTGACGCCCGCACAACACCAACGCACGGGGAGGAATCGCGCCTGCCTGCTCGTCCGTGCATCGATGGCCCGCGCTAAGCCTTCACCGCCTCTTTGATGCACGCATCCGGCCTTGCCCGTTCTCTCGCGCATGGACGACCTACTCCTCAACCACACACTCTCGTCCCTGGCATTGCATCGGCACTATGTGATTAGTGTGGGGAGTACGGAGCAGCAGTATCACTGGTACGCGTCTTTCGCATATCGTGTCCTCCAGCCTCTAGCCTCTTTACCCGTTCCGCATTCCCCACGTACCCCGGCTCTTGCCTCGATCTTCCCCTCCCCCCGTGCCGAATCCCCACACCCTGTTTTTTTATTTATGTGCGAATGCACTCTTACTTCCCGCCAGAGCTTTCGCGCGCCCCACGTTGGTGACGACGGCTGTCGATCTTCCCTGTGCATTCCGCGCGCGCTATCCCACTCCCAATCGATTCAGCCCCTTGTGTCCCTCTCGTCTCATCCTCCCATCCATGCACTCATTTTCATTTTCTACGTACTACAGCATCGCGGACGTCGCAGGCGCCGGGACACCAATCGCATGGAGAGGATAGGTGTGTTTCCTTCCTCTTTCTTTCGCCGTATCTCCAACTAATCCACCAAAAGAGCGCTCAAGTCCGGGCACCTCCCCATCCCGCGAGATGTGTGGCACCACCAGGCCCACCCCGATCTACGAGCCCATGACAAATCTTACTATGCTCGTGGCTCCCTCCGCAGCGACGCCGCCACGACCTCGGCGCGCATGTCACGGATATTCGGCGTTGACGACAAGTATATAACAGATCCGAAGCCTGCTCGTCAACGATATGGGCGACGCGGGGGATGGTGATATGGTACGTCACATTTACTCTCTCGTCTCTTTGTCTACCCTGCGCGCGCCATCCCAATGATGCCGCTTACCTTTCCTATCTCTTTCCTTCCTCCCATGCATCCGTACGCTTGTCCTGTGTCGCTGCGCCCCTCCCCGTTCACCGCTCTTCACCTCCTAGCCCCCTTCTATCGACTCTCTCCCTCCCACTTCCGCTGCATCCCACCCCCTGTCAATTCCGTCTCTCCACACCCATTACCTCCCGTTTCGCGGCTGTTTCTCCTTGTCGTCCCATGCATCACCTCCTCATCTCAAATAAAGCTAACATGTCTTCTTGCAGACGGCGCGCTACTCGAAGTTTTATGACTTGGCAAGCGCTGTGCGGCTTCCGCCCGATCGATAAGGTGCGGTTACTTCATCCAATCCGATCCAATCCTTCTTTTGTTTTTGTACGGAGAGAGAGCGCGGACGCGGCTGGGGACGAGGGGAACGTGATGATGAGGAGAGCAGCGCGGGGCGAGCGAGATCTAAGGAACCCGGTCGGGGAGCGGAGACCAAATCGCGACGACTGCTGGGTGTGCGGAGACCGCGGGCTGCTCCGCCTCGCGCAGTCGATTCAGGAAGCGCGACAACGATTCGGGAATGGAGGGTGCTTGCGACGACGCAAGTGCGGACCGCGGTGCTCCCGGGCGTCGATGAGTGTTAGGTTTATCATACCCCGAGGCTAGCTTTCCGCTGACCGCGGCGTTTCTTTCGGCTCTTGCGAGTGTGAAGGGTGCGGGCTCGACGACGCGTGGGTGTGGACAGCCCCCGCTGGTGCGGAATTCGGCTGTGCTTGAGGAGCGGACGGGGGTGCGTGCGCAGACACGGTGGGAGGCGCGGGCGGGCGATGGTGTTGACGTACGGGGAGTGCGTGTGATGGGGAATGCGTGCTCGGGAGGATGGGGAAGATAGAGCATTCGTCTCCGCCGGGCTGCTAATACGTGCAGGGCAGCATTGCGGGATCGAAATATCTCCGCCGGTATGCGTTGCTCGATGTCGATCGCGTCCTTCGGAGACAGACGCGGCGCGCGGGAGATGCGACTGACTCGAGGTGTCGACTGCGCGGCGCGATCGTCGATCGATGGGGTCTGCTTTGTTGCCCGCACGTTACGGATAATGTGGTTTTACATTCGCAGACGGGCGCAGGTGCAGGCAGGTCGCGGACCCATGAGCGTTAGCGCTCTTCGCGCCCGATTGCGATTGCGCGATGCTCCTTGGGACGGCGGCCGATGCTGAGATGGAGATGGGGAAGCGTGGACCGTGAAGCATCGCCCGCCTCCTGGTGAGCACATCGAGCTAGGCCCGTAGCTCATCCCGCTCGCTACAGCCCGCCTGATGAGGCACATCCTCCAGGTCGCCTCCGCAGTTTGTTACCTGCCACCCCTTTTTCTGCCTCTTTATTCTCAATGCTGACGTTGTTTTCGCCCCGGTGGAAGCCCGACGAGCGCGGATCTACGGAGCTGAAGCTAAGGAGTGAGGAATCAGTAGCAGCCGTGTTAGTACTGCTGCGCGCGTGACGCCACTGCCCCGTGCAGCTGCGTGTGTGCTGCACGGCGTCGCGAGTGTCCGCCAGCCGGTCTGTCTGCGCATTGAAGTACCAAAATCTCCATGGGTAGACAAACATTCGTGTCTACCTCATTCTGTGTGCACTTGGACTACGCGGGTGTATGAGCGACCAGCGTGGACCGTACGTAGTGAAATGGGGTACACCCTGCGAATTTGAACTGTGTTCTGTTTCTATACGGCGTCTGATTTGGATTAAGATCACTATACATACCTTCGTGTTTCAGACGGACGACGACTTACGATACTTGTTCGAAATTGTGCTTGCAGGTTTCAAGGAGATTTCGGCCTCCAGGCGCCTGGAGGGATCGGCGCCTACCGCCGGTGCAAGTCGACCACTCCCATCCACGCAGCATGAACTTCTGGCTTTTCAAGTTGGTTGAACTGGTTTGTTCTTTTTTTCACGTTATTTTTTTTCACCGTACCGTTCGTTTATCATTCGTTTGTTATGATGTACTTCATTCTGTGGGGCAGCCCTACCACCCTCCACAGTCGTATTGCAAGGTTTCGAGTGCCACGATCGTCGATGCAGAAGTCATTTCGTTTTTGTATCTTCCCTATTGTATCATGTATGCCTGCCACCGTTAAGTCCAGTCCAGTTGCATTTGGTCAATGGTAGTTGCGGTACAAATCCGGAGTTATCGTTGTTGATCGTGCAGCCAGAAACAGATAAAACAGTTTCAAACTCTTCCACGAAGATTTGAGTCTTGAGATACGGCTCCCGAAATCCCGGATTGCCGGGCGGTGGGAATGTTCAGGTTAGCGACTTGTTTGTCCTGTAAACAAGCGCCCACGAAGCCCCACAATCGTCTCCTTCGTCTTACACTCACCTCGTGTGAGCTGGTGTGGCCAACAGGCGCATCCACGTCCGTGATTCCCCATTCTTCGCATTCATCCACATCTCCGACGGAGCTGCGTGCCAGTCAGGTACCACTTGGCTTCGATTTTGGCTTCAGAATGGAATCCAGTGCCTACTCTTTACTCGGTATGGATGATCGATTAGCTCGCTGGACAGTTGCAATTGACCTTCTTACAGTCCACTCTTGTGAGGGCATCACATGGAACCGCCGCAAGGCACCCAATCTCTATGTGGTTATTCAGCAGGATGGTCAAGTCGTGCAGCGGACATCTGTTGTCAAACGGGAACTCACACCCACATGGCAGTATCTCTGCAATTTGTGAGCTCATCAGTTCTGCTCATGGGCCATCTCACCATTGTTTTGTGCTCAGGTCGTCAGATAACCCGGTGGCTCTGCGTCTTTGGCATGATTCACTGCTTCGGTGTAGAGATGTTTGTCTTGGGGTGGTTCATACGGAAATAGCAACATTGAGGGTTCTGAAAACATCAGACAGTGAATGTGAGTGACCTCGACTCCCCATTCTCGTGGCATTGAACTTTGTGATCAGTCATCAAACTTCAGTTGACTGAGGAAGGTCAAGAGTCAAAACAAAAGTGCACAGGCATACTCCTTGTACAGCTTGTGCAGAACATAGCAGCTGTGAACATGGCAGTTGATCATGCCCACCGTGACACTGGGAAGCTTACGGGACCGAGGCTGACAGCTCTTGGGGAGGCTCCTGGAGTTTTCAATACTTCTACCTCAGTGCCATTAACACTGGAAGCAGGTCTTGGTCTGCTCCTTGTCAAACTTGGTGCAGTAGTCAAAATTGGTGATGAGCTTGCCAAGGTAATGCTGCTCTTACCTCCACATTCTTCACTTATCAGCAAACAAGATTCATCCATATGCAAATGTTGCTTGGAAGATCTTGACCTCAGTCTACCAGGTGAGCTGAGCCAGACAATCCTCCCCATCCAGTGCTAACCATGGCATTAGGCTGTTGAGACACAGAAAAACACAGACGAGAAACTGTGCAAACTTGTCAATGTCATGGACTCGGTCTATTCCTTCACAAAGGAAACTGATAATTTAGTTCAACATTTGAGAAGTCTTGAAGATAAGGTCCTTCCAATAATCAAGCAGACTGTTGAATGTGCCATTTTCATTCGGGAATATGCTGGCAATGGGTTTGCTAGTGCGTATTTTGGATCAAGTTGTTCCCCACATTCAGTTTTTATACAGCTCGGGCCATCCGAAGTACCTGGGACAATGCAGACAACACAATCAATGAACTATCAGAGACACTCTTGCAGCTGAAGAATGCACTTGAGAGCAGTTTGAATGTTCAAGGGGTATTCCTGTCTATGCAAGCAGTATCTCTATCTACACAAGTACTTCAAAAGATTGACAGTCTGGGTGGGTGGTTTTCTCTTTTTGCACACCGGCTGGAGAGTGATCAATATTTCCAGTGCAATCTGATACTCTCAACATGCTCAATCCTGCTAAAATGAATGCTGCATCCCGGTCAACATGCCTAAAAGGAACATGTGTACAACTGTTGAATGAAATAACTGAATGGCTCCTGGTGCCCAGTGGGAACAGCAACATCCTCTGGCTAACCGGTGTAGCAGGCTCAGGCAAAAGCACCATATCTACAACAATCTCTGTGTCTTTCAGCGGACTGCAACGTCTTGGCGCCTTCCTCTTCTTTGACAGGAACACCCCTTCTCACAGTCATCCCGATAATGTGATACATACTCTGGCCTATTCACTGGCACAGTCAAGCCCACACATTGGCACTGCTATCTCTGCTGCTATTCGGCGTGACCTAAATGCTCTGAACTCACCACTTCAAACACAGTTCGAGAGACTAGTGCTTGAGCCCCTTCAGGCAGTGGAACATCTCATACAGGGCCCAATCCTTATTATTCTGGATGCTCTGGATGAATGCGGTGATCCAAACTCACGGAAAAATCTTCTCTCTATAATCTCTACCAAGTTCCCAAAGCTTCCAAGTGTCTTCCGTTTCCTTATCACTAGTCGACGAGAAGCTGATCTTAGTGATTCTTTTGGCACCCGGTTTGTGGAGAAGTCCATAGCAACCACTGCCAGTGCCAAGGATGTACAACTCTTCATTTACCATGAAGTCAAGCGCATCCGAGACAATAATAAATTGGACCCAGAAGCATGGCCAAAGGACAGCCAAATGCAGGCCATGATTGCTCTTGCTGGTGGCCTTTTCATCTGGGCTGCCACAGCGATCCGATTCATTGATGGATACCGTCCAAATGAGAGGATGAAAACACTCATTGGTGGAAAATTAACAACTCTGGATGCTCTATATACCTTTACACTCAGTAATTCAGCTCCCTGGGATGACACAACATTTGCAACTGATGCCTGTGCTGTTCTGGGATGTGTTGTCTTTAGCAAAGTGCCAATGACAGATGCAACAATTGATATGATTCTAGGGTCTAGTTGTCGCAGCTCCGAGGTGCTAAAACATTTGGGTTGTGTCATACAATGGCGGCCTGGATGTGTTGCCCGGATTCTCCATGCTTCTTTTGCAGACTATCTAACAGATGTTTGCTGTTCTAAGGGGCAGCCCTGGGCAATTGATCCACCTTTTGGGCATCACATCTTGGGTTTGGGGTGTCTACGCATCCTAAACAGCGATCTGAAATTCAACATCTGTGGACTCGAAGACTCTCATATCCTGAACGCAAATGTGCCGGACTTGACAACTCGAGTGAAAAAATATATTTCTCCTCCACTCTCATATTCCAGCTGTTTCTGGGGGACTCACATAGCTAATTGCTCATTTGATCCGATAATACTCGATGATATGACCAATTTCTTCCACCTCCATTTTCTGTTTTGGCTGGAGGTTCTTAGTCTTCTCAGACATGTCACTATGATATCAACAACATTGTCAGCTGCCAGGAACTTTGTGAAGGTGTGGTCCATTTATGTCCTTGTGTTTCCTGAAGTGAATATCCTTAATCACAGGGCAAAGACAATGACCTCGAAGATCTCATTATTGATACAGCCAAATTTGTTTCTGCATTTGCACAGCTGATAGCTCAAAGTGCACCCCACATTTATCTCTCCGCTGTTCCATTTTCACCCCGTGAGTCGAAAATAGCAAAGCAGCTTGATGGCTGGTTCCCAAATACAGTGGGCTTTGACGGTTCCCTTGGCATCACATGGCCTGCAATTCAGAAAGTTTTGCATGGTCATACAGGAACTGTCTTTGATGCGACCTTGTCTCCCGATGGATCACAGATCGCATCAGGATCAGCGGACAAGACCGTGTGTGTCTGGGATGTTGAAACAGGTGTGCTTGTTGCTGGGCCATTTACGGGCCACGCCCGCAGCGTAAATTCTGTTCATTTCTCGCCAGATGGCACTCAAATTGCATCTGGATCAGATGACAGGACTGTCCGTATATGGGATGCAAGAACAGGAACACTTGTTGCTCCCCCATTTACCGGCCACACTTATGCTGTTTTTTCTGTTCATTTCTCACCAGATGGCACACAAATCGCATCTGGATCTGGTGATGACACAATTTGTGTCTGTGATGCTAAAACCGGTGCACTTGCTGCTAGACCATTCACTGGTCATACTGACTTTGTTTGGTCTGTCCAATTCTCGCCGGATGGTACAAGGATTGTATCTGGATCCCAGGACCACACAGTTCGTGTCTGGAATGCCAAAACTGGTGTACTTGCTGCTGGGCCATTCATAGGCCACACTAACTTAATTCGCTCTGTCTGTTTCTCACCCGATGGCACCCAAATTGCATCTGGATCCCTTGATCGCACAGTTTGTGTCTGGAATGCTCAAACTGGGGACATGGTTGCGGGGCCATTGACTGGTCACACTGGAATGGTCAAATCTGTCCACTTCTCGCCGAATGGTTCTCGCATCGCATCTGGAGCTCAGGACAACATCCGTGTTTGGGACGTCCAAACGGGTAAAACTGTTGCTGGGCCATTTACAGACCACACCGCCAGAATCGGAGTTGATTCGGTTCATTTCTCTCTGGATGGCACACAAATTGTGTCTGGAGGTGATGACAGCAGAGTCCGCATCTGGGATGCTCAAATAGGGGTACTTGATGATGTTCCAGTAGCAGGGCATACTAGAGACATTAATTCTGTGCGCTTCTCACCAGATGGAACACGGATTGCCTCTGGGGGAGATGACAATAAAGTTTATGTCTGGGATGCTAGCACAGGTGCCATTGTTGCTGGGCCGTGGATTTCCACGGCAGGCTGGTCTGGGATTCCATCTGTCCGCTTCTCACCAGACAGTGCATGGATAGCATCTACAACCACCAAGACAATCAGTGTCTGTGATTCCGAAACAGGTGACTTGGTTGCTGGGCCATTCGAAGGCTTGGGCTCGGAGTCTGTGCATGAGTCGATGACACTCTCACTGGATGGCAGACAGATCGCAGCTTGTGATAGTTTTGCAGTGTGTGTCTGGGATGTCTCCACAGGTGCTCTTATTGCTGGGCCATTCAATAGCACAGATTATATGACAAGGTTCCGGTGTGTAGATCTCTCACCAGACAGGACTCAGATTGTCGCCGGATGCATCACACTCGAGGCTCCGTCTGACAACAAAATTCGCATCTGGGATCTAGAAACTGGTACTCTTGCTGTGGCACTACCAAGCCACTCCAAAAATGTTCTGGCTGTGCACTTCTCCCCAGATGGAAGGAGAATTGCATCTGGATCTACTGACGGGACAGTCCATGTCTGGGATGCTCGGACAGGTTCTCTTGTTGCAGGGCCATGTACAGGCCATACCGGGGTGGTTGCTTCCGTCCAGTTCTCCCCGGATGGCAGACATATTGCCTCCGGATCGCATGACCGCACAGTCCGTGTCTGGGACGCTCAAACGGGTGCTCTTGTTGCGGGGCCATTTACGGGCCACACTGGGAATGTTTACTCAGTACACTTCTCATCAGACGGTGCACGGATTGCATCTGGATCCAAGGACTGCACCATACGTGTTTGCCATCTTCACGACATGAATCAGGCAAAAGCATCTGTAAAGATGGTCTCTTCCGGACAACAATTTGAGCATGAGCTTGTTTTTGACACAGATTCGGGCTGGATCAAAGACACAGCGGGGGCACTGACTCTCTGGATACCCCCGTGGTTACGGGAAGGATTGTATCTCCCCCATAATGTGCTAGTCATAGCTGCCCGCGGAACAACAAAGCTCAACCTCAGTCGCTTTGTCCATGGCACTGAATGGACGGAATGCATTGATCCGAAATTTAGGAAATCTCGACGAGTTGAACCTGGTGAGTTGCTCACTTTCGATACTCCTTGATTCAATCTTTGTTTCCCAGTCGATGCCTAGTGCTATCTCAGCTATGCTGCCTAATGCTCATCGACGTGGAACATCTGTAGCTACCTAGTACAGATTGAAAAGGTTTTCGCCTAAATATGAGCAACAATTATCTTGTAAAGTGTATGAGACACTATTGTGTGAGATCGAAAGACTTGTATACACCAAGCACGAAATGCCAACTACCAAGGCCGGCTCCACTTCCAGCCCAACTTACTACTAGACCTGGCGGTGTTTCCCACACCGCCGATTATAGCCTACTGATCAGCTGAGCGGACGTTGTAAGAATGGAGGGACATTGGACGGTTTACCGTTGGTTTACCGATCGATTTATCTGCCATGTGGCTGTGTAATTATCTGCCACTCCTTATTCCTCGGGCCACAGGTGTACTAAAAGCCTGAAAATATTTGAGGGGTGATATAAAAGAATACTGGCAGGTCCTGTAGACTTACATCTGCCATTTGCGCCGTGCGGATGAAGATATCAAGGCATGGCAGATAAATTTGTGACATGGCAGATAAATTGTCACGGGTCAGGTGGCTGATGTGACACGGATCAATGTCGGTCCTCTTCTTGTTCTTTCAACGCGACTTTGGCGCGTCTTGGTCGGTGAACGGCCTGTGAGCGTGCCAATGCGTGTTCAATACCTCGCAACCCAGCCTGGGATCGAATAGGAAGAAAGGAACCGGTTCCGGAGCTGCGAAACATCGAATTTCACGGTTCAAAATTGGTTCACAACTTTTCAACTTCGTGTCAACCACTGAGTCTCAACCCCAGGATGCAACGTTTCTGAGCCCAGTCATGACGGCACTTCACTGGTTTCCTTTGCCGGAACATCCAATAATATTTTCTGAAGCCCTTAGCCGACAATGCCGTCGTGTGGCTTGGTTCAACTTCTGCCCGTTAATCTTTTCCTGCCACGAGACCGAGAAAGCAGTCCTCTTTAACCACTGATGCACTGTACAGCTACTTCATAGAATGAGAGATCCCCAGTCTGCTTGGAATGTAATACGGGATCAGTGTCAACTCAGCATAAGTCTCATGAAAAAAAACAAATTTCCTTTCTATAAGGGGACGAAACTTAGAACATAAAATGCCTGGTTTTACGCTGAACCGATCCCCGCAAGTCACTAGCAGCTGCCTTTGTCGGGCCTTTGTACCACACGGGGTCTTCCGTGCTTCTCGGGGATCCTTCCTTTTTCGCTTTCTTTTTCGCTTTTTTTCGTCGTTTGATACCCAGTAGAATGGTCGGAAAACCCATTGGACTGCGTGGTAAGTATGACTCGGAGTTAAAAAGTAGCCGGTGTTTTGTTTGACCATGCAACTGTCGTTTGTTGCATAAGAACTAGTTCAGCACATACTGGGGCGTGGAGCGCGGTCACAACCAAGCTTTCTCGACGTGCGGTTTATGCGAGTTTTCTGGTTACTTGTCCAACGCCTGGCAAACACCATGGCAAGTGTCCTTCCTCCGCCAATCAAACACCACGAACCCACGGTCATGGCGCTTGCCCGCAGTGTCAGAAACTCAGCCCTGTTCCGAATTCCAGTTCTGGTATGTTGGGCTTCTGGAGTCTTGAAAGCACCTCAGGCTCGGAATAAATTTCCCTTTTAGTCGACATCTATTCAGGCGCCAACCCTCGGATACTTCGCCTTGCGCCGGGACAATGCGTCCCAGTTTCGACTGAAAAAAGTCTTGCAGCTCTAAACCTCGCGGCGGTTTCTCAGCTTGCGCTTGGGCACCACCGCGTGGGGAGTTAGTAAGCTTCGAATAGTACGTATTGATATGTTTTGTATTGTCGCTTTCTCTCTACCTTGACGCGCTCTCGCATTCTGCGTAAAAACTGACATGCAGGAGAATTAGTGTCACTATTAGTCCAAGCGCGAAACGAAAAGAAACCCTCAGACGTGGTAATAGAATACACAGTTTTGTCCGCTCAACTTTGTATCCCGCTGCGCCTCAACCTGCATCCTTGCTTGAATATTCAGTCCTCCTCCTCGTCTGTGACAGCGTTCTCAGGGTGCCAACAATCCAGTCCTTGGAGAATCCTTCGAAGCAGTGTAAGAGTCTCCCGAGGCGAGTCATTTGCAAACGCCAAGTTCTGCTCATAACCAGCAAACACGTCTTTGATTCTCCGGCGAGCTTCGAGATCGTCCAACCATGGCCAGAAACGCTCGCGGGGATCCAGGGGGAACTGATCGTCTGCAGGATCATCTCCGGTTGAAAATCTAAATTGCGCGCGACGGGCTTTGACCTCTTCTTCAGTTTTAACGCCTGCTGCATAGACCGCCCAGAGTGGGCAGGTAACAATTGCATTCAACAGTTCCATCTTGGTGCCTGAAGCAAAAATGCTATGAACGCTATCTGCTAGCCGAACCTGGAGAGTTGGATTGATGGCCACGGCGGGTGTCAGATAAACTGCATTGACGATTTTGTTGCAAGTATCCGCAGCCTTATACGGCAAATCTTCCGCGGTGCAATGCTCGAGGTAGTCCGTGAGGATGACGAGGCAAGGCTCAGAGAGCCTGTGAAATCCAAGATTTTGCACGTCCGACCACTGCGCGACAGACATCTGTTTTTCATCCAGCATGGGCATGAGGAGCTCGCCCATGTTGCGTGTCGGACTGAACCTTCCTGGACTGAAGCTATACCACATCTCCGGGGTTTTGAAAGGCAAATTACTGTCCCTCAAAACCAAAACCTGTAGCAGCGAGATGACCGACTGCGTGATTCTTTCGAAGGAGGTTTCCGACCTTGGAAGCGTCTGGAGAACTGCCTCGATCAAAGGCAACCGCGAATCACTGAATATGTGCTCTTGCAGCCCAATGGATGCGATGAACTGCCACAATGCGGTAAATGTGTTTTCATCACTGCCAGATGACATGTCGAGTATGGTCCTCGGAAAGCAACCCCAAAGGTGGAGTTCGACCGCCTCTTTATCCTCCTGTAGAATCCTGCCCAAGCAGTTTTTATCCTCGAAATTGTTTAACAGAAAGATGATGGTCGAAGAAATGCACTCCGTATTGGTGGCTGCCCATAGTGCCAGGACTTCGGCTACGCTTTCAAAGACCCACGTCGTTTCCATCCCTCGAGTGCTGTTCAATCTGGGCATCTGATCGCATATAATCCTTCTCATTTGAGCTTCGATTGGTCCTTTCAGTGACACCGGTGCTGGAGATGATAACCGGAGGATAGCCCGGGTTTGCCAATAGCGGTAGGGCATAGATTGTAAGATAGCTGATTTGCCATGGAAGGCTAGGATGATGCCCCCGGGCACCACCGACAAAAAAGTGTCAATCCACTGTAGGATATCGGTTTGCACGCCAGGAGAGTCTATCGCAATGCCGAAGAAATTGAACGCAACAGCGAATTTGCTCCATATTTTTGCCAATGGAAGGAAGTTGTCACTCCCGGGATCAGCTTCGTGACTCGCAAGAGTTTCTCGGAGCCAAACCACTTCACCCTGGACAGCGAGAAATGTGCTCCAGGAAGCAATAGCCAACGCAGATAACCAATAGGGACAACATTCGAACGGCCCATAATACCACAGTGTGCGCGGGAAGAGTCCGAAATCGGGAGCATCACTCTCTATAGTGGTGGATGGCGGATTGGAACAGAAGAGAGTTCCGATGGCCCAAATGGCTTTATAGCAGGTGATTTCGCGACGCTGAACGGCCTCAGACGAAGACAAAATCCCGCTGCCGCAACTATAGTGGAGATTGATGACACGATCGACGAGTCGAACATCGGGATCACGAATGAGACCTCGGATATGGGCTTCGTATGTGTAACGCCTTTCATCAGGACCCCAGAGGATGTCCGGAACTGCCTCGACGAAGGGCTCAAGCTCAACGTCGTCTGCGAGGGACTTCATAGTCCAGACTAGCGCCTGATAATCCCGATCTGACCGTGTTTTCAGGGCTGTCCGAGACATTGCCTCAACCATTGTTTCATCGGTGGAAGGAGTGTCCAACGAATGGTCGTTTTTGTGTAATTTGATAGTGGCCTCTGGGTCGGGCTCGGCTTTCCGGCTGAGCGAAAAATTCGGGAAGCTTCGAAACACTCGTCAAAAGGCACCGGAAAGCGGGGTGCGGTATGGACAGTCCAGATAGCGCAGCGGGAGGATGGTCAGGGTGCAATAAACTGCTGCCACAATGCCCAGAACAGTGGCAGCAATCACTGTCATCGCGAGATTGACAGGAATGAGAAATGCGACCAGGCCGCAAAAGAATAGAATGAGTGATCCATGGAGGAGGAGGGGGATAATTTCGACGACGGTGTGCATCTGAAACCGTTTCAGGCCGTAGTAGAGATACGAGAAAATCCGCGCGCGAAGGACCGGTGCAGAGCGCATATCAGTTTTGTGAAGAAAATCCCGAGCCCATTGTTGAACAAAGGTCGCGATGAGTGCGCACGCGAGACTGAAGCCGAGGCTAGTGAACCAGAGCGCATTGCAGATGATGGCCGAGGCGTTGGGAGAGAAAGATGTGGGAGGAGGAACAGTGAAGGTGCTCCCATTGGCAGACACAGCGAGTTGTTGTGATATTTGTGCTAGTAGGTGAACAGTGAGATCGCCCGAGTCGGGGTTCAGTGATTGGTAGCTCTCGATGATAAATGCCGTCAAAATGGAAGAGAACAAGGCAGCCTGTAGACAGAAGATGCTCAGATAGTTGTGAAAACAGGTTATGCAACTCACAAAGATGAGGAGCCCTTCCATGTCGCTCTTCCAGCTCTCGACCAGCGCTCTGTCATACTTCTCCGCTTCAGATACATAAACTGCCCAATGCTTGGCGGCTGCAGCCTCGTCTTCGTTGTTCATGCTTGTAGGTATGTGTCAGAAAGTGTGATTTACTATTCGTGAGGGATGTATCACCTTGACCTCGACGGCCGTCCGTAGAGTTTGTGGGCGCAGGAAGCACCAAGACGCCGATCAAAGCGGGCCGAGCTGGGTATCGGCTTGTGCGGGATTCCGCTTTATCTAAGTGTTCCATTTGTTCTGCGAGTTGGCGATACCGGATACCTATATCGATGACACAGAATCGAGTTCTGCAAAGCCGGATTAGTGTTGTTCGGGTCGGGTCGGGCCTGAAAGCCCGGGCTTGGGTCGGGTCGGGGTAGGGTCGGGCCTGGAAAATATCCTGAGCCCGACCCTAGGCCCCAGGTAGGGTCGGGTCGGGTCGGGCTTGGGCCTGAGCCCGGGCTTGAGTACTCTTTTCAGAGATTCAATTCAGTGAGTTTTTTCAACCCTAAACATGTTGTATAGCATAGTCCTCACCCTGGGTACCCTTTTCCCTCGCTCTGCAGTCCGAAACAAGGTTGCAGGACAGATTCAACCCCCATCAAAATCATTGACAAGTTTTGTCTTGCTATCTGGCCTCAGATATGCTGGCAAGATAGATGTCAGTTGAGCACCACAGTAAAGCCCACATTGTAAACTTGAAAATCACTATTGAAACAGTTTTTTGGTCAGCAAAAGTTCGGTGGATAGGGTACACGAACCGACCCGGGCTCAAGCCCGGGTCGCGGGCCTTAAAAAATTTCAGGCCCGACCCTGGGCCCGAATTGAACTAGGGTCGGGTCGGGCCTGGGTCGGGTAGGGTCGGGCCGGGCTTGGGTCGGGCTTGGGCCTAAGCCCTGGCCCGGGACATCACTAAGCCGGATCCAAGCAAACATGAGGAAAAAGACTGAGCATCGTCCATTTCGGAGAGCTGGAAGCAGACACCATAAGTGTGTTTGCATTGGACCGACATCGATCGCGATTTTGACTGGCAGAGAGAGGGAAAAACCGGCATCCGGTATCCCTTCCACATTCTACTTTTAGGATTTGACGTGAGCTTTGACTACGGTATACACATGGTCTTCATGATCACTGAGGTGAAACACAGATTTGGGCGAGACTCTGCCAGTTAAAAGTCGAGGGTGGAGAGTCCGGTTGTCAAGAGCAAGCCTCAAGGAGCGTTTCGGACTCCGGCACCTCCGTGATGCAGTGATGTGGCGCGGGCCGGTTGACCCTATCCCTCTTGCTTCTCGCACTCATCATCCAAACGGTATTATTGCCACAGCGGCTTGTTACTGAGGATACTCTTCTTCGGCCAGCAGGCGTCACTGCCAGTCGGTAATGTCTCCACCTTCGCAGGTCTGCGGTCACACTCTCAGCTTTTCCTCGCGCAAGGCACTTGAAGACTCCAAATTTCGTCATTCTACCTCGTAACGATATTGGCGACCAGGGAATTGGGCTTTTGAATAAATTCTGAGTGCGCGTGCTCGAACCCGGCTTGTTGGACTTGCCAGCCGGCTATTCTGCATCCTCTTGGAGCCTCGCCGAAAAGCTTTGGCCGAACTTGCAGGCTAATTGGGAATGAGCTGAGTATTCGGCACTGAACCACTCCACTTGGATAAGCGGGGTAGTGTATCGCGCACACCTAGGTGCTC
Organism: Mycena polygramma; assembly: GCA_029449255.1. NCBI lineage: Eukaryota > Fungi > Basidiomycota > Agaricomycetes > Agaricales > Mycenaceae > Mycena > Mycena polygramma. The sequence goes on along the minus strand of JARKID010000130.1, from coordinate 114,701 downwards.
GTGCATCGGCGCTCGATGCTGGGACAGGGTTCGCTTCCCCGCGTCCGACTGGAGACAGTTCTTATCCAAGGCAAGTTGTCCATTGAAATTATCCTGCCCAAGCCAACGAGGTTCGAATCTCCGCACCCGACGCAAGGGGCTCGTATAGATAGATATTCAAATCACTTGAAGTTGCGTTGAATAATGGTCCGGCTTTAGACCGGCAAGATAAGGCTATGGGAAACTTTCATTATTGAGGGTAGAGAAAAAGACAAGAAAACCACAAATTCGGACGAACGCTCCACCACATGCAATTCTCACTTCCTGAGTGTCGTCTGAGTTTGAGCTGAACCTTCCCGACGGTTTCGAGTTCTTTTGAGGGCAGGAGTCGACGAAGATGGACATAATCGCGTTGGCTGACGGAGCAACGATCAATTCAAGTGTTGGCCACGACCGACCAACACTTCTCGTGCAAGATACAAAATATTCCGCGATTATCCCTAATTTCGCCTGCGTGGCAAATTCGACCTTCCATATGGTGATTACAGAGGGAGTGGATAATGTTTGCACTTAACGGGTGAAATTGGTAGGCTGGTACTCGGGTGTGGTGTACGGCACACCACCAGGCTCCTTGACAAGGTTCTTCAAAGCTTGCTGGTAGTACGGGGCTCGACTCCCCGTGCCCGACTAGGTTGTTGATACAACGTCTTTTTGTGGAGGTTGCCGTTGCCCATCCGCTTTCAGGGAGATTCTGACAGAAGGTTGAGAAAAAAAAAACCTGACCATCTTAACAGATTCGGACGCGGGGAGTCGAACCCCGAGTTGCCAACTACGTGTTCGAATTCCGGAGCTCAAGGTATGGGCTATGTTGAGCACACCACGTCCGGTGATTCTACTGGGTGCGGAAGGGTTGGATGAACCGAGGTAGCATCCAATATCTCGTGGGATAAAAAAATCTCAATGAAGTCTTGATCTGGATCCAGCTAAGTACGTGTACTGGAGTCCCGTAGCGGAACATTCAGAAGGTGGATTCCCGCATACAGGCCGCGGAAGATACTATTTTCAACTGGGCACTGGGCCACCTTAGCATTTTTGCCCTTATTCCAGCCCGTAATAAGAGGGGCGTAACGATGTGTGGTGTTCAATATCAAGGCACCTATCCTATGAGCGGGCAGAAATACTTTTACGAATTTAGGTAGAGGTTCCAGTGACTACCGCGGATTTCATTCGGCCGTTTCCCAAAATGGCAAAAAGCGGCCTAGTGGGCCACCGACCACAATCGACTTTTGCCGCGTGGATTGACGGTCCCCATGGATGCCAAATCGTTGAATGGATCATCAGCTATTATTGAGGACACGTAGACGAGTAATATGAGCGGTAGAAGGACCATACCTATCTGCTTTTGTTGACATGTAGGGTGCCGGAAAGAGGCATCCGGACTGAAGGTCCGCTACTACAACGGAGCGAGCCAAATAAACGCGGTTGTGAGGGCCCATGTAGCTTACCAGGAAGCATTAGAACGCACCTGTGCACTGAAGATATCCCAACATGCCTACGACCCGTCAGACAAAGTCCCTCTTCCCAGGCAAACAAAGTTGGGTGGTTTCGAACAACATCCTACGATGATCAAGGAGTCGGCATCCAGGAGGCTAAAACGATGTTGCAAGACACATACCTGGTCGTGCCAAATACGGGTGTAGAGTTCCAAGTCGGCCCGACGTATAGGTAGATCGCTATAGCAGTCGCCAGGTTGTGCGCCCGAGAGCTAGGTCTCGATGTTCTCGAAGGCTCCAGGACCCAGGGAAAACACATGTCGGGCTATTCCATGGTCTGAGACGCTTGTGAAGACTTGTAGGATTGTAATAAGGCCCCAAACTTGGGAATCGGCAAAGAATTGGGTGAGGGACAGCTGAAAGACGAGCCAGATGGCCGTTCGGAGATAAGAAATCGGGGATCCCACGCCGGCGTCTTTGAGAAAGCCGGCCACAGCTTTTGATCACCGAATCACTTTGGCTCCAAATTTGACACACAACACACTTATAGGTCGTATTCCACCCTCGAGTCGCAAATCACAGAGGTTCTGCACCGTAGCGCTCTGTAGGATGCTAATGGCCCACTGCCTAGTTCGGCCCGGTAGGCAGTCGAAAATAGTACAGGGTTTATGCATGTCCGATTTGAAGCCAAGGATTCAGGTGTGCACCCAAGACGCACTGAACGAAAAAGACATTCACCGTCTCTCATTCGGACGAGGGGAGTCGAACCCCGAAGGGCTCTGGCGATGTTCCACACACCATGTCCGATGTTCCATTGTTGCGTGTGATATGGTTCAGGTCATAACTTGACCAAGATCATCAAGGGACACTGCGTTGGATTATACGGCCGCAAGTACGTATATTGTCGGAGAGACGACGAAAAGAAGCTTTGATTTGCGGAAGCTCAGGTTCGTCCTAGTCTCCCGTAGTCAGACCATAAATTAGAGTTTTTTTTTTTTTTGGGCGGATGGGAAAAAAACTTATTTATGGTCTGATTGTACTCGCGCCCAAAATACCGTAGGTCGCCATTCGCAAGCGCGAAATCCAAATGAGGAAAGACCTGCCTCATTCGGAGGGTCGTCCGAGACTGTACGTTACCCTTGACGTAACCCATCATTTCTTCAGACGCGTCGACGGCGACACTAGGACGCGCTTTTCTGACGCGTCCCACCATGGACGGCGACTCCGGAACTCCTCAATGGGGCCAACAACGGACACCCCGCCCGCTTTCTATTGGTGGCTTCCCCTCCACCTTCACCTTCACATCATTTACCGACGGCACCGTTCGCCCTTTCGCAAACACACTCACCAATGTTACACCTCGTACCTCTGGCCACACACCCCTTGGAACAGCATTTTCTTTTACTCCTCCACAAACTTCGCAGTATAGCTCTGTATCTGGCAAACGTCGTCGCGCGGAATCTACGGCAACACCCGTGACACGGATGTCGACACCGCACGATGAAAATGCTGCGCCAAGTACACCAGGTCCCTCAAAGAAAGCTAGAGCAGATGGAGGGTCAAAATCGGGTGCTCCCCGTCAGAAGTCTCGCTCAGAGGCTGAGAAGATGCACGTCATTCTGGACACCATTCAAGCACAAGGATGGTCTCTAGGCCAATTCTTGTACAATGTCTTTCGCTCGACCGGCCGGGACGCAAATCGTTCCCAGAGACATGCCCAAATGGCATCCGCATTTTTAGGTGGTCGAGGGAAGTTCACGCCCTCCTCGCTCCTGAACTGTTGGATGAAGTCGCCGGATGGTGTGCTTTCTGCCGACTCACCACATTTGGCTCAGATGTTCTCCACGGAAACACCGTACACCGAGATCGGGCCGATTCGTCCAGCGCTCACCTCCTTTGCATTGCAGACCGTGGGCACGTTCTTCGCTCGCAGAGCTGAGGATGCCATCAAAGCTAGCAGTGGCCTTCACGCGTCTGTCAAGAATAAAGACACGACGCAAGAATTGACGTGGGCCAAATTCGGGGCCGACACAATATCCACGGTTGGCGACATACTTGACCACCATCTTTCGGCAGCGTGGTACCTTATGGACAAGATTGCCATGCGTAAGCCACGAACACGTGAAGGTGTTGTGGTACAGAGAAAAACCCGCCCGTCGAGCGGCGTGAGTGATTTAATTTAGTTTCCGCACCGTGTCTCAAGCATTCATTCACAGGTTATTATCCATGCTCTCTCCGACCTTCTCTTCTGCCGCTCCCAAGATGCGAACCTACTTCCGCTGGCCCGTGGAATCCTGTATTTCGGTTCGTCAGTGCCCGTCGAAATAATGGCGTACAATTGCCGGATCGGTACAATGCCTGCGTACTCCACAATTCACCGGAACTTGAAGAGCCTGTCGAGTCAGGAGGCCGCGTTCACTGTTACGCACGGGCGTGATGCGAACGGCTTCGGCTACCTGTTATTTGACAACGTTCAAAACCTCGCCCGAGTCCGGGACCTCCGAATCGGGCGAGAAAACCATATGAACGTTGGCATGTCAGCCCTCTGGGTTGAAGGATGGTCATGCATCGACGTGCAGGTGTTTGAGTTGGCAGACAAAAGGAGGTATATCGGTCACAACGCACGCGCGAGTCTCACGGTTGACCAACTCTTCGGCTTCTTGGACCAAGAGGATGCGGACCTGACAGGCTTCCACCAGTGGCTGGAGGTTCTTGTTCGCTGTATTAAGCCGCTGAACTCGCAGATCCCGGACGTGCAGGCGCTTTCCCGTGGGACATCGAAATTGCTCGCCCCGCTCGAGAAATCCGTTGTCCATCCTCTCGGACCGAGCGGGAAAAAAGAAACCATTCCCTCCGAGCTCAAGGAAGGACTTCTTGATTTTTTTGCGCAGGTTGGACAGCTTCCCGGCGATTATTTGGCTCGGAAGCTCATCGTCGGGGGTGATGGCCTCTCGTATGCGATGCTTTTACAGCTGCAAACTTACCTCCAGTTCCACAAAGACCCTTTCAAATCGTTCGAAATCATAGAGCCTCAACTCCAAGTTTGGCATACAAAGTGGACGGACCTCATCCGAATTTTCCAGACGCATTGGGGTCGCACATCGGGGAAAAGCAACAATCCCGCATCTCTTGGTCATAGCGCTGGGAAAATCGGACGTCATGCCCCATCAAACATGAAGAAGGTCGAGTTCTATCCTGGCTCACAGCTCCTCTACCTTGTATTGGATGCTCGCATGTTGGATTGCTGGTCGTACGTAACCTGACTTTGACCGGAATATTTCACTGAATTTTTGCACCTGTTAGACTGATGCTCAAAACTGAAGACATATTCACTTACTTTAACGACCTCGAAGCAGCCAATCGCCTTCCGGATCTCGCTCATCTTTCGGAAATTGCAAAAAACTTACATCGCACGTACTCCTCGGCCCGCGCTCGCGACCATGCGCAGTTTGATCTGGGCAGAACAAGTATGTGGGCTAAAACAATTCCAGAAGGTTCTCCATGGGTACCAGTCGACATCGAAGACTCTAGTCTTGATAAGACAAAGAAAAAGCGGAAGTCGAAGACAAAGAAGGAGGAGCCTCCGAAGGCGCCATGCAAAGGCGACTTTGTTCTTGGGCAGGCTATCGACTTTTTCCGTGATGCTCTTAATTCACGGAAGATAGCTACCTCAGTGGCTAATGGAGACATTGCGAGGTTATACGAGTGCATAAAGGTGAGCGCTTTATTTTCGTTTGAACTCTCTCCCTGACGGAAAATCCAGTACATGCTTTTCACATTCTCAGGCTCCACCCATACCAACTACATGGGCTACGTCCTCGAGACGGTCGTGAATTTGGAGCTCGAATCGAGCCCCGGACTTCGCACTGCACTCCTACTGTGCGAGATCGTCAATCTCCGAGGGATCTACGGCCATTTCGAGGAGGGCGACTATGTCGTCGAATTCTTCAACCGACTGCTTGAAGACATCGTGCAGCGCAAGAATGCCCAGTTTGATGATGATTTCATCCGTAACGTCGTTTCTCGCAATCTCCGACAAATTGCTGAGCTCAAGTTGGCTTGGCGCACGGGTACCGGAATGACAGAGAAGTCGCGCGCACATACGGACCCGCATAGCAAACCGGAAATGTGCACGTTGCTCACGCTGTACCGCACAGAACAGCTGCACTCCCGCCGGCTCGGACGACAAATTGATGACCGGGACACTGACGATTTTGCTAGAGGCGCGCGCAAGCTTCGAAACGGTGGTCTGGATAAATTTGTGAAGAAAACACTACGGACGCGGCGCAAAACTACACCACAGGCACCAGTGGAACACGGGGACTCTTCTGACGACTCAGACGAGTCCGATGAAGAATTGGATCCTGTGTACGCGACACGGGGATCAATGGCTATCGTCAATGGTCAGCTCGTCATGGATGAACGGGACATGATGGACGGACCAAGTGGGGAAGATTTATCCGATGAACGCGACACCGAATTCACGATGGGACCGGAGGGGGTGGATGAAGACGGGCATGAGCCTGAGGATCTCTTTAATGATAATGAAGCTGAATAGAATACAAATCTCTTACCTGTTCTGCGGCTTTCTCAGCTGCCTTGGCCTTCTTCATCTCCAGAAAAGTGACTGCAAGCTCTATGAGAACATTGTGAAGCTCGGCGTGGTGCCCAGTCATCGCGCGAACATTCTTGACAAGTTCGGTAACATCCCCGACAGTTTTGTAAGTTATAAACCTGTCGAGAAGTTGCTGGATCATAATATCAGGCAAGAACTCTTCGATCGGAGTCAAGCCTTGCGTCAGATCTGAACCCTCAAACCAGATGGCTTGACGAAACTCCTGAAGGCGAACGGTTCCGGCCGCCTTCATCAGCTTCGTCAAGCGCTGGGGTTGAAGAACGCCGGAGGGTCCCTTCTTGGCTTTGGCAGGAGGTGCATACAGCTCCGTCGCGGCTTCGGGAAGGCAGTCGCTGCATCGACAGATCGCCGGCCGCAAAGCCGGAGGGAATGCAAGACAGGTCTTGCACCCACAAACCGGGTCGGAAACGGGGTTATCGAAGAGTTCGTCCTGCAGAGACGGTTTGCAGCGGCCCGAGATAATCTGGGCCACCGGACGGTCCATTGCAACTGCGCCCTGCTTCTTTGCGTCAGCTGCGTTTTCTGCGTCTGTCTGCGAAACTATCTTCACAGCCTTGGCTGTCCGAGCCGCTGAGATATAGAAGATTGCCCGCGGGTTCACGGCATTCGGTCGCGCGCGCCCGGGCTTCTGCACAAACATTTCCGCACTCTCCGGCTCTCCGACTTGTATGACCGTCTTCACAGCCGCAATATCGTTCCCCTGCGCCAATCCGTTTGTCGCCACGATGATTTGGCAGCGTGGATCGGACTTGAATAGCTCGAGAGTCTCCAGATTCTCCTCTGGCCAATTGATAGAGTGATATGTGCGGACACGGAATTCACGATCAACGTGGGATGGGTCGGCAGAGTCGAGATAGATTTTGATGCGAAAGACGAGGCTGATAGTGGCACCGAAGATGAGGGTTTTGTCGTTCGTCTTCAATACCCAGGCGAGTTCCGGGAAATACAGCCCGTCGATCCCGGAGACGAGGGTGCGAAAGAGGATCTGGATGTCGTGCCGCGCATTCGACCGCCTGAGAAGATAGAACTCGCCGCGATTGACACCGAGGAGGCTGAAGATTGCATCAGCCACTTTCGTGTCGCCCAACAACGTTGCCGTTAAGCCAATCATGGGAATGCCAGCGCGAAAGCGTGCCCGCATGAAGCCAATCTGCGCGAACGCTTTGCGGAAGCCAAGGCCCCACAGGACGAGAAGATGAATCTCGTCAACTGCAAGCGCCGAAACCCGGTCGTAGAAGGGCTCAAATTTCAGCAGCTCCTGGAAGCCCTTGGATATCAATTGCTCAGGCCCGAGGATCAGCATCGAAATGCCAGTCCGAGCCTTCATCCACAGGTCCTCCCCACGGAGTCGAGCAGACGAGACTGTGTCGGCATTGATCATCAGTGCCGAAATACCGAGTTTGGCCATGTTCTGCTCCTGAAAAGTGGCCTGGTTAGAGGCATAGACATGTACTGGTGCTTAATACTTACCAGCTGCTGCTCTATTGAATTGGTTGGACATACAACCACCATTGCGGGGTCTTTGGGAAAGATCACGCTCGGACAGAGTGCCGGGTTCGCAGCGATGGCCATCATGACCAGAAGGGATAAGAAGAGGAAGCCGGTCTTGCCAGAACCGGTAGGAGTGACAGCTACGAGGTCAATTTTGTCGAGAATCTTGCAAACACCGTCCAATTGGTAGTCGTGCGGCTCAAATGTCGGGAGGGCAGCCAGGAGGATTTGACGGACCAAAGAGAAGCCAGCAGGGGAGTGAAAGGTAAAGGCATCTGCACAGAGTATGATGCAGAAGAAAAGAATGGCAAAAAGGAGCCATGGAGTCGACATCCGCGATGCTGCACGACGCGCGTCTTAAGGTGTTTGGTTATGTTTCCGAGTCACGTTCTTTGATCTAAGTCCGAACAGCGACCTACGGTATCAAGGCATCAATCAAATCTAGACTAGGTTCGTCCGCGTATCTACGTTGAAGCCGCGGCCAAACATATTCGAACCCTAATCCGCGCTTTGATCTGCGTGCGAACCCGGCTGCTCGGCATCAAGGGAAATTGTGTTACGTATGCGGCATTACGCATCTGATCTTTCTTGGTTCTTGCCGCCATGCGCCTTGCCGCCCGTCTGCACACCCCGCGTCAAGCCTCTCGCCTGGGATTCGCGACCGCCTCGGATGTGTGCCCGCTAACCCGATCGACCCGCTTATTCCTTCCCGCGCGTGGACGGACTCCTCGACTCCGACACACTCTCCTCAGCATCGACTCGACGACATGGTTAGTGTGGGGAATACGGAGCAGCGGTACAACCGGTACGTGTCTTTGCCTTTTCTTCATGCATCGCAGCCCCTTTCCCTCGCTACTCTCTCCCTACGTGCCGCACTCCGCGCTTTTGCCTCTTCTTCCCTCTCCCTTGCCGAATCCCCTGGCCGAATCCCCTGGCCCAGGTTTCCGATGGGCGATGCGACGCGCTCTCGCCTTCCGCCGGAGCTTTCGCACGCGCCACGGTGGTGACTGCGACCGTCGACCATACCTTTTCAATGCGCGCTCCGCCATGCTCCGGCTCGACTTCCCCTTCCTTTCATCTGCTTTCCCTTCCCACAGCGTCTTGAGTACCTGCACCCTCCATCGGTCAAGTGGCCGCACGCCTTGGCTCTCCCTTTCTACCCTTCCTTCACATCCTAACTCTCCTCCCCCTCGCTCTCATTTTATCCATTTACTTATTTATTTCTTATAGCGCTAGGAAATACTCCAGCATTGCGGACGTTGCAGGCGCGGGGACGCCAATGCCATTCAGATAATGCTGTCCGTTCCTTCATTTTCTCTCTCTGCATCTCAAACTAATCCACCCATAGGCCGTTGTACCCATATTGTGCGCATCCCCGCCATCTCTCGAGATGCGCTGCCACCACCAAGCCACGCCCGGCTGCGAGCCCATTACGAACTCCCCTGCTCCCGCGAGTCCGCGACGACCATGACGCCTGTCACTGATGTTCGAACGTTAGCGGCTCGTCAACGCGGCCGCCCTGCTCGGGGGTTCTCTTTCTTTGGGTTTTCAGTACGTCTCTCTGTCTATCTCGCGCCATCTCGATGGCGAAGGCCATATTTCCCCCACCCCATTCCTCCACCGTTCCCGTTCGCTCCCACCCTCTTCCATGCATACCCATCTCCTCCTCCCCGTGCCGCTGTACGGCCATCATTCCTTGCCTTACTCGCGTGCATTGCCATCCCCTGCCCATGCATCCGTACACTTACCCCGTGTCGCTGCCCCGCGCCCTGCTCTCCATCTAATCTTTCCCCCTCCCCCTGCCCTTCCCCCTTTCTGCGTACTCTCCCTTCCTCACTGCATCTCTTCCGCACCTCATTATCGCCCGCTTCCCCCCCCGTTCCTCTCCTTTATAACGTCTCCAACGTCATTCATCAGCAAGCTGATCTGTAACTCTGCATAGCGCGCAGCTCGATCCTCGCGGACTACACAAGCCCTGATACTTCAGGTGCATTTCCTCGCCTTTTTTGTCTTTTCCCCCCCTATTGGATGGGGAGAGCGCACGACAAGGGGAGTGTGTCAAGGGGTGTGCGGTGGCGAGTGCGCGCGGGCGTCGAAATTTCGCAAGCTCGTCTGTGCAGGGAGATGAGGGTGAGGCGGGGTGCTACTGCGGTGTTCTCGTTACATAATGTACCGGGCGAGGGCTCGAGGTCAGGCGGATAGGCCGTTTGACGCGTGCGGGGCGCTTTCGTGCCCTGTCGTTTCGTCAAGTCGGGGAGTGCGTGTCGGGGCGAGCCCGGAGGATCGAGCATGTCGCTGCGCGCTGCGCGATTTCTGCGTCGTGGGACGCGAGGGCGGCACATCTTAAGTGAGCGCGGGGCGAGAGTACGAACTCGCATATCGATTGGGTGTGCCGCACTGTGTGCGTCTAAATGCGCTGCTTGATGCTGCTGCTGGGCAGGCGGCGTGTAATTTTCCACGCGCGCGGCAGACGACGAATCGTGCACAGCTTGCGTGCCGAGCCTGTGTCTCCGATCGCGCTCGCGTTTCTGGCAGCCCCGACTCGGGGGCTGCTGTTGCTGTTACTTGTTAGTGTTGCCACTTTGCCGTGCGGTGCTTCCTTGAGCCATCGTTCCTGGTGCTTGACTGACGGCCGATTCTCGCCAAACGATTTCACGGATGGCGTTTAATTACAGAATCCAGTATGTATCAGCAAATACATCCCAATCACAAGTCACTAGTATCTCAGACTAACACACATTGTGTGTCGTTGTCCCCGCATTCTACGTGACATGAAGTTAGCTGCAAGATGGCTTCGAAGGAGCACGTTTTACGCACCCTCAAGACGAGACGGGTCATTCGGTGTCAAGAGAGGATACCCCAAAGAAATCGCCACATCCGGGCTATCGGGATCAAAACCCTTGGCTTTGTGGACTTCTCTGAGAGCCTGATAATGGGCTGCGGTCCACGAGTCTCCAAGAGTCACAGTTCTACAGATAAGTCGTGGAAGACGGAGCCGCTCGACTGAACTGGCATTCAATTTCCGCACCCCGTCAGGGTCGACTGCCCAGTAAAAGAGCTCCTCCAAGGGCGGAATCCGAGCGAAAAATCGTCCATCCACCAAGTCTCCAGTAGGACGGTTGAGGAACAGATATGGCCAATCTTGGATTTCGTGGATTTCCTCGGGATACTCGAAAATGATTGTGAACCTGACAGAATCGAGGAGGTAAAAAGATTCGTCCAGAACCCCGTCCACAGCCGCTGCATCCGTTCAGTGAAGATTAAGAATGCGCAATGGACGACTACATACAACTTAGAAACCGGTCGAAACACCAGTTCGCCTGAGAGAGCCACATTTGCTGAAAGAATGATACTAGAGATGGGTTCATGTGGATGTTACAACATAAATGAGATAATTGACGGGGGGGAAGGACGTCCATGGGCAAACTGTTAGCGATAATCACTTGACTGCCTCAGACACGCAGATGAATGAACTCACCGCATCCAGCCATTATCGAGCGTCGTACATTGACTGTCAAAACCGTTGTGGAACGAGTGCCAATGCCCAACTTCAAAAAGAGGGGCCACGGCGGCTGGAAATGACCGGAGGTAAACACACAATCCTAGGTCTGTACTGGAATGTTTTTTGGCAACCCGCCCAAGCTGTACGTCCCCGTTTAAGGGAGCTTGACATTCCTGGTTGTAACGCGACACGAGCTGGAAAAGCCGATGAATATCTTGTAATGTCAGGATCGCCCGGAGCCTCTCCTCGGTTTTGCTCGGCCTGGGGTCTATAGAAATCAGGGGCAAAGACAGGGCATCGCTCGTGTTCAAGCCCCGATGCGATACGTTCATCCCCCCATCTCCGGTGTCCGGGTCGATACACAGGTGCCCCGTGGAGTCGAAGCCCCGATGCGATACGTTCATCCTCCCATCTCCAGTGTCCGGTTCAATACACAGGTGCCCCGTGGAGCTTTTAACCCATGGAGAGCAACGGGTCTGGTTGACGAAACCAGGTAGAACTAAATGTGCAGCCTGAGGGAAATTTCAGTTATGTACAATGTCCAACAATGGATGGAGACGCACTAGCCATTCGCCCACCTGTGGGATATTGTCAGGTGTCAAGTCTGCGCATATTCTTGCCAATATTACAACTCACCAGCTGGTTCTCAAGGTATGCCCTGGTCAGTGGGAATTCAAAATACCGTGCCTTGAAGTGTTTCGAGGGTATCAATTCTGCACTGCATTTGAGTATTGAGCGTTCGACGAGAACACTGCGCGACATTACCGTCGTGATAAATGAGAGCTTTTATGCTCTCTGACGCTGTTACACCGAATAATTGGAAAAACAGTGGATTCCTGGGAACTTCCGTTAAATCAGGGAAAGAGTGCAGGCTCTTCATACCGAGTGATTTGGGTATGCCTCCTCACTGCTTCGGCCCTCCACTGCAACACAGCCTTCAGGATCGTTGGGCCAGTAGGCAGAGAAGGAGCCTTACCTTCTTGAACTGAGACCCTTCGTACACAATGACGGTCATCGGCTCCTGGCTGCCAAAGATTCGCGCACGGAACACCTTCCGTGCCCCAACTACGACTTTACGGGTGACAGTCCCCGCCTGCCGTGATTCAATCCCATCGGACACGACCATCTCATCTTCACCGACCTGCGTGAGTAGGTGCAGATCTCCCGCTCGAATTGTGCGATAATCTGGAGGCGATTTTCACAAGGTGTAATGGGATACATCAGGGTGCGCCTCGTACCAGATTCGGAGTCTGATTGCTTGTTCGAGAGATGAAAAGTGGTTGTCGTTGTACCACCAATGTTTATCATGTCCCCCGAGCTGATATTCACGACGCCGCCGCGGCTGTATCGGTGCCTCATGTCAGAAACAATGACATCCTCGAGCAAGCGCAAAGTGTTTACATGGATCCTGCATGAACTGTCGGAGGCATTTCTCTAGTATCAGGGTGTGAAGAGTGGGCAGAGTGGGCAGAGTGGGGAAGGGCTGGATGTCACGAAGTGGATGGGTGTGTGTGAGGAAAGAGGTGTAGAGAGGAGCGCATTTATGTCGCGGTGAGGCTGTGTGTGCTGTACGTGAGAACGACTCAGAAGTGTCTGATAATTTTAATTTTTGGTACGCACAGCTTGGCGCTTGCCTGGATTTAACCCAATCCCGCGGGCAGAGATTATGTTTCGCAGGGTTACGGTCGCAGGAATGGTCAAGTAAAGGCGATAAATGGGGCCATTAACATACTTTTTTTTTTTTTTTTTTTTTTTTTTTGATTGGGGCAGAAGGAGATTTAGCGACGGTGAGAAGGGCGGAAGATGACTATCTTCATACGCTCTGCCAGATCGCTGTACAGGCAGCCAGGCTTCTTACAATGCAAGGCACAACATCAAGAGCAAGGTTCGAAGCTTGCAAGTCAACTAGGCAGCCGATAAGTATGGGACGAAATGTAGCCGTGCGGAAGTCAGACTTTTGTGGACAGGATGAGGCGAAGTCTTTCTTCTGAATTAGGGGTACAACAGCAGCGGCAAAAAGGAGACGTTGGTAGCTTGGGGATAACAGCAGTTCTTGGACAAAATAGGTCGCCAGCGGCAAATGGACGTGGTGGGAAGAAGCAAAGAGCGTTTCAAACTCCGACACCGTCTGTGATCCGGTCATCCACGGGCCGATTGATCCTGTCCCTTTTGTCTCTTGCGCTCATCATCTCAGGCTCTCTCGTACGTATTCCGTGTTCTTGTAGCTCGCTGGTTGGGTCGCTTTGTTTTCTGAATATCTAGCTCCGGATGCATGCCATCGCTGCTCAGCTGCTGAGCGCCCATCTGAAATTTAATGGAATACTTGACGTCAAGTATACGCCAGCATGGGCCGGCTGCTCCCTTTTCTTTCAATTCACGGCCACATTTCGAAGCCATGTAATGGGGTATCGTGTGTGAAAGACACCCAGGTGCTTTGCGGCGTAAGTAGCGCAACGCTGGCTGTGCATACGGGGTTCGAATTGCCGTATGTCCTTGATAACCTATGGCTCTTTTGTTTTGCTTTCTCACAGTTGATTTGCTCGCCATCCAAATCACATCCATACGTTCCCGGAAAACGAATACCGAGAGCAAATCAGAGGAACTTTACCATAGCGCGTCGAAAGTTAAGAGGGTGGGGTTTAAATTGCCATCCGGGCGGATGTAGATGCTCATCCTAGGGTATGAACAGAGAGAAAGGAAAACGTCGTTAGTTATTGGGGGAAGAAAAGGTTTCGGCCACTTTGCGATTCGGACGCGGGGAGTCGAACCCCAGTTGCCCGTAACTTTTTCACAGCGCTGTTCAACGTAAGTTGGCGGTGTTCCGTACACCACGTCCTATGATAGTCGTACTGCGCGTCGTATGTTATGAACTGGTACTTGAAGGGTAAGGATGAGTTCTCATGGGGAAAAGAGAACCAAGCTGGGTGACAAATTACTCGACAAATGGCAGGAGAAGCTGCGTGCGGTATAGCTATGGTATCTGGGCCTCGCTAGTGAGAGGCTACAGTGGATAATTTACCCTCAGTCTCACTCACGAGGCCCGAGGGAAATGATTAGGCTGGAAATCGGGTGTAGTGTACGGCACACGACCAGGCTCCTTGATCGTGATTCTTTGAGCAATTTGCTGGAAGTACGGGGTTCGGCTCCCCGTGCCCGACTAGGTTGTTTGTATTCTGTTTATAGAGGTTGCCTTTGTGCCGTCCATTTTTCGGAAGAAGGTTGAGAAAAAGACAAACGTGACCAGTTGGATTCGGACGCGGGGAGTCGAACCCCGAATTGCCAGCTTCTTGAATCCTGGGAAGATCGGCAGGTAAGTTGGCCGTGTTTCGTACACCACGTCCGACTATTAGTTACGGATCATGAGTGCGGACGACTTGCATGAATCGAGGTAGAAGCATCCAGCGGGCATCAGGAATATCTTGTGGGATAACCAAAAAAATGCGAATGAGTTCTGTTTTTGACCTACATCCAATAGCACAACAACGTTCACCAGGTAAATTCATGCGTACACAAGGCGAAGAAGAGCCATAGTGAATGTATGTCCGATTTCAATGTCAAGGACTCAGGTGTGCACACAAGACGCACTGAACGAAAAAGGTATGCTTGGTCTCTAACAAGCGAGGTACGAGCTTCATATTGTTAGAGCGTCTGGCTGCGAGAGACTATGCTTGTTCTTCAATTTGGACGCGGGGAGTCGAACCCCGAGCAGGCAGCTGACACGTGTGTGAAGCCCTGAAGGGTTCTGGCTAGGTTGCACACACCACGTCCGATATTCCATTGCTGCGTGTGGTATGATCCAAGCTATGATCTTGGGGAGAAACTGATAGAGGAAAGACTCCGAAAAATCAATTGTAAGACCGTAACACTATTGTTGGGCGTGTTGTATTATTGTACAGACGAAAAAAGGAACGTTGAATTGCAAAAGTGCTTAGCTTCGTATCCGGAGCCATGTTAACGTTGAAGCCCTGCGGGAATATAGTATGGCGATAATCTGCGCTTTGACCGGCGTGCGAACCCCGGCTCCGGAAAAGGCTTTACGTATACGGCATTACGCATCTGATCCCTCTTGGTTCTCGCCGCCATGCGCCCCTCCGCCCGTCTGCACCGACGCCCGGCCTCGCCGTCCATCCGCACGACATCAGTGCCTGAACGAGGGTATCAATCTGTCCCACTCGTCCACCCTAATCCAGCCTCTCGCGTGGGATTCCACAACCGTGCCACGGTCCCTCCGAGTCGTTACGCACGGCGCTGGCAGCTGCACTGGCTATTCGATTTCCTCTCGGGCATGGACGGCTTCCTCGAGGCGCGCTGCCCGCTTCGACTTCAACGTCTCGATGTGCCACTGCTAACCTGGTCGACTCGTTACACGCGCAGTGGCGTGCTGGCTAGGGTCCGCTGACATGACAATTCAATTGTCAGTTGGCTGACAAATGACAGTCATTTCCTGACTGACAGTTAATTATTTAATTTTTGGCCGAAAATCCCGCTGACAGTCCTGACAATTACACCCCCTGTCAAGCGGCTTATCGCACTTACCAGGGGCTCAACTTCGCCACGGAATTCTATCCCAGCGGTATTTCTTCCATTCTAACCTCACGCGCGGCAGCGACACCCATATCAGGTAACTTGTCGCGCTGTTCAGACACGGCAAACACCGAAAGATGATGGATGGGATCAAATACTGATCGACGAGATCAAGCCGCGGTAAATCGGCCAAAAAAAAAGGTGTGGACATGTCTGCAACATCGTTGCGACAAAGCTGACCATCTAAATATGTACCAAACCACCTTCCTTAGCATCCCAGAACACCAAATGTGCCCAGTAGTTGCCATCGAGTTGCGTTTCCCAAACCCGAGGGAAATGCGGTGCAGCGGTCAAGCAGCGGTATGTGTCTTCTTATTTGCCGTCTTCCACCTTCCCCACCCCCTCCTCCCTTGGCTCGCGTTACATTTTCCCATCGTCTCGACCTTTCTGCTCTTTCACCTCTTTCCCTTCCCTTGCCGGTCCCACACGGGCGTCACCTCGATGGTCGACAGCTAGGCCTCCTTCATTCCTTATCCTTTCCTACCCGCTTCTCTCTTACCCCCGCTCATCTCCCCAATCCACACCCGCCCGTCCTGATGGCTCCTTTGCTACACATCCTCTCTCTTTCCTCCCTCCCTTCCCCGTCTGTCTTTCGGCCCTTTCTCTCTTTCTTAAGATTCGAATCAAGCTAATCTACCTTGCGGGCACGCACAGTACGGAAAGCTCGATATCGTGGACGTCGAGAGCGTCGCGGGCACGTCGATCAGGTTCAGTCCGGATGAGGGACACAGGGTGTTTCTCCTTCTCCTCAATCTTTCTGTGTTCTTCTCTCCACCCATGCCGATCTACTTTACTCCACTGCAGCATCGCGGAGGTTGAGAGTGCCACGGGCGCGCAGCGCTGATAAGGTGTGTTTTTTCTGCCTTCTTTTTCCCATTCCTTCTTCGTTTGTATAAAGTTGCGCGCGTGCGAGTTTTTTCTTTCTTGGGGAGTGCACCGCGCGGGGATGAGAGTTACAGAGCGCAATTGGGGAGCGCGGGGAGCGTGCGGGGGTGGCTCTGGTGATCACGACGAATGTAGGCGTTGCGCGGATATGGTCGCGGGTGTGCGGAGATGAGGCCGTTGGGGCGCGGCGGGCTCCTCATCCGGACGTTGATAGCGCGGCTGGTGGAAGTCCTTCCAGGTCGTGATGGCTCGGATGAGGCGCGGATGAGTGTGCTGCGCGGCGATGGCGGGAACAGCTTTTCTATCTGCTTTCTCGCCAGTGTGGCGGGCTCGAGGACATGCGGATATGGATATTACTTTCCCCCCCAACACTTACCGGAATGAGCACTCTTTCGTACATCTCTCGATTCTCACCCTAATTCATACCCTGCGCATGCAGCAAGTTATTACCGGATGCGGTGTAAGAAACACCCCCAGCTGTATTGGATCACGCACCACGGCAGATACCCCAAAGGTCCGGCGTCCGTGTTGATTTTTCTTGTTCAAACCTTGCAACGGCACTGACGAAAGTCTTCAAGGCAGGCTATACCGGGCAAAGGGAAAGTGACGCCACTGCCGCCCTTTGACGCCCTTTGCCAAGGGGGCGTCAGTGGGGGCGGCAGTGACATATTTCTTTTGCTGAAATTTGCACGTTAAAGTGTCTCAGGTAGCGTAATGAACCTTCCTTAGTACAGTGGCTGCAAGATTGAGTGGTATTGGGGCGAGACATGACTTAAATTTGCCGAAATACTCACGGTGGGGGCGTCAGATGCCGGCAAAGTGTGGCGTCAAGGGGCGGCAGTGGGGCGTCAAGGGGGCGTAACTGGGGGCGTCACATCAGCGCGGGGGGCGGCACTCAAAATGTGGGGGCGTCAGTCGGGGCGTCAACATGTGTGACACAACGTCACACGGGGGCGTCAATGGGCGGCAAGTCGGGGCCAGAAAAAAATCAAGCCTCGACGGGGACCTCTCTAAGCTCCGTGGTACACTGCGACATGTCGGAAATTAGACCCTGTGCAGTGAACTGTGTGCATTAGTTACTTAGTTGGCCTCAATTAAGTTCAACCAAGATTCAATGTCGCTTGAAAGCGAATTCATGTTCGACGTGAAGCCGCTAATTCATTCTTGTTCATTTCAAACTTTTGTCGAACGAACTGTTTGCCAGACTTCAGTTGCAGCTTATGCCATGCAGCATACCAAGACGCAGATCCACAGAAGAATCATGATGGCAGACTGAAGCATATGTGCTGCTTAGATACTGACTCTCTCGACAATTCCGTGGTTCACCCTCAATTAATTGATGTTTTAGTTCGCAGTCTGCATCTTGGACCCGTTCCCAAAGAGAACTGTGGACATGCTATAGAGCAATTCAGTAATGCGCACGATCCAAACCATTTGCAACCATGACTAAATGTTGAATATCTTGTGAACAACCGAAATTGAGAGAATTTCTCTCAGGCAAGATGTCGTAGACGTACTACAGCACCTATTGCTGCCCTCTCCTACAATCCCAATTTTTTATTTTGGTGGTGAGGGCGGCAGTTGAGGTGTGACGTGACATGGGGGCGTCAATGTTCCCAATTGAGGGCGTCACAAGGGGCGGCAAAGGGCGTCACTTGGCGTGACTGGCGTCACTTTCACCAAGCCCGGCTATACCTCTGCGGGAACATCTAGAGTCTTTGCTTGACCTTGCGACTGCTTTTCACTGCAAAAGAAACAGTGAAAGTATATCCTTGGGTGTGGTGCAAGCTTTCTCAAAGGGCGGAGATTGCTAGTTCGCTTCGGAGCGGGGTTCGATTCCTCGTACCCAAATAGGGTGGAAGCGAATGTTTTTTGCCTGTGTCTTGTTTACTGTTCCACGGCCCTGGGCCTCATTTGGTCTTGCTTCCTCTGGCTTTTCTTTCATGGGACTCGTGTTTTATGGGGGGGTTGAGCTGGATATTGGTTGAATATCCTGCCGTTGAGTGTATCTTGGGGTTATCCAATCCTTCGTCAGTTAACGGCGGGAATGGGTGAACAGATATTTATCGGGTGTGGTGTGCGGTACACAACAACCTCATCTACAAACTTTGGAGAGTGGATTTAACTAGTCGTACGGCGTTCGCCTCCCCGCCCCGGATTTGAAAATCTCCAGTGGTTAGATCTTTTTTTCTCCGCCACATTTATGGACTGAGTTTCATACAGGACAGCTACCATCTAAGAACCTTCGCCAACGACGCCATGAAGAAGTACCGACGCTCCGATGGAACAACAAAAATGTTGTAATCAACTCCACCACACGTCCTACCCCCGAAATCCGGGCAATGAATGGAAGCAGCATAGGCACAATATCCGAGAGGCGGTACCGATTGCAAGACCAGCATATATTCCGGGATTTGATCCCCCATTCCCTCCATCTGGCTACAACTCCCGTCCAGATCCATCGTCCACCGCGATTTCAACTGAGGAGCAGTTCTACATCAATCACAAACAGGAGTTCTGGGTTGTATACCAGGGGCTTTGTTTTTTTTAGTAAATTCTGTCATCCATTATTGTGCCGTATCAAAACCAAATGTAACGGTGACGACTTGGGATTCCTGGTAGGCACGACTTTCCAGAACGAGGCAGATACATTAAGTTTGCACTTGAAGCTGAACGATCATGCGAATCTGCGATGTCTTGGCATCTTGAATGGCGACCAAGCAGTGAGCAAGTTCGGACAAGGCCTTTCAGAGAACTTTTTGAACCTATCGAATTTTCAAATCGAAAGGACAACAAATTTCGGTGGTGGAAGCAAATGGAAATCGGGGGATCGGACCGCCTGCGGCATGCCGCGAGCGCTTATTCCACTTGACAGCTCTTGGACAGCTCCCAGCCTCACAAGCGCCACCACACAGCCGCCGTCTCGCCACCATCCTCGTGTCCCTCCAGCGATGTCCTTCGTCTCCAATGTCGGCCATCTAGCCTTGGGAGAAGGTGTGTACAACAATATACACGGCAATCTCAACAACATCGTCTATTATACCTTCAACTACGGTGCAAAGCACCTTCGGCAAGCGGAGAACGGCAGTAGGTCTTCTTCTATCGTGAGCGCAAATGTACGAACCCTTGGCAGACACCACCGATGCGCTGCATCAGCAAATCCTGATTTTTTCGCACTATGGCAGCTTATGGAGCGCTACAGAGTGTTACAGAGCGGCCCATAGTGCCCCATAGTGCCTGTAGTGCCATAGTAGGGGGTTTCTGCTCTGTAGTGCTCTGTAGTGCTCTGTAGTGCTCTGTAGTGCTCCAGAGTGCTACCCGGGAAATCAGGGTTTGCTGATGTGGAGCCCGCGAGGAAATGTCCGAGGCGGCGGAGAGAGCACTCGGAGGACGGAATCAAAGTGTGTAATGGACATTTGGGCGCCCATCGATTTTCTGCTAATCTCGTGCCAGATCATCCGAAACAAGGATCTCAGGCTTACGATGGAAATCGGCAGTGGGCCTGGATACTTCCTTCATACCGGTGAAACAAAGGGTCGCGCTGTTATCGTCAAAGTCTTTAATCTTGGGCCCAGCGTTCGAGAGGTACGTCTGTGGAATCTCTCTGATGTAGCCTCCCTCATCTGGGTCAAAGCAACTGGAATCGACGGTCGCTGTTTCGATGAGACTGCTGCGCGTACACCACCCGGTCTGCCTTGACGATATTTGACAGCCACGTAGACATCCGAATGTGTTGCGCATCGAGGGAGTTTCGTCCCCCGCGTCCTTGACCCATTTTATAACATACGAAAATGGTGATCCCGGCTCAACTCGACGCCATTTTGTGGCTGACAGCCTATCCAGCTTGTTGGAACACTGCGGAGGGTCCGCTTGCCGCTGCTCTGCAAGAAGACCATACCAGGAGCATCACTTTAGGATTCAAAATGGTGCGTACACAGGAAAGTCCCTGGATTCCGCGCCTCAACTGCCGTCATAGGTTGCCGGTCTTGCTGTAGGTCATATAGTACCCCCTGCGTGTTTACTGATGGCTTCTGTGTCAATCTCAAGTCAGGCGTAAACCACCTCAGTGTTCAGGGAATATCTCTCGGGTCCCTACGAGCCGAGGTACGTGTGCATCGCGGACGTCCTGGCCGCCGTATTCTGATTACTCCAGAATTTCGACGTCTTCCTCGATACCAACGACCGGTTTTTGATCAGTATTAATCCGACGACCACGGAAATTAGAACCACCGCTCCACAGAGGACGCAAAGGGATACAGATACATCCTGTGCCTGGACACTTTTGAATTCGTTATGTCAAAAAGTACATCTACCTTCTTTCGCCCAGGATTGATCTTCTGAGCTTTTATTTGCAGGTTTTGAGGTCCGCCAATCGTGTGTTGCACAGTAAGTCCTGAGTACCACAATCTCCCCCTCCCCTTTTTTTCGCTTTTGAACGCATGTGCAGACGAGAACATCGAGAGAAATTCTGTAATTCCTGATATGCCGCGTCGACCTCCCGTCCTCAACCCTTCATCCGCAGCAACCGTTCCAGTACGGCCTGAATCCCATTGGCCGTCTTCGTCACAGAAGACGGATGCAGAATCTCTCGTCCCTCCACGCTGAGAGTACGTATGGCACACAAGATTGATCGAGCGTGGACAACCATCTTTGCCCGCCATCGCGACTCGAATAGCTCGTGATCTTGAGATGAAGGTACTGACATCGGTCAATAAATTGGCTCTGTCAGACAGACAAAGTGTGCACCGATGTGCTGGGTACGTTCGGGAAGAAATCACCCTTACTACCACAACAAGCCAGGGCGCTGTGATATTCCACGACGCGCCGAGCCCACTAGAGATTTGTGCCGTCTGCCACGAAGTCGTGGGCATGGATGAATTGTTTCGTTGCATCTGTGGTGACCAGAGTACGTCTCCCTCAGTTCATCTTTCGACGAGTTGTTCATCTTAGTGTCACAGATCCCGGCTCGCGAACCACGGTCAAGTGCCAGATATGCAAGTTCTGGAGCCACCGTGATTGTGTTGGAAATTTAACCGACTTCGTTTGCGAGAGCTGCGATCCTGGCGCCGATCCTCTCTCTACCCCGAACGTTGATAAGCCAGGTTTCAGGTTATGCCCTGTTGCCGTGGTTTTGCGTGTTGTCAGTTCTATTAAACACGCATCTCAAGCTGATATAAATAAGCTTTGAATCTAAGCTATACGGGGGCCTTAATACGCTCACCCGCAGTTACCGACCAGAACGGTTCATACTGGGTCAGAACTGTTGTACGGGTTGCAATTCAAACTGGGTTGTATTTTCAAGATTCAGGTTGCACTAGTGGGACTCCCTCAAGTTGAGAATAGCAAATGTTGGCTCAGGGGATCTTATTTGAAGTCAGAACGATGCACTATAAAGAGGATTCAACTTTGTTGTCTACTCTTTATATCAAATCACAAGACGCGTCTGAGCACGTGACCGGCTCGGCACTTGGCCAGGGCGGGGTTCGGGTAAGACCGACTCGGGATTATTCGGAACATGATCCCAAATCGTGATCGAACCTAAAAGGGAACATTCCTGTTTCCTCAAGGAACGCGGGGCAGGGCTTCCGAGCCCGTTGGCGGTCGACATGGCCTCGCGGGCTCGCTGCCCGTGTTCTTCCTTTCTGAGCAGGTTTCAATTGTTTCAGGAGAGCAGATCAAATTTACCATAGTGCGTTCAAAGCCGACAAGGAAAAGAACGTCGGTGGATTCTTGTTCGGAGAAAACGAAAGGATCCTATGAAAAGATCATACGAAAAGGATCATACTATGCATCCCATTCAGATGCGGGGAATCGAACCTCGCTTTGCTAGATACTAAGGTCGAGTTTATACAACTGGTGGTGTTTCTTACACCACGGCCGATTGTTACTTGCTGAGGGATATGGTATCGCTTGGGATGTAAATGGAGGGATTTTCCGACTGAGTGCGCATGGAGGTAAATATGAGGGACAAAGCAATCGGCGTTGCGTTGGCTGACGAGCTTTGAATCATTAATTGGGATCACGTCGCACGAAGCACGCCGGGGCAGCCGCAATCCAGCGTGCGTGCTGACTTTTTTTTTTTCAGTTTCAATTTGCCAGTAACACGGACAGAAAATTTTCAACATGGCAGGCTGAACCCCAGTGCAGACATCAAGTTCGATATAAGGATCGGTTGGACTTTGCATTCGTCTTTCACCGGGGAAGAAATGGTTGAGCAGGTACTCGGGTGTGGTACCGGAGACATTCATGAAATGCGGACTTTGCGAGTTGGCTGGTAGTACAAAGTTCGATTCGTCGTACCGACTGGCCACGAGCCGGTAGCTTTTTCACTCCGTGTGTCTCTCGTTTACGGTTTATTTTCTCGATCTAGTTTTTCGGGCGTGGAGTTGAATGATGGTCGGATATTTTGCCGCTGAGGATGGACTAGGGCATTTGACTTTTCAACTTCGTTCCACTTCACGACGGAAACGGGTGGACAGGTAATCGGGCGTGGTGTATGGCACAAGATCAGATTCCTTCAGTGTGTCCCTTGTACAATTCGACGGAACAGTGGAAGTACGGGGTTCGACTCCCCGTGCCCGACTACATGGCTTCGCACTTGTCTTTTTGTTCACCTGATCAAAATTATTTGGCTTGCAAGGCTCGTGGTTGGGATCGCTCGAAGCTGGGTCGCCAGCAGGCGAATGGAGAAATGAGGTCCACCATGTACTATGGGAACCTTGATTCTTTGAGAGTAAGCAGGGGCAAGCCAAGAAAAGGCAAAATATAACAACGTTAGGGAGATTCGGACGCGGGGACTCGAACCCCGGGCTGTCAGCTACGAGATGTGGAAAACTTCAAGGGGAACTGGCGGTGTTCCAGGTCCGACAATTACTTGCTGCCCAAGGATTCAAGCTCTAATTTCAAGTACAAAGCGAGTTTGTAGTGCACACTGCACTCATGAGAGGGTCGATGACATCAAATATAAGTGGACATATTGGGCATGTTTCAAAATGATCTCAGTGTTGCGCAGACTCCCGAAGCCATGCCACAAATTCGGCGTTGATATTTCGTGCTTTGACCGGCGTGTGAAGTCCGGCTCCTCGGCATCAGCCCGAACAGTTTACGCGATTACACATCAGCATGACAGCATCTGCTCTCTTTCATTCAGACCGCCATTTGACCGCCATTGCACCAACGCCCGGCCTCCGCGTCGACCAGCGCATGAACGAGCGGATCAAGCCGCCCTCGTGGTGCCCTCGCGCCAACCCTCTCGCCTCTGATTCGTGGCCACCTCTTCGACTCTAGTCGGATGTGCCACCGCCAAGCCGGTCGACCTCCGCGCGCTCGTTACACGCGGACGGTGTTCTCTCGTGCAGCGACGGCTCCTCGACGCCGACACCCTCGTCCCGGGCTTAGTCTCGATTGTATGGGCAGTACGGCGGATGTTGGTACACCGGTACGTGTTTTCGCCCTTCCTTTCAGACGTCGCGCGCGGCGCGTCCTCTACCCTCTACCCTCGCTCCGCATTAATATTCTTTCCATCGCGCTACCCTCTGCCCACGCCTTTCTCGCTCTTGCCTCTTGCCTCTTCTCTCCTCTCTCCCACTTCCCTTGCGCAGCCCCGCACCCTATACGTGCTCAGGCTTCGCGCTACAGCTTTCGCGCACGCCGCGTTGGTGACGACGACGACCGTCCTCCGCACCTTCACCATCCGCGGTTCATCAGGCTCCTACATGATTCGCCCCATCTTTCCCTTCCTCTGCTTTCCCTTCCCTATGTCTTTCCGTACCCGTGCCCTCCCTCCGTCATACCTCGGCCGCACATGTTCCTTCTTCTTTCCCCGCCTGCCTATCCCCATACCCTCACTTTCCTCCACCCTTTTCATCCTCATTTTATCCACTTACTCGCGCATTTTCCATAGGTACTCTACTACAGCATCGCGGAGCAGGCGTGGGCACACTGATCACATTAAGAGCCGGATAACGTGCGTGCTTCCTTCTTTTATCTCCCTCTCTGACTAATCTACGAACAGGGCGCTGTACTCAACGCTCGACCGCAGTAGTTCATTGTGCGACGCGCCTCCGCCGTGAGCATGCCCTCCGCGACACCCGTCTACGAGCCCATGTCGAATCTCATCGCGCTTGCAGCTCCCTCTCCGGCGACCACGATTTTCGCCACGACCTCGGCACGCATGTACGGATCTTCAAAGTTTGGGCGCACGGTGGACGAATATTTATGCCACATGTCAAGCCGGCTCGTCCAGCGCGGTGCATTGTTTCCTTGTTTTTTCTTTTGGTACGTCGTCCCCATTTTCTTGTCTGCGCTTCGCTCACGCCGTCTCGATGACGAAGATTATGGTTATACTTCCCCCACCCTCCTCTGTTCCTTCCCTGTTTGCCTCCGTGTCGCTGCCCGTGCTCCGCTGTCTATCTACTCTCTCCCTTCCCCTCACCTCCAGCTGCCCTTCCCCTTTCCGCGCATGCATACTTCCGCCCTTTCCCCTTCCCCCCTGCATTCTCTGTGCACTCTCCATCTCTCGCCCCTTCTCTCCCCCCTCTTTCTCACCCAATTTCTCGTCATTGTTTCTCAGATTACTCGGATCTCGCGGGCAACGGCGTGCGGCATTGGTCCATTTGCATACATGCACGGCGATCGTGCGCAGTGCATACCGGGGTGTTGAGGCACGCTGTCCAGGGCCCACCGGCGGCGGGATTTCTCAGAGGGACACGAGTTGTTGGCTCGATACGCTTACTATCAACTGCTTCCACTGCCTGGTCGGCGTCGATTCATCTTTCCATTTTAACACGTTGATCACAGGTATTCAGTCCGGCTCCCTCGACGTTGTACTTACTCTCTGGTTCCTCGCAGTTGTATAGTCCCACTCGCAAACTGCGTCCCCTCGGATATGGGGTACTTAATCGTCAATTCAATATATGCTTTCTGGCTCTCCCAACTCTTTGGTTCTCGTGCCACGCCTTACAACACGGCCTCCGCTATCTACGCCTCGCTGCGACATCCTCTGCAGTCACCCGGATTTTTTTTGTACGCCCCGCACTTCGTTGTTTTTGTCGAACCCGTTGCGTGTGGCTCGGACCCATGTCGCAGGCTGCGTCCACTTTCCCACCGAGGTGAGGCATATTGTGTCTGTTCTTCTCCCAACTTTTATAACAGCGCCAGCAGCGGTACGCCAACAGTCCTCCGAGCTTTGTGAGTTGTTTGTTTTCGCGGAATCAGGTGGCAGTAAATACTAAACAGGGGCTTGTTTCACAGCGGTGGTTCGTGCCTACACCAGATGACTCACTTTCTGTGGGTGCACGTTCTCCTTGAGCTCCGGCCGTTGGGCGCACACACAGAGGCTTGCTTGCCAATGGTATGTTCGTACTAACCTAGTTGCGGATTGAGACGTGCAATTTCACACTGCGTCTGTCTTGTCCGTTCTTTTACGCCGCAAAATGCGATTCGGGTGCACGGACTCCACGACTTGCAGGAAATAGGATGGCATTGACGGTGATAACATCCCTACTCCTTTGATTTTTTGTGCGGTGAGTCGTTTTTCTTGCGAGTTTGAGTGGCAGTGAATACTGCACTAGGTTCTGGTCTATCCATTGTGATTACAGCGGTCTCTAAGATCTATGGGTCGATTCGCACCCGCGACATATAAGACTGACATGTAGCCGGCTCTGCACACGGTTCACATCAATGAAATGCTCTGACACTTTCTGCTGGTTACTTATCTGGATCGCGCACTGTGTGTCGGTATCAAGCGGATCTTTTGCGACGGGGGCGCCGACGGGATCCTCGACATGCCGATAGATGTCTTCTTTTCCCTAACTGAACTTCGGGTTTGGGGCTACTACTAGCCTACATAGGACCACGGCCTGTCGTTGGTGTTTGCGCGCACTCCGCCTCGGCGGGATGCCCGTATTCGGTCAGTAGATTGCTCGCTCATTCAACTTGAACCAAGTTTTACAACATACCGATCATGTCGATGTGCTCGCTCATCAACAAATTCACGAGTTGAACCTTTTGTATTCAGTGGTACTTAATAAACTACAGAATGTAGAGAAGAGAAGCTCCTGGTTCAAGACCTGCGATAGAGGAAATTAAACAACAGTCCGAATTGAAAACATGTCAACACACCTGCTTCAGCTCCGATTTATCTGGCATTTGCAAATTCGGGGTCAAAGCATTTCACCCACTCAGTGCCGTGGACGAAGCGACTGTGGTCAAGTTTTGTTGTACCTCTGGCAGATATGACTACCGGAGTGTGGGGCAGATACAAGCCATCGTGCAGCCAGGGGGGCACCCAAAACAGCAGCGCCCCTGCTGTGTTTCGCATCCAGCCAGATTTTGGGTCAAAGTAAGGGGGCTCTTCCCATGAATTCTCTAACGCAGCATCTATCGGGGCACCTGTATTAGCCGGCATCATGTTTCTCACTTGCCAAACCCGGATGTCAGAGGATGCAGATACAAGGTGTGTGCCATCTGGCGAAAAATCAATGGTGGTAATCCTGGTAGTATGACCTCCGAAAGAACCACACTGTGCACCTGTTTGCGCATCCCAGAGAAACAACATGTTGTCCCTCGACCCAGATGCAATCTGGTGTCCGTCTGGTGAGAAATGCACAGAGGTAACCGCATCAGTATGACCTGTGATTGGCCCAGCAACTAATGCACCTGTTTGGGCATCCCAGACTCGAACTGTCATGTCACATGATCCAGATACGATCCTTGTGCCATCTGGCGAGAAACGAACAGACAAAACCTGGGTTGTGTGACCTCTAAGGGGGCCAGCAGCTAGTGCGCCAGTGTGAGCATCCCACACACTTATTGTGTAGTCATTATGTGAACTAGAGGCAATCTGTGCTCTGTCTGGTGAGAAATCGACAGAATCAACCATCCCAGTGTTGATTTTCAATGGGTCAGCAACAACTGCACCTGTGCGAGCATCCCAGACACATAATGTTGTGCCACCTGATGCAGCAACAATCCATGGACCATCTGGGGAGAAATGTACAGAGAGAAGTGGCCGAGGGTTCACAACAAATGGGCCAGAAACTAACGCACCAGTTTGGGCATCCCAGACATGTATTGTATTGTATGAGCCAGACACAATTTGTGTGCTATCTGGCGAGAAATTAAGTAGATGGGCCACCTCAGTGTGGCCTATAAATGGGCCAGCTGCGAGCGAACCACTTTGGGCATTCCAGACAAGCATAGTCTTATCACGCGATGCGGATACGATTCTCGTGCCATCCGGAGAGAAGCAGATACACGAAATCTCATCAACGTGCCCTGGGAATGTTGCAGCATTTGAATTAAGTATTCTGCTTTTTGCATCCCAGAGACGGACTGCATTGTCTGAAGATCCTGACACAATCTGTCTGCCATCTGGAGAGAAACTCACGGCCCAAACCTCCTTGGTATGCCCTGTGTAAGGTCCACCAAGAAGGTCACCACTTTGTGCATCCCATATACACACTGTACGGTCCACAGATCCCGTTGCAATTTGTGTGCCATCAGGTGAAAAATCAACAGATGTAACCCAGCGGTTATGCCCTGTGAATGGGCCAGCAACCAGTGCACCAGTGTGAGCATCCCAGATACGAACTGTGCTGTCCCACGAACCAGATGCAATTTGGTTGTGGTCTGGTGAGAAACGGACAGATGTAACCACATCAGTGTGACCTGTAAGGGGGCCAGCAATGACTGCACCTGTTTGAGCATCCCAGACAAGTATTGTGTTGTCACTTGATCCAGACACGATCCTTGTACCATTCAGGGAGAACCTGACAGACCTAACCCAAGCAGTGTGGCCATCGAATGGGCCCGCAATCAATGTACCCGACCGAACATCCCAGACACACACTGTCTTGTCTTGTGATCCAGATGCAATGTGTCTGCCATCTGGTGAAAAATGCACAGAACTGATATCTCCTCTGTGTGCTGTGAATGGGCTGACAACATGTGTGCCTGTTTCAACCTCCCAAATATAAATTGCATTACTGAGGTAGCCACCGCACCCAGATGCAATCTGTGTGCTGTCAGGGGAAAAGCTCACACATCTGACAGAACTATCATGTTTCAGTGGTGCACAAGTAAGTTGCCCAGTGTAGATGTCCCAGACCCGCACTGTTCTGTCTTCAGACCCAGAAGCTACTAGTGTTCCATCCGGAGAGAAATCCACTGATCTCACTGTCTCCGTGTGGCCCCAAAAAATCTTCTGGATGGCAGGCCAGTTGAGACTGAGGGGGCCGTCATGATGCATTGTATTTGGGAACCATTGAGCGAATTGCTTTGTCATCCTTGACCCAATCGGCACAAATGGGACAGCTGATATATAAATGTGGGGTGCACTTTGAGATATCAGCTGTGAAAAAGCAGAGACAAATCTGGTGCTGTCAATAATTAGATCCTCAAAGTCTTCATTATTGCCCTGCGATCAAATTCAGCCCGATAATCTGGAAAGAACAATGCCTCACTGACCTTGACATAGTCTGCAACAATGTGTAACACGGTTGATGCAACGGGTACTTGGGTGAGAAGACTTAAAACCTCCAACCAAAACAGAAAGGACAGCTCGAAGAAACTGTGGATTTTCTCAAGTATCGTGGGATCAAATGAAGTGTTTGCTAGATGGGCACCGCAGAAGCAGCTTGAATATGAAAGTGGCGGAGAAATGTTGGTGGCCACTCGATTTGATATGTCTGGCACATCCACATTTGGGATGTGTGAGTCCTCCAAATTACAGATGTTGAATCGGAGATCAGTGTTCAAGATGCGTAAACATCCAGAGGTCAAAGAGCGATGTCCAAACTCTGATGTGATTGCCCAGGGCTGTCCCTTGGAGCGTACACTATCCGTAAGATAGTCTGCAAAAGAGGCATGAAGTATTCGGCAGACACAGCCAGGCCGCCAGTGCACTACACAACCCAAGCGCTTCAGTACCTCTTCACTATCGTAACCGGAACCCAGAAGCGCATCAATGGTTGTGTTGGTCATGGGCACCTGACCAAAAACAATGCATGCCAGAACTGCCTGAGCATCCTTTGCAAACTTTGGGTCATCCCAGCGAGCTGAATGCTTGAGAGTTACACTATATAACTCATCCAGAGTCGCTGAATTGCCACTGATTACAGTTTCCATCCGGTCGTTTGGGCTGTATTCATCGATGAATTTGATAGCTGTTGCTGCCCAGATGAAAAGGCCTCCAGCAAGATTGATCAGAGCCTGTGTTTGGTTTGCTGTTGGCCATACTGTCAGTCGTAGCTTGCTTTTCTGCCGAATTTTTTCCAGTTCATTCTTGATGAAGAGCTGCACATCCCGAGCACTGGCCGAAGTTGCCACGGATACCTCCACAAAATGGTCGCCAAATGAATCACTAAGATCGGCTTCACGCCGGCTAGTGATGAGGAGACGAAAGACAGGAGGGAGTTTCTTGAATTCAGTTGCTATCACAGACAGAAGACTTTTCCGTGAGGGTGCATCTCCGCATTCATCCAGAGCATCAAGCACAATGAGGATTGGGCCACGAATGTACTGTTGTGCAGAGATCAGGGGATCCAACAATAGGATTTTGAACTGCGTCGCGAGAGGTGCATTGATAATGTCCGGGTCCTGTTTGATCACAGCAGAAATAGCCTCCCCAATGTGCGGATCAAAAGGTGCCAATGAATGAGCCAAGGTGCGAATGACACGGCCAGGATGGCTATGCAAAGGGTCATTTCTGTCAAAGAATAGAAAGGCCCCAAGACGGTGCAATCCACGGAAAGTATCGGAAACTGTCGTGGATATTGTGCTCTTGCCGCACCCAGCAACACCAGTAAGCCAGAGGAAGTTATTGGCTGCACTTGGTTCCACAAGCCAGTCTGTGATTTCTTTCAGCAATTCAACACGGGTTCCTTCCAAACATATTGGACGCAATGCAGCATCCATTTTCATTGGATCCAGCATTCTGAGGGCATCTGATTGAGCTACAATCATTATTACCATGCGTGCTCGAAACATCAACAGAGTGTACATACCCAACCCATCAAGCTTTTGAATGGCTAAGGATATTCCTTGGACAGTCAAGCCGGTTTCCAAATCATTCTTTAGCACCATCAAGCTGTCCGAGAGATCTTTTATAGTCTGCTGTGTGTCGTCCCAGAACCCTCGGATCGCACGAGCTAAACCACAAATTATGCATATCATGAGAATCAATAAGTTGAATGCACTCACTGGTGAAGCCATTGCCCATATATTCACGAATGAAGAGTGCACATTGGACTGTCTGCCGGACTATGGCAAGGACTTTATCTTCCATGATTTTTATCTTCTCCGCTAAAGAGTCCGTTTCGTTGACAAAAGCATAGACCAAGACCATGGTATTGACCAGCTTGCTGAGCTGCTCATCTGTGTCTTGCTGTTTTCTAACCACCTAATCACTGATAAGCAGCAGATGGAGGAGCTTGAGATCTCTCACCTGGTACACGGAGGTCAAAACTGTCCATGCAATATTGGTGTATGGGTGGATCTTGGATGAATATAAGGATCGTTGGTGGCAGACAAGGCCAAACCCACCTTGGCAACCTCGTTGCCGAGTTGAACAACAATGTGTAGCTTTGCAATGAGTATACTCAACCCTGCCTCAAGTGTTTGGGTGACCGGTTCAGAATTCTCTGCTTTTCTGGCAGTCTCCAAGAGCGCGGAAGGTCTCGCTTTGAGCATGGGCTTTGCTACGTCTTGCTGGACATGCTTAAGAGCGATCTCAACGGCCTCATTGTCGGTCATGAGGCGCACAAGCAATGTTCCTGTGCACTTCCCCTTGGAGCCGCGATCCCCTCCAGTCATTTCAAGTCTGGTGTCTTTTTACAAGGGGCATTAGTGTAGCAGGACACAACCGGAAATGTCACGTACACTCGGCCTCTGCATTCCGCAATGTTGCTAGCTCAGTCCGAACAGTCCCGAGACAGACATCTCTGCACCGAAGCAAAGAATCATGCCAAAGTCGAAGAGTAATGGCGGAATCTGATGATCTATATCGACATGGTTGAGCCCAGAAATGCATGATATGCAGGGAAGCTCACAAGTTGCAGATGTGCTCCCATTTTGGTGTTCGTTCCCGCCTGATGACAACTGTGCGCTGCACGGGTTGGCCCTCCTGCTGACACACAACATAGAGATTCGGCGCCTTGTGGCGGGACCACATGACTCCTTCACAAGAGTGGACTGCAAGGAGTTGAATGTGAGTGATTACGCGGGAGCCACGCAAACCCACTGAGCAACGTGGACATGAGCCAGCAATGACAAGCAAATCGGGTTGCGGGCTGGTTGAATAGGAATACGATTGCGGGAAGGCCTGAGTTGAGGTATGAGCTCCCGAATTAGGATCGGCCGGATACAAGAGTAGCGTACACGGGATGAGAGTAAGACGCAGGAAAGCTTCGTGGGCGTCGGTGGGCGCATGTTTACACGCCAAACAACTCCGGTAATCAGTATCTCAATGTGAAGCGAGATCAATGATCCGAGTGTCCGGTGAGCGAAAGACTAAAAAAAGTTGAGCTATGTAGCCAACCTTTTCAAAATACTATGATTGAAGATTCCGAATTTTCCAGGAGTACAAGATTCGATTCCTCGCACCCGAATAGCTTGTAACCGAGGTTTTTATGGCCTCTGCCTCGTTCACGGGTTTCATTCACCGATTTTTTTCCCCTGCACCCTCGCCGGTCCGAACAGAGCCTGAGCTGGCATTTGGGCGTGGTTAAAGACGTCCGCGATGGTGCTGGTTGATTTTTGCCCTATCATTTCCCCCCGTTGACAGTCCGAAAATCCCCTTAAGTACCCAAGCAAGGAAACACCTACCTGGGTGATCCGGACGCGGGGACTCGAACCACGGGCTGCCCATGTTCCACAGCGGAGTTCAAGGTAAGTTGCGGTGCTGCGTACAGGCATCGCGTTCGGATATCATTCTACCCAATCCCGATGTATGATACTTGAGAGACTCATCACGCACAATCCAGCCAGCTGACTGAAGGGTTTTTCTCAACAGAAGCTCAACTACAGAGGACGCCGACCCGATTGTACATGCGTTCATCTTGAAGCCACACAAATTGAATAGGCTTAGCTCGATGTTTTCAAGAACTATCCGGCCGTTGAGTTGGATCTTTTGCAAGACTCCACCTCGGTTGTACTTCGAAGGTAGGCTGTTACTCGGGCGTGGTGTACGGCACACAACTGGCCGTTCGTGGTGCTCTCGGTTGTAGAGTTTGCTGGAAGTTCGGCGTTCGACTCCCTGTGCCCGACTAGGTCGTCGCTATATAGTAAGCTTCTTCTTTTTCTCTGTTCCCGAAGTCAGGTTTGTCCCATCCGATTCCAGGAGGAATGTGTAGAAAAGCAAAAACACAACAAATCCCTGGATTCGGACACGGGGAGTCGAGCCCCGACTTACCAGTTACTTCTTCAAATTGACGAGAAAAGGCATGCTTGGTCCTTAATTTGGCCACGGAGAGTCCAATCCCGAGCAGCTAGACACCACGTGTGGAAAGGCCTAAATAACTCTGGTGGTGTTCCATACACCGCGTCCAGTGATCCAGTGATCTTGGGGAAAAACAGATCGCACAAAGCCTCCGAAAAATGAATTCTATAACCGTAACTATGTTGTTGCACGTGTTCTATCATTGTGCAGACGCATTTTGAGCGAAGCTAAATATTAATGCTTTTACAATCATGTTCAAGCCGTGGCCAATTATATTCAGACGATAATTTGCGCTTTGACCTGCGTGCGAAGTCGGCTGCTCGGCATCACGCGGGCGTGACCGCATTACGTGTCTGATCTCTTCTCACCGCCATGTGCGCCCGCCCGCCCCCGCCTGCCTCGACGCTTGAACGCCTTGCTTCGGCGTCCATCCGCACGGCACCAGGGCATGAAATTGAACGAGGGAATCAAGCATCCACCGTCGCACGCCCCCGTCAAGCCTCTCGCCCGGCCGCCTCTCGATAATGCGGCGGTGGCGCCCAGCCCAGCAACACGCGTTGACAGACGTCCCATTTCGCGCATGGACGGCGTCCTCGACTCGCCATTCCTGTCTCCGGCGTTGACTTGAATATCTAAGTATCGCTAGTGTGGCAAATTGGAGCAGCCGTATCATGTATGTGTCTTCGCCGCTTTCTTTCACTACTGCCCGTGTCGTACTTCTTTCTCCTCGCGCCGCACCCTCCATGTTCTCCACTCCCTTTCTCCCTTGCGGTTCGCACCATATCCTCCCTTGCCTCGGCCCATTTCCTCCCTGTGCATTCAGCCTGTCATCCCCTTCATACCGACGTTCTATTCCAATCCCCGTACACGTCTTTTGACCCACCCATCTTCATTTCCTCCACATATACTCACTTCCTCTTCAATCGCACCCATCTCTCGTCCCGTCCTTCTACTCATTCATTTTACAGTTCCTCGACACCCTGTCAAGTCTCGCGGTGCCGCGCCTCGTAGACTCCGCAAGTGGTCGCTTCGCTGGTCAGCGGCGTCGACGAGATGGGTAGCGCGGCGGATGCGGAAGCGTGGTATGTCTTTCTTTTTTTCTTCGGGTATCTCGTGCTGGCGGCGGCGTCCTTACACATTCTGCGAACTCTTCATTCCTTGTCTTTTTCGCGCCACACTTCCCCCTTTTAATCGCGCTGCGTCGGCCCTCCACTTGGCACCCGCTGTCCGTCCTCCTCCACTCTGCCCATTCCCATCCATTCTCGCTTGTTGTCTTTCCTCGTCCATTCTGCCTGCTGCGTCTCGCCGCCTCTTTCCCGCCCATCCACCCTCCCTTCACTTGTTGATTTACACCACGATTCTTGCGTATCCGTCTCCTTCGTTCACGCAATGTCCCTCCTATTACCTCCATTCCCCGCCCGTGACCCGCGCTCTACCCATATCTTCCTCTCAATCCACTGTCACTTCACTCCCTCCCTTCTTCCCTTATACCGCCGTCGGATTCTTGATGTTTCTTTGCTCCCGACAGCCTCTTCCTCTTCCTTTCCCTCTCGCACCTTCCCTCCCTCTTGCTTCCTTCTTCCCGCTTCCCTCTCCAATCCCCACCCTCCTTGATCCACCAGCTGACGTATCCTCACAGCGAGCTCCCAAGAGCGCTACGGGCGCGCCGATGAAGCTGAGCGAGCATACGGAATGAGGTGTGTGTCCTCTTTCTCCCGGCCCCTTATCCTCAATACTGACTTCCTTTTTTCCCCGATAGCGCGTCGGTCGAAGCTCCGCTGCATCACCGCAGAGTTGCGGGCGTCCAAAGCGCTGCGGATACGGTACGTCTCCCCCATTTTCTTCATCCCTTCTCCGCCTCTCTGCTTTCTATTCGTGCGCGCGGGTGGGACGGTGGCGCGTGCGCCTCCGCCCTCTCTCCCCTGTTGACACGGGCGAGGGGGGGGGCGGATACTTTCTTGTCGGGAGCGCACGCGTAGGGTGGATACCCTCGTTAGAGCGAGTGCGCGTCTGCGTCCGCCTGTCGGTGCGGGAAGGCGCGGATGATCACATCGCAACGTGCTGCTTGTCGACACCCCGGGGTGAGGATGGCGCGTAAAGGGGATTTTGGGGAGCGCAGATTCGGCGCGGACTGCGACGAAGGCCCTGGATGGAGAAGATGCGCAGCCGCGACCGCGAGGCTGGCGCTTTTGATGCTCGGTGGTGCGTGTCGTTCGCCCACAACGAACGAGCGCGGACAGGAATGGGGATGTGGATATGGATGTGGATGTGCCGCTTCTTCTTTCTTTGGGCGGTCAGCGGTCGGTGTTACGCGCGGGGGAGATGGGGAGATGGGGCGTATGCCCACGGAAGAAGAGGATCTACTCTGGGGACGTGTGCGGGCGGGGTGGGGCGTGCGCGTGCGTGTGCATCGGCGCGACGTGCGTGTGTCGTGGGTCTGCGTGTGCATCGGCACGACGGCGGGCGGTGTGGCGCGGCAGGCGCGGAGAAGCGCCGCGATGACGGGGTGAGCATAGGGGTACGGAGCGGCGGGAGCGTGGGGGGCGGCGGGCGATTGTGCGGGATCGCGCGGTCGTACGGCTGAGGCTGCCTGGGTGCGCGGCTTGTCTCGGGCGGGACGGCGTGTCTTGCCCTCGGGCGCTACCGTGCGGCGGACGTGGACGTGCCCAGGCGCTGGGTGCGAAGGAGGATGAGGTGGAGGAGTGATACACGCGACGCTGTGCGCGCGGGGGATGGAGTGTCAGACGAGGAGAGTAGGCTCTTGACGTGCGGTGAGCTGCGATACCGCTGCCCGCATTGCGTAAGCAGAGTGGGCGCGCGGATGCGACGGACCTGCGCGAGGTTGAGGATGCGTGTCCGCGTTGTAGGCGGGTGTCTGTGCGGACTGCGAAGAGCGGCTCTCGCGTCGTGGATCCGCGACATGCGGTGACATGCAACCTGCTGCTTGTGCGTCGGGCGGTGCTGATGGCGGCACGAGACGGGGTCGGAGCAGATTCCTGTCACCGTGCTGCTCTCCAGATGAGGAAGGAACGGCTGGCCCCAGGATCGCGATGGCGCGATGCCGTTGCTGTCCGCGAGATGTGTCTGTTGCGTCTCGCGGCCGATGACTGGGTGTGAGCGTGTATTGGCGGGGGGAGAGGCGATGCCTGCCCGAGCGACGGAATGTGCTTGTGGGGTGTCCTGCGCGTGCGGAGGTTGGGCGTATGTGCCGATGGCTCGCCTGACTCGTGGGCTGGTGTCCCTGCGGCGATGGTGCTCGCTCTGGACGCGGGGCGGATACGCATATCGATGCCATCAGCATAGCGATGGCGCACACGGCGGGCCCTGGGTACAGCGGTTGGGTGGGAGCGGACTCTCGAGAGAGAGAGACTCGCTCGTGACGATGTGCGCTGCAACGGGTTGACGCTGCCGTGGTGGGCGTGCAGCGACGAGGATGCTGGGACGAGCTCATCGGGTCGTGAGCCGACGCATGGCGGCGAGCCGGCGATGGCTGGCGGTGTCGCGGTGTCTCGAGCATCTGCTGCATCTGCGTGCCCGCTGCCCGCTGTTTGTCTGCTTTCTTCCTCGTCGTCATATTGTGGCTATTCTCTCCAGAGCCGCACCGCAGTGTCATCTTCTCCCATTCTTCATCCGATTTCCCGCGTCTATTAGCTGTTTCTGGGGACACTGCGCCCCGACAAGCTCGGCGCGGTACTTGAAGCTGGCTTCTTGCCCCTCTTCGGCCTTCCTCTCGTTACTTCTCTTCCTCTCTCTGATTTTTGTTTCCGTACATATCCCGTGTGTTTCACTATATGAATGTAATCCTTTGCAGGCCCACGGACTCAACTATATGCGTTTACTTCCCCTCCTCGTCGTCGTACTTGGTTTTTCATTTCCGCGCATACTCTGGGCGTTGAGCTTCGACGATAGCGCCCCGTGGGCGTCTGTTGCGCGGACCCGCACGTCCTGGGCGTACGCAGATGGGGCTTGCGGCCACGCTGCCGAGCTTGGGACCTGGACTGTGTAGTCCCGGACAGGTTGCAAATTCAACTTGTCATTGGTGTGGGTGGGACGGGCAGCGTGCGGATGCTAGAGTAGGCGCGTGGCGAGGTGGAACGAATCTCAGCTTGGAAGTTAATTTTCCTTTCGGAAACCAAACTCCGGCTTACTTCACCTTGCGTCCCAGGTTCGACCGGAAAACGTTATCACCGCTGCGAACTTTGGGGTCATGCCTTTTCACTTACTTCTCTCTACATTTCACCTAAAACATCACGTCCGGCGGACCAGCAAAAAAAAAGAAATCCTCGAACGTGGTGCGCAATAAGATACTCAATTTCCTCCGTTCCCCTTTATCCATCCCAACATGCTGCTGATCATTCCGACTGGCCATTCTCCTGTCTGAATATTCAGTTCGCATCCCGGTCTGTGATGGCGTCCTCCGAGTCTCGAGACTCAGGGTGCCAACAGTCTAATCCCTGGAGAATTTTTCGAAGACGTGCTAGAACATCCGGAGGCGAGTCATTCGTAGACGAGGCATTCGTAGACGCTAACTTCTGTTCATAGCCAGTCAACACATCTTTGATTCTCCGGCGAGCTTCAAAATCGTCCAACCACGGCCAGAAACGCTCGCTGGGATCCTGGGGGAACTGATCGTCTGCAGGATTGTCTCCGGTTGAAAATCTAAATTGCGCGCGCCGGGCTTTGACCTCTCCTTCAGTCTTAACGCCTACTGCATAGACCGCCCAAAGTGGGCAAGTAACAATTCCATTCAACAGTTCCATCTTGGCGCCTGAAGCAAAAATGCTATGAACGCTATCTGCCAGCCGAACCTGGAGAATCGGATTGATGGCCATGGCGGGCGTCAGATAAACCGCATTGGCGATTTTGTTGAAAGTCTCCGCAGCCTTATACGGCAAATCTTCCGCGGTGCAATGCTCGAGGTAGTCCGCGAGGATAACGAGGCAAGGCTCAGAGAGCCTGTGAAATCCAAACTTTCGCAGCTCCGACCACTGCGCTGTAGACATCTGGTTTTCATTCAGCATGGGCACGCAGAGCTCGGCCATCTTGCGTGTCCGATTGAATCTTCCTGGACTGAAGCTATTCCACATCTCCGGAGCTTTGAAGGGCAAATTACTGTCCCTCAAAATCAAAACCTTTAGCAGCGAAATGGCCGACTGCGTAAATCTTTTAAAGGATTTTTCCGCCCTTGGAAGCGTCTGGAGAACTGCCTCGATCAAAGGCAACCGCAAATCACTGAATATGTGCTCTTGCAGCCCAATGGATACGATGAACTGCCACAATGCGGTAAATGTGTTTTCATCGCTGCCAGATGACATGTCGAGTATGGTCCTTGGAAAGCAACCCCAAAGGTGGAGCTCGACCGTCTCTTTATCGCCTTGTAGAATCCTCCCCAAGCAGCTTTTATCCTCTAAATTGTTTAACAGAAAGATAATGGTCGAAGAGATGCACTTCGGATTGGTGGCTGCCCATAGTGCCAGGACTTCGGCTGTGCTTTTACAGACCCACGGCGAATCCATCCCTCGAGTCCTGTTTAATGTGGGCATCTGATCGCATATGATCCTTCTCATTTGAGCTTCGATTGGTTCTTTCAGTGACACCGGTGCTGGAGATGATAACTGGAGGATATCCCGGGTTTGCCAATAGCGGTAGGGCATAGAGTCTGAAACAGCTGATTGACCATGGAAGCCCAGGACGATGCCCGCGGGCACCACCGACAGAAAAGTGTCAATCCACTGCAACATATCGGTCTGCCCGTTAGGGGCGTCTATCGCAATGTTGAACGACTGGAAGGCAAGGGCGAGTTTATCCCATATTTCCGCTAATGGAAGGAAGTTCTCACTCGCGGGACCAGCTTCGTGACTAGCACAGGTTTCTCGGAGCCGAACTACTTCACCCTGGACGGTGAGAAATGTGCTCCACGCAGCGATAGCCAACGCAGATAACCAATAGGGCCGACATTCGAACGACCCATGGTACCAAAATCGGCGCGGGAAACGGGCGAGATCTGGAGCATTATCCTCCATGTTGGTGGTCCTGGTGGATGGCCGGTTGGAACAGAAGAGAGTTCCAATAGCCCAAATGGCTTTATAGCAAGTGGTTTCGCGATGGTGAACGGCCCCGGAAGACAAAATGCCGCTGCCACAGCTATAGTGGAGATTGATGACACGATCCACAAGTCGAACATCGGGATCATGAATGAGACCTCGGATATGAGCTTCGTATGTGTGACGCCTCTCATCGGGACCCCAGAGGATGTCTGGAACTGCCTCGACGAAGGGCTCAAGCTCAACATCGTCTGCGAGGGACTTCATCGTCCAGACCAGCGCCTGATAGTCTCGATCTGACCGTGTTTCCAAGGCTGTCCGAGACATTGCCTCAACCATTGTTTCATCGGTGGAAGGAGTGTCCAACGAATGGTCGCTTTTGTGTAATTTGATAGTGGCCTCTGGGTCGGGCTCGGCTTTCCGGCTGAGCGAAAAATTCGGGAAGTATCGAAACACTCGCCAAAAGGCACCGGAAAGCGGGGTGCGGTATGGACAGTCCAGATAGCGCAGCGGGAGGATGGTCAGGGTGCAATATACTGCTGCCACAATGCTCAGAACAGTTGCAGCAATCACTGTCATCGCGAGATTGACGGGTATGAGAAATGCGACCAGGCCGCAAAAGAATA
Organism: Mycena polygramma; assembly: GCA_029449255.1. Taxonomy (NCBI): domain Eukaryota; kingdom Fungi; phylum Basidiomycota; class Agaricomycetes; order Agaricales; family Mycenaceae; genus Mycena; species Mycena polygramma. The sequence goes on along the minus strand of JARKID010000130.1, from coordinate 75,023 downwards.
GAATGAGTGATCCATGGAGGAGGAGGGGAATGATTTCGACAACGGTGTGCATCTGAAACCGTTTGAGGCCGTAGTAGAGGTATGAGAAGATGCGCGCCCGAATGACAGGCGCAGAGCGCATGTCAGTTTTGTGAAGAAAATCCCGAGCCCATTGTTGAACGAAGGTCGCAATGAGCGCGCACGCGAGACTGAAGCCGAGGCTAGTGAACCAGAGCGCATTGCAGATGATCGCCGAGGCGTTGGGAGAGAAGGAGGCGGGAGGAGGGATGACGAAGGTGCTCGCATTCGCCGACGCAGCAAGCTGCTGTGATATTTGTGCCAGCAAGTGAACAGTGAGATCGCCCGAGTCGGGGTTCAGTGATTGGTAGCTCTCGATGATAAATGCCGTCAAAATGGAAGAGAATAAGGCAGCCTGTGGACAGCGGACGCTCAGATAGTTGTGAAAACAGGTTATGGAACTCACAAAAATGAGGAGCCCTTCCATGTCGCTCTTCCAGCTCTCGACCAGCGCTCTGTCATACTTCTCCGCTTCAGATACATAAACCGCCCAAAGTTTAGCGGCTGCAGCCTCGTCTTCGCTGTTCATGCTTGCAGGTATGTGTCAGGAAGTGTGAATTACTATCCGTGAGGGATGTGTCACCTTTGACCTCGACGGCCGTCCGTAGAGTCTGTGGGCGCAGGAAGCAAGCAGGAAGCCAATACGCCGATCAAAACCCGGGCCGAGCTGGATATCGGCTTGTGCGGGATTCCGCTTTATCTAAGTGCTCCATTTGTCTGTGCGTTGGCGATGCCAGTTACCTAACACGGAATCCAATTCTGCAGAGCGGGATCCAAGCAAACACGAGGAAGAAAAACTAAGCATTGCCATATCGGAGAGTTTGTTTGCTTTGCATTGGACCGACGTCAATCGCGATCTTGACCTCTCGGAGAGGAGAAAACAGCACCCGGCATCCCTTACACATTCAGCGTTTAGCATTTGACGTGAGTTTTGGGTACCGTAGTGATTCGACCCACAGCATACATGGGTATCGGCTTGTGCGGGACCCCGCTGTACCCAGGTGTTCCATTTGTCTGCGAATCGGTATCCCTTCTATATCCAGCGTTTAGGATTCGACGTGAGTTTTGTAGTCGATACACAGCATACATGGCCTTCATGATCACTGAGGTGAAACACAGATTTGCGCGAGACTTGGCTTAGAAGTCGAAGGTGGAGAGTCCAGAGGTCGCCCAGAGGGAGGACCACAGTGAGTTTCCATTTACTGCACAGAAAGCTTCAGCTGCACGAGTGTGGTTGTCAAAAGCAAGGAGCGTTTCGGACTCCGACACCTCCGTGATCCAGTGATGTGGCACGGGCCGGTTGATCCTATCCCTCTTGTTTCTCGCACTCATCATCCAAACGGTGCTATTGCCACAGCGGTGTGGAAGGGTAATTTGGCTCCCTCGTCGCCAAACCCCTTCTCACGGTTTTGGGGCACGGAGCTGGATCGAACCGCAACATCGCCAATATTTTGTTTCACACTCACACTCCTTCCTGATCGCGTTTTTAACCACTACTCACACGTTTCTCCCTATTTTTGCCTCAGATTTACTCAGATACTTCGCACACGGATCCACATTCATTTCACGGACAAGACAACTTACGCGACATTTCAATCACAGTTTTTAAACCACGCATAAAATATTCCACATTGAGCTTTCTTACTCTCAAACACACTCAGCGACTTACCTATGCGAATTACCACAGACTTTCTCTATTTTCCACTACGTACCGCCAACGCGAAGAGTTGAACCCGAGTCTTCGGCCTTCTCGGACTACGCCGGGGATCGAGTGGCTTGGGCACCTATTACGTCTTTGCGTAGCTCCCGGATTGCCCGTTGGACGGAGGTTCGACTCCTAGTTGCGGCTTTCATCCACGGAACAATTACATACATGTTTTTATTTGTTTGTTTGGACATCATCTCGCACTTTACCTCTTACCACCACCACCACAATATACCCACTCGAGCTTCCTCGCGCGAATCCACTCTCTTTGCGACGCATTTGAGCTAAGTTTTGCATTATATTGAGCCTCCTGATTGTTCTGGACATAGATTGATTCTCATTCACACGACACCGCCATTTTACTGCAAGCCTCGACATCCGCCGGCACGACCTTGACACATCCCTTTGTCCACCTGAGGACAAGCCCTCTCTTCCACAGCGGCTTGTTGCTAAGGATACTCTGGCTCTGGCATGGGTTAGCACTGCACAGAACGATGACATCTATGACACCCAATTTTCTACATTTGAAAACGGACGGGACACGGCACCGAGCCTTCACAAGTTCTCATCTATTCCTCCTCGCAAGGCAGTTGACTGCACTTGAAGACTCCAAAACTCCTTCATCTACCTCGTAACGCAGTGGGCTTCTGAATAAATTCTGAGTGCGCGTGCTCGGACCCCGTTTGTTGGACTTGCCCGCAATGTATGTTTCATCTTCTCCATTTCGTTGGAATCTCTCGAAACACTCGCAGGTTAACGAGGAAGGAGTTTCGCTTCCCCGCGCCCGACTGGAGATTCCTCAAGCGATTTGCCGGACGGGGTTCGACTCCCCGTGCCCGACTAGATCGTTTAAGTATACAACATCGTTTTGTGGAGGTTACATTTGTCCTATTCATTTTTAGGGGTAAGGTTGAGAAAAAGAAAACGTGATGATCTTGACGAATTCGCGGGGAGTCGAACCCCGAGTTGCCAGCTTCTTCTTCAATCCTGTAAGAATCCGGAGGTAGATTGGCCGTGTTTCATACACCACGTCCGACTATTCTTTGATGAGTGACGGTCGGAGGAGAAGGACCCACAGGGAGTATCTTGTGGGATAACCAAAATGCAAACCGAGTCTAGATCCGGATTCAACCACTGGTCATAGCGAAACATTCACAAGGTAGATTCATGCGTACATAGGTCTGTTGAGTATGCAGGATTTGAAACTCAGCGCTCAATGCTGCCAGGCATCAAATCAAAAAGAAATCTCTTGTCCAAAGGAGTTCAGACGCGGGGAGTTTAACCCCGAGCAGCCAGTTGCGATGTGTGTGTAAGGCCCGGCCTGAAGGGTTCTAGCGGTTTTCCCAACACCACGCCCAATATTTAGCTGTTGCGTGTGGGACGTATCATTCAATCTATAGCTTTGCTTTGAAGTGCGGACAACTTGAAAGCGATTACTAGTCGCATGACGGGTCGGATCAGAATAAATTAATATTGCGACAGGAGAAGGATTACATGAATTGTCCAATTGGTTCTCGCACCCAGAGCGCATACCCAAACCACGCATTCTGAACATCAACGGTATTCGGCGCTTTGACCGGCGTGTGAACCCGGCTCCTCGGCATCGACCCAAAGGGTTTAAGCCATCACGCATCAGCATCTTTTCCAAGGGGTATCGAAAATGCGAAAATGACAACATACCTTCCATTTTTCTTCTCAGAGCCTCGGCGGACCCCCTCCCCCTACGTAAGCAGTGATTGCCGATTCAAATTTCCACTTTAGGACATACATCCGGACAACTGTTGCGCGGGGGGGTGTTTCCCTCCTCCACGCTGCACATACACCCGAACCCCTTGAATATCATGGTCTCCGATACACCCGGAGTGATACTATAAAATATTTAGACTTGATTCAAGCAGAACAAGTGACCAGCTACCCAAATTGTTGGCAAGCCGACGCCGCACGCGTCGTTCTTACACCGGAGTGCAGAATCGACGTTCATCCACACCTGAAACAATAGAGCTATACTCATACACTTTCAAGGTTTATCCTTAACAGAGAATGCGAGACGAAAGTCACGAAACAGTGTTGATTGAGCGAGACGAGTGCCCATTGGATATTCAAAGAAAGCGGATGTTTTTGGTGACCCACCTTCGAGCGTAGTTTCGGTAATTTTTGTGGAGATCCAGTGGGGCTGCACTTGCTGCAATCAACGAAATTTCGGACTGGGTGTAATCACAGATCACGCTTTCCCTGGGGACGACGTCGGCTTTTCAGCAATCCAGACCACATTTACACGCCTGCATTATGATATGGGAACTTCCGAGATTAAGTGACCTCCGGGATTGGGGCAAAATCAACTGGCGCGAGTTGAAAATTTACTGCCGGACGTGCCGTCAGGTGTCAATCAGTGATGGGAAGTGTAGCCAAGCAAACAAAAATATTCCACTTTCGGTGACAACCTTTTTTTCATGCGAATTGGGCTTGTACGCGCAACTTTCAAATTTTCTAGTGAACTTTTTTTTCAAGCTCGGACGGGACCCCCCTCCCTGTCCCCATAAGGAAATTTCTTATCTTCGATACCCCTTGATCTTTTCGCTCTCTCTTTCCACCACCACTGGCACCAGATCTTCGCCGCCCGCCTTTGCACCACCAACGTCTGGCCTCCGCGACCATTCTTGCGCATGAACGAGCGGATCAAGCATGCTCCGCCAACACCTGGCGTCAAGCCTTTCGCCTGGGATTCGTGACCGCCTCTTTGACTCGGATGTGCCACCACCAAGCCGGTCGACCTCCGCACGCTCGTTACACGCGCAGGGTGCTGGCTAACCGAATGCCTCTCGCGCGTAGACTCCTCAGCATCCACTCGATGATATGGTTACATAGTAGAGCAGCGGTACCGCTGGTACGCCTCTCTGCCCTTTTGTTCGCATCGCGCGTCCTCCACCTTCTCTCCTCCCTCCGTAACCTTTTCATTGCGCTACCCTCTCCTACGTGCTGCACTCCCTCCGCGCTCATGCCTCTCTGCCTCTCCTTTTCTCCCCTTTCCCTTCTCGAATCCCTTTCGCGCGCCACTTTGGTAGCGCCGACCGCCCATCGTACCTTCGCGTTCCGCGCTCCCCACGCGCAGGATTAGATCGCACTTTCTGCCCTCTGCTGGGCCCTTGCGTATCCGCACCCCTCCGTCCGTCGTACAGCGGCTGCACGTCTTTCTTCTCCCTCCTCCCCTCCCTTCACAGCCTAACTCTGCTCCCCCCCCCTCTCTCATTTTATCCCTTCACTAATTCCTTCCTTATAGCTCCAGGAAATACTGCAGCATTGCGGACGTCGCAACGCGGGGACACCGATAGCCTTCAGAGAATGCTGTGCGTTCCTTCATTTTCTCTGTGTGCATCTGAAACCAATCCACCAATAGGCTGCTGTACTCGAACTCTGCACATCCCCTCTATCGCTTGAGATGCGCTGCCACCACCAAGCCACACATGTTCTTGTCTCTCCGATTTCAAATCAAGCTGACATCTCCTTTTGCCAAATAGCGCGCTCGGCTACACTCGAATTAGCAAGCGCTGCTGGGCTTCGGCCTGGTTGATCGAGTTGTTCGGGTGTGTTTTCTCTCCCTTTTTTTTTTTTTTTGGTGTACGGGAGAGGGTGTGGACGCAGCCGAGGAGTACGATGTCGGGAGAGCAGCGGCAGGGGTCGTGCTGCCGCTTTTTCTTTGTGTCTACATATGCGGGGGAGACAAGGCAGACGGAGGCGCTTCTCATCCGGGGAGTCGGGTGGTGATTGGCGCGGGCACGAGGTTTTCAGAGCACGAGTGGGGAGCGCGCGCGATGGCTTTGGCGACGATAACTGCCGCCATCTGGGCGTGCGCGCGTCGAAATCTTGTGCGGGAATGAGGCGGGTGGGGTGCGGCCGGCTGCTCGTCCAGTGGCTGGCGCAGGAGTCCGTAAAAAGTAACTTGTGGGAACTAACTTGTACTTTACTTGCCCCTTTCGGCACGCGTGCCGCAAGTTAACTTACGTTTTCCCACGCGGGCTGACTTTGACTTGGGTTTACTTGGCGGGCACAGCTAACCACTCCACTCACCCGCAGCCCAGGTCAAGTGGTTTGACTCATTTGTCTGTCCATTTTCATGCTTCGGCCGCAGCATCTAGTAGTCTAATGCATACAGGAAACCTCCGCCGCTTGATTGGTTGAACTAAGGTAATCTGAACCAATTGCAACTCATGGTTGACTCATGGACGCAAATCAGGGATGAGTTTCTGTGACTGGAGCTGTGTCATGTTGAATCGATACTGTAGGATACTACGCAACATTGTAGGAGGCTACACGGTGTCTGATTTGTCGGATTGGCAAGTGAATACTCCAATTCATCAGTGCCGGTCTGCTCTCCCTCGAGTCGAGGGTTGCAAAATATGGGGATTTGAACTGACCCATCAGATTGTATTTTAAATGTGGGGGAGCAAACATACTTACAACGCCATGTTCATGGAATACTGTCATTGGCCGCTATTTCCCCAGCCCCTTGTCGCGAGTCCGCGACTCGGGAAAGGACTCTGCAATTTTTTGTTTACATCCCTTCAATTGAGCATAAATGGGATGACTAGACCGGCTTGTCATGTAACTTGCACTGCAATCTGCTTTTGTCTTTTGGAATGAAGTGCCTGTAATCATGATCAAGCAGCCTCGCTCGACAATACCAGAACTCCGTGACTCAGACAGTGATTGCTCAGTGAACCATTTTCCAACTCATTCTATCTGCTGTGTATCAAACGAAAGCATGTGTTCAGCTTGTATCAATGTGAAGTCGACCTGAAGTTCAGTTTCCCTTTGTTGATGGTGCGGAACTTAAGTTGAACTTCCGCTAACTTGCCCGCCAAGTTAGATCAAGTAAACACAACCAAAGTAACTTATGCCATCAGATGCCATCAATCCCCGCCAAAGCTAACTTATGCGATCAATTGAACCAAGTTAACGCGTTGCGGGCCAGTAGGAAGTCAGTAGAGAATTGGGAACTCATTTATACCTCCCAATGGTATTTCCGATGTGTTCCCTTCATGAAATAGCCCTTCAAAATTCCATTCATGTCGGCACGCAGTGGTTCAAGGTGGTTACCTGAGTTCGACCTGAGTGGTAGGACCGTCAATTGACCGTCACCATAGCCGTCGGGGTCCTCAGTTATTTAAGTGCCCTTCATACCTAATGTAAGCACCTAGAGAGCGGACATACCTTTCGCAGGACTCGACAGGTTCAAATAAGCCCTTCTGATTCAGTTCGCAACTGCTCTGCGTTTGTGTCCTCGCCCATTTTTTATCATTCCAGGGAATAGGGGCTCTGTCGTGGCGTGTAGGAGAGCACTACGGGCCGGAAGGCTCTTCCTGTGTTGTTTAATTCCCCTTTTCTCCGGCATCGACATGGGGAACATACACCGGTTCAACTTGGTTTCAGCCTCTTTCAGTGAGGCCGGCGGATCGCACAAAAGCTCGACCCACGAGTTGGACGTGCTGCTAACCGTATTCGTGAACAGTGGCGAGCAAGAAGTCCGGTATTGCGAACACACTTACTTGAATTATTTAGCCTCTTTCTCCTGTGTCGTGCACTCAAAGTTGCTCACTCAAACTGGTACAGCCGTGACCATTGAACACACAGATGACAAGCCGTGAATTCAGTTCTTGGTGCCGTCGAAACCCACGGCTTTCAAGGGAATGTGCTAACAAAGACGGTATGAGAACCATTGAAGCGTTGATGTCGACGTGCTGAGTCTGTTCTAAACTTCTACCTGCGCATGCAAGCCATTTTTGGCGTTGAACTTGCATGTAACGGGGGCTCGAGGCAATAATCCACCGGCATTCACCAAGGGGGCCTGGATCATTGTTTCAGTTGGCCAGGGTTCATGCAAAAGATGATATTATTGGTTAGGAACACATCCGACAGGTCCTTAGGCCACGGTACAGTTAACATGCAACTAACTTATTCTGACGTTGCGGAACTTGAAGTAACTTGTTTGTACTTAACTTGTACTTATGCGGAACTTTACTTAGGAATTTAACTTAGCCTGCCATAAGTTCCGTAAAGTTAGTTCTGGCAGGCCAAGTTAAATTACATAAGTTACTTGTGCAGACATCCTGGCGCAGTCGCTGAGCGCCGTAGCAGTCGAGGAGTAGAAAACGCTGACGCGGAGGGATGCGCGCGGGATTCGACAGCCCGCATACCTATGTACTCGTCTGTGTCTGTGGGGAGACGAGGTGACCGGTGCGCCGGCTGCGGAGGCAGGCGTGGGGGTGCTGAGCCGCCCAGACGTCACAGTCCTTGCAGTTCGCGATGAGGCGCAGATGAGTGCCTTGTGTGTGACGCGCCATCCACGGCGATGATGCCGGGAGATTTTTCTATTTTTACTGTGCGTGTGGGCGGGCTCGGGCTTGGCTCGGGCCATGTGGATGGCCTGCGGAGTACGGACGTTAACGGCGCGCGTGGCGGGGGCCGAGGCCATGGAGCCGCTGCCATCAGTGTCCGGGACAACCTCCTCACTGGTGGTGCATGGCCGACGGCTAATCCTCGCTCAAGGATTCTGTGGATGGTTGTAAGAAAATCCAGTATGTACTATGTATGTATCAGGAAGTATACATTCCAATCCTAATTCACTAGTATTTCAGACAACCACACATTGCGTGTCGTTGTCCCCGCATTCTACGCGACATGAAATTAGCTGCAAGATGGCTTCTAAGGAACATGTTTTACGCACCCGCAAAACGAGACTCGTCATTCGGTGTCATGAGAGGGTATCCTAGCGAAATGGCGACGTCCGGGCTGTCGAGATCGAAACCTTTGGCTTTGTGGGCTTCTGTGAGACTCTGGTACTGGCTCGCTGTCCATGACCTTCCCGCCCCGTGGATGCGATAGGTAAGCCGTGGAAGACGGAGCAGCTCCACCGAGCTGTCATTCAATCTCCGCCCACCGTCACGGTCGAATGACCAGTTAAAAAAATCCTCCAAGGGCGGAATCCGGGCGGAAAAATGGCCATCGACCAAGTCTCCAGTAGGACGGCTGAGAAACAGATATGGTACCTTGGGGATTTCACAAAGTTCATCCCGATGGTCGAAGCGGACACTGATTGAAACAGAACTGCGGAAGTAGAAAGTATTGTCCAGCATCCCGTCCACAGCAGCTGCATCTGTTTGGTGGAATTTCGCATGTCATGATAGATTACCACATACCACGTAGAAACCGTTTGAAACACCAGTTTGCCTGAGAGAGCCACACTTGCTCGCACAATTGTGACAGAGATGAGTTTATTATGATCTCGCACTCCAGGTCGAACGAAAAGTGGCTGCGTTTCAGAGTCACACTATAAGCAGTAAATCTATTACTGCCATCGCTCACGTAGACCGACAAACTCACCGAGTCCAGCCATTATGGAGCGCCTGAATTGGACCGGAGTCACAGGACGCGCCGATGGTCCAGCGCCAGTGTTCAAATTCAAAAACAGGGGCCACGGCGAGTGGAACTGAGGGAAGAGAAACAGATAGTCCCAGGTTTATGCTGCATCCTCTTTTCGCAATACAGACTATCTGCAGGTCACACTGCAGAGGATGCGGTCCCCCGGTGTAGTCCCACGAGAGTTGAAAAGTCGGTGAATATCTTGCAACCTCAGGATCGACCTGAGCCTGTCCTCGGTGTCGGTCGCCCCGGCGAGTATGGGGACTTTGGGCAAAGAGAGATTGGCATTGGAAGGTTTCAGCCATGGCACGAACGGCAAAGAAGGATCTCCGTTGCCTGTGTGGATGCACAGGTGCCCCGTGGAGCTTTTGATCCATAGAAAACAGTGCAGGAACTTGTGGACACAAGCAGGTAATATTGCACCCTAGGGAAGATTTCAGGCGTGTGCAATGTCCAACAGCCGATGCAGATGTACATGCCAGTCGTCGTTCTGTGGGATCTGGTCAGATCGGACCATAGACTTGCGAGGATTGAAACTAACCAGCAGCTGGTGATCAATGTATGCGATGGACAGTGGCGATTCAAGATGCATTTGTCTGAAGCTTTCCACAGTCTTGTGAACCTTGATCCTTCCACGACAACCGTGATTGAGGTTACCATCATGATAAATGAGAGCATTTATGCTCTCTGAAGCCGCTACGCCGAACAATTGGAGAAAAAGGGGATTCCTGGGAGAGCGTTACATGGGGCGAAATATGTGTGGGCCTCGGTACATTTGCGCATGCGTCGTTTCGAGTTCCGCCCGCAACTACACAATGGGTTTCAGAACAGTCGCGCCGACCGGGGGACACCTACCTGCTTGAAGTGGGACCCTTCATACACAACGGCGGTCATGGCATCCTGACTACCAAGGATTCGTGCCCGGAACACCTTCCGCTTCCCAACCACGACTTTACGCGTCATAGTTCCCCGGGATTCGATCCGCTCGGACAGCATTACTTCATCTTCGCCGACCTCCGCGAGTAGATGCAGATCCCCTGCTCGAATCATACGATAATCTTGAGGGAGATTTTCACAATGTGTAACAGGGTTGCATCAGGGTGCATCGCGTACCAGATTCCGCGTCCGACTGTCCATCTGCGAAATGGAAATTGGTTGTGGTGTTACAGCCAACCATCACAATGTCCCCTGAGCTGATGTTCACAACGCCTCCATGACTTTATGGAGCGTGGGCGTCAGAGATTGTGAACACCTTCGATGTAATGAAGGACGCGCACATGTTTTCTCCGGCATAGGTTGTCGGAGGCATCTTGTTCGTCTCGGGTGTGAGGGGCGACTGTGGGTGGACGTTACGAAGTGGATAGGTGTGTGTGAGAGAAGGAAGAGCTGTAGAGCGGCGCCTCTAGGGCGACTCATGAGCCTTAGTGGCGCTGAACGTGAGAATGATACGTGTTGGTAATCTTAGCACGTACGGCTGGCATGCGCAGATTTAACTCGATCGTTGTACGCAGCGGTAAACCGACCAAAAAGCGTCTGGTAATTTTAGTGCGCAGCGCCGGCACTTCCGGAGATTTGACCCAATTGTGACAGGAGTACGGTAGCAGGATGATGAACTGGGGCCGTCTACATACTGGACCAGGACAAGCAAGTCGAGCGGTGACGAGAACGGAGGTAGACCGGAGACGGTTGTGCCAGAGGCTTCTCGGCAATGGAAAGCGTGATTTGAAGAGCACAGTCAGAGCGTGCAACAGGAAGTGGGCAGCCGAATTGCGAGGAGATTCAGTGGTAAGATTCCAGGCTTTCGGCCGATGCCAAGACGCGGCGAGTTATTTTTTCCAACGTGGTTGACTTGCAACTTGGCGGTGCAGAAGACAGCCAACGGAAGACACGAATCACTCCGGCGTAGCACAAGCCTATATGTAGATCTTGAACGGATTCCTCCACGAAGGTCTGCTCGCGGCGAAATCGATGTGGTGGGAAGAAGCAAGGAGCATCAAAGGAGCATTGCAAACTCCGACACCGGCTGTGATCCGGTCATCCACGGGCCGATTGATCCTATCCCTTTTGTCTCTTGCGCTCATCATCTCACGCTCTCTCGTACGTATTCCGTGTTCTTGTGGCGGTAGCTCGCTGGTTGGGTCGCTTTGTTTTCTGAATATCTAGCTCCGGATGCATGCCATCGCTGCTCAGCTGCTGAGCGCCCATCTGAAATTTAATGGAATACTTGACGTCAAGTATACGCCAGCAGGGGCCGGCTGCTCCGTTCTCTTTCAGTTCAAAGCCGGATTCGGAAAGCATGTAACGGGGTATGGTGGGCGAAATACAGCCAGGCGCTTTGCGGCGTGGGCAGCACAACGCTGTACATATGCCGTATATCCTTAGCAGCCTGCTGTTCTTTTGTGTTTTCTTTTAGTTGATCTGCTCGCCATCCGAATTAAGGCTGGCCGATTATGATTAAATATGGTCTCCAGCCATAATGTACTGTAATCATAATATAATCTTAAGGTTTTGGCCAATATTTAATCGTAAGGGTATCGTAATGTATTGTAATGGTAGGATAATCATATTTAATCATATTTAATGGGTTTTTCTGGGAATATCTTTTGCTGCCTCCCAAATCCATCTCCAAGCCCCAAATTCCGGTAGATTACACTCTTTCCAGGCTATTTCCATGCTGCAATGCCCCAACTCAGTGTTGCTACTCACTCCCGGCTTGCTCCACACAGTGAGTTCAGTATCTGACACCCCCTCAAGATATCTCTTTTGTAACTCAGAACAGCATGTCAATGGAACTCGGAAGTAACCTCAATTTCAACTTCGTTTCAACCAAACCAAACTTGGGAACTTGCCGAATGGCGGTCACGTGTTTAGATCGCGTCACAATTGCAGCCCAAACAAGACCAAAGTGGGGTTAGATATCTGTGCTGCAACACTCTTGCTGAACTCTGGGGTGCTGGTATCAATGGGAATGCCTTACTACAGGAGATTAAAGCATTCTGAGTGGATAAATCGACCTTGATGCTCCTTAATATTATGATTAAATACGGACCTCGTATCGTAATGTAATCATATTCTAATGTAACATAATCCTTCATAATGTTAAGGCTTAAAATTATGGCTGGACATTTAATCATAATTTTGCAATTATAATGGATTATATTCTAATATAATCATAATTTCAGCCAGCCTTAATCCGAATCACACGCATACGTCGCAGTTGAATGAGGGGGAGGAGATGAGAGGAAATTGACCATTGTGCGTCAAAAGCCGAAAGAGTAGTACATCTGAGGGTTAGCTTGCCATAGAGGCAAATTTGGATCCTCATCCTACAGTTTGAACGGACAGAGAGAGAGGAAAACGTCGTTAGTTACTTGGGGGAAAAAAAGGTTTCGGCCACTTTGCGATTCGGACGCGGGGAGTCGAACCCCGGGTTGCCAACTACTTTCTCACCGCACTGTTCAAGGTAAACTGGCGGTGTTCCGTACACTACGTCCGATTATGATAGTCGTACTGCGCGTCGTATGCTATGAACTGGTACTTGAAGGGTAAGGATGAGTTCTCATGGGGAAAAGAGAACCAAGCTGGGTGACAAATTACTCGACAAATGGTTGGAGAAGCTGCGTGCGGTATAGCTATGGTATCTGGGCCTCGCTAGTGAGAGGCTACAGTGGATAATTTACCCTCAGGTCTCACTCACGAGGCCCGAGGGAAATGATTAGGCTGGAAATCGGGTGTAGTGTACGGCACACGACCAGGCTCCTTGATCGTGATTCTTTGAGCAATTTGCTGGAAGTACGGGGTTCGCCTCCCCGTGCCCGACTAGGTCGTTTATGCAACGTTTTTTTTTTGTGTTGCCGTTGTGCCGTCCATTTTTTGGGAGAAGGTTGAGCAAAAGACAAACGTGACCAGCTATATTCGGACGCGGGGAGTCGAACCCCGAGGTGCCAGCTACTTGTTCGAAATCCTGAGCTCAAGGTGTATTGGCTGTGTTTCATACACCACCTCCGAGTACAATTTTCTGGGGGCGGACAGACTCGGACTTGCTGTATCTCGAGAGAGAAGCACGCAGCGGGCACTAGGAATATTTAAATTTAAATTAAGTCTCGATCCGGATTCTTGTAAAATCTATAGCGGAGCCTTCGCAGAGGTGAATTCATGCGTACGCAAGCCAAGTAAGAGCCAGCGTGTATGTATGTCCGATTTGAATGGCAAGGATTCAGGTCTGCACCAAAGACGCGCTGAACGAAAAAGATATGGTTGGCCTTGCGGTTGGCGTACAATTCGGACGTGGGGAGTCGAACCCCGAGCAGTCAGTTACGATGTCTGGAAATCCCTGAAGGGTTCAGGAAGTGCCCGCAGTGCTCCATACACCACGTCCGATATTCACTTGTTGCATCTGGCATGATCCAAGCTACGATCTCCGGGAGAAACTGACGGAGGAAAAAATTGAAATCAATTACAAGACCGTAACTATGGTGTTGGGCGTATTGTATTATTGTACAGACAAGGAAAGAAGCGTCGGATTACAAAAGCATTCAGCTTCGTGCGCGGAGCCATGTTGAAGCCATGCGGCAATACAGTCTAACGATAATCTGCGCTTTGACCGGCGTGCGAACCCGGCTGCTCGGAAACAGACTTTACGTATGCGGCATTACGCATCTGATCTCTTGGTTCTCGCCGCCAAGTGCGCCCGCCGCCCCTCTGCGCACCCAGCGTCAAGCCTCTCGCCCGGCATTCGCGACCGTCTCGTTGACTCGGATGTGCCGCCACCCACCCGGTCGACCCGCTGATTCCTTCTCGCGCGTGGAAGGCCTCCCTCAGTATCGACTCGACGATATGATCAGTGTGGGGAATAAGGAGCAGCGGTACCACCGGTACGTGTCTTTGCCTTTTCTTTCGCCCATCGCAACACTCTTTCGTCGCTCTGCGTCCTTTCGTCGCGCTACTCTCCCCCACGTACCGCACTTGCCTCTTCTTTCCTTCCACCACGTCTCGCTTCCCTTGCATATCCGTGCAGCCGCGCATATTGCTCGTCCCTCTCTCGTCTGTCTATCCACCTCCACAGCCTCCCTTTCCTCCACTCTCGTTCCCCTTCTCTTCTCCTGCATTTACTCATTTATTTTCCACAGCCCTCGTAAAAGCCCGACTGCATCGCGGACGTCGAAGGCGCGGGCGCGCCGATCGGATTGAGAGGGGATAAAGTGTGCTTGTTCCCCTTTTTTTGTCTGCTTCCCAAACAAATTTACCAATAGGGCGCTTCTCAAAGTCTGCCCCCTTGCCTCCGCGTCCATCCGTGCACGAAGGAGCTGACCAAACTGATATCGTCGACCCGCGTCCAGCCTCCCGCCCGACCGCGTCTCGATATGCCATCCCAGCAACACTGGTTGGAACTTGGCAGGCGCCCAATTCGCCCATGGATGGTGTCCCCGGCATCGACTCGACTATCGGTATATGGCTAGTGCGGTGAATTGGGCAGCGGTATGTGTCTCCGCCACTTTCTTTTACTGCCTCGCGCGCGCCGCGTACTTCCTTCCCGGGCCGCTCCCTCCACTTTCTCCACCCCCAAGGTTCGCGCCACATCCCCGCTTGCCTCGGCCCATCTCCTCCCCGCGCATTTGCCCTCACATCCCCTTCATACCAACGCTCTATTCTCCCTGTATCTATTTCATCCAACGCATCTCAAACCCCTCCGCATACGCTCCCTCCCTCTTCCACGCACTCATCCCGTCCTTTCGCTCACTTATCTTGCAGGCCTCCGACATCCACCGACCCCGCGTCAAGTGACCTCGTCGCTGGCCAGCGGCGTCGACACTATGGGTAGCGCGGCGGATGCGGAAGCGGAAGCCTAGTTTGTCTTCTTTCTTTGCTTATTCCCTCCAGCCCTCTACGGACATTTCTCACACATTCTGCGAACTATCCATTCCTCCACTACGTCGGAGCTACCAGAAATGCGGTCCATAGACCGTAGACCTTGGACCGTAGACCACATTCCGTGGACCTCTTACCTAATGTGGTTGAAAGTGGACCTTCCTGTAGACCTTCACCACAAACGTGATGGTAGTGGTTGGTCAGCGTGGACCGCGTCGTAGACCGAGTACTTGAATCTCCAAGAAGCCGGGCGGCGGGATACGCCACATCCTGCATCACTGGCATCAACAATTAGTTTGGGCCGCCAGCGCTACCATGGGGAGGATATGTCAGAAAATGAATCATCACATGCTACGCCCCGGCCTACGGCCCACTGATACCCATGATAAGAATTGACATCCGTGAGACGACGTACCTGTAGTTTACATATAAACCGGACACTTCATCTTGACGCCCTCAGTCTTTGATCCCACATAGCGGGAGACTGAGGGTGAGTCCATTACTTACATTTCATATCATACCTTACTTATGTTGTAGTTACTGCGCCTTCCGCGCATTTACAGATCTTGTTAGGATAGCACCAATTTGCAGGTTGATGTTGTAAGTCCCGTACAAAAGACTTGATTAAGACGTTGTTAAAATTCAGCAGATCCGCTGGGTGAATTCTTCTGTGTGAATGTTGAGTTTTGACCAGGATTTAAAAGAGAAGTAAATACCACCCCAGTCTACCGCCAATATTTCTGCGGCGCGTCAAAAGCGGTGGCCGAAAGTAGAATTCCGACGCGTCGACACGCGATGGTGGTCCACGGCGCGGTCTACGGAGTGGTCCAAGGCCGGTCTACGAGTTGGTCTACGGCTTGGTCTATTCCACCAACAATCCCACGGATCACGAGCGGTCCATCACCAGGTCCATCCGCAGGTCCAAGAGACCGGTCCATGGACCACTCTTCTAGTTACTCGGACGCTCACCATTCCTCGCCCCCTTCGCACAACACCTCCCCGGAGTTCTGCCTTCTCATCTGGCTGCGTTGGCACCCACCGCCTATCCTCCTTCCACCTTGCCCATTCTCATTCATTCCCACCCACTGTCGTTTCTTGTCTACCATTCCCTCTTCTGGTCGCGCGGTCTTCGCTGCATCTCGCCGCCTCTTCCCTTGCCCATCTACCCTCTCTTTGCCTGCTACTTCACGTGCCGACTCTAGTATTCATTCGCCACCCTCCATCTCCATCCACCCGCGCCCTCCCCATATCCTCCCTTACACAGTACAAGTCAGATTATCGACCTTGACTCCCTCTTCCTCTTCCTCTCCTCTCCTTCCCTCCCTCCTTCTTCTTTCTTCGTTCCTCCATCTTCCTTCCCTGTTTCTCTATCATTAGGGTCGTTCACAGTTCCCTTTTTCCAGCCCTTTTTGGCTTCCTTTTTCACTCCCTTTTTGCTGTTTCCACGAACTGAATAAATATGGGGTGTTCAAGTTTGGTTCAAGTCGTGGTGAGTCCAAGAGTCAGAGAGAGGGTCAGGTAAGGCTCTAGTAGGCTCTGGACAGATACAGCACACGGATCGTTGAAAAAGAGAAGCAAAAAGGAAGCAAAAAGGGCAGGAAAAAGGGAGTGCGGTCGGGGGGTTTCACGGTTCACTTTTTTCTGCCCCTTTTCTGCTCTGGTATTTAGCCAATTCCACACCTAGGAGGATGGTGTTTTCCCTTTTATACCCTTTTTATATCACAGAATTGAAAAGGGGAAAAAAATCCGGGAGAAAACCGAAGGAATACAAAAAAGGGAAGAAAAAGGGAGCGAAAAAGGGCGGAAAAAAGTGAACTGTGAACGAACCTATTCGTCGATTCTATGACTGATCTATCCTCAGTCACACAGCCAAAATCCTAAGAGCACTACGCGCGTGTCGACAACGACGATGGAGCATGCGGGAACAGGTGTGTCTTCTTCCTCTCCCTGTATCGGCACTGCTCCTCGATTTTCTCCCCAGCGCCGCTCCAGTGAAAACTCGGCTATACTGATCATGGCGGACTTGGAACGCTCTGCTGGTGCGCGTGGGGATGAGGTATGTTTCGTTCTCTCCCCTGTCTCTTTTTCGATCTGTCCGCTTTATATTCGCGCGGGTGGGAAGCGGGGGCTCGGTTGCGCGTCCTACGAGGGAGCCTCACCATTTTCTCTGGGGTTGAGCGCGGAGTTTTCGTTTGTGGGAATACTAGGCGCCCGTGCGGCTGGGCTGGCGTCGTTCGAGTGGTGTGGTGTGGATGAATGTAAGGCGTGCGCGCGTCCACCTTTGCCTCCGCCCTCTTCCCATGTAGAGGCATGTCTGCCCATCCACAAAGTCAAGTAAAATATCACCACTGGCGCGTAGGCGGGGGGCGGATCGCGCACGCATCTGAGACTGCGGCTGGTGCGCGTGATGACGGGGATGCGTGGACGAGATTTGAACAGTTCCTTCCCAGAGCGGCGGTTGACGATGCACGCGGGCGGAAGATGGGGAGTGTGAGCGCGTCGGCGAGGAAGACGAGCCGCTAGTTCGAGGCGCCGGGCGCGTGGAGACCTTTTTTACGTCCTTCCCCCGCTTGGGCATGCGAGATGTTACAGTGGGGCGCGTATTGCCTGATGCCGGTGTGCGATAGCTGGGACGGGGGTCAGGACATTTTGGGGCAGATGGCGTGGGGGACGTTGGGGAGCAGGAGTCGCTTTCAATGCCCGTCTCCTGAGCTGCGAGTGTGGACGAGGACTGGGCTGGGTTACGCCGTCATTTCGGACAACGCTGGACCATGGCAGAGCTGTGCAGGGCATCTCCCTAGGCACAACGACGGGGGAGAAACTTCCAGGGGAAAGCATGGAGTTCCGTGCAGATACCGAGCCTCCTTTATACGGTGCGGACTCTCCCCGGCCCAGCCGCAAGCTCCGTGATCGTGCCAAATGCGCGGTGTCGCACAATCCCAGCAGAGAGCAACCCGCTATGTGATGCAACGGGCGGCGGGGAAGAGTGCTTCATCCGCCTATCAGCGGCATTATCTCTCATAGCTTCGACTTGAAACACTCCTTTTTCGTTCTAGAACTCGATGCCATTGGTTGGAATGGAGCTTCGGCATTTGAGACGATATCAATATGGATAGCACGGACTCCGTGCGTGATCTAACTTGATGTCTGTGTCCAATGATGTGCAAAAAATGAATTCAGTCGCCTTCAGGACACAGGGTTTGCACTGGAATGGGCGGCGTAGGGTTTACATCGTGCCCTCCTTCTGCAAAAACAAATCCAAGTTTGCGGGCTCGGTTCATTTCGGCGATGGCGGCACTCACGCACGCTAGGGTTTCATGGCTCGGCCAGACTATATAAACTGGTGTGTGCCGGTATGGTCCATTCACCCACGTAGCATCATACGGAACGGCCGCGACCATGGCACACCCTCTTCACCGCCGCCCACTCGGGGAGATGCGGACGACAGCGTTGCTTGCTTCAGACTTCGACAAGTCAACTCATCGCACCTATTGCCCTCATGCAGGGGAACTATTCATGTTTTTGGAGGTCCCACCGGGTGGGAATCCGGCGCGGTACGAAACCTATCCTACCCCCACGGGATACCCAGGGACCGGGGCTCCCGACGACCCTGAGGTCATTACTGTTATCACTCTGGACGGGAACACCAGATTTTTCCCAGACAAGATCGGCAGCAAGTCAACGTCGACCTTCATTGCTGATATTGCCCATCCGGGGCTGCACGGCCCCAAGTTTGCGACGCGGAAAATGTCGCTTGATGTTCAAGTGGAAGCCGTCTCCATCGACCACCAGATGAAGGACTATACGTGAGTGTTGTTTCGCATATATCGCGGATTGTGGACCTACCGTGGCGCAGGTGGAACTTAAGTGTGAATGGCTCCAACGATACGTACACGGTCACCTTCAGTAACTACGCAAAAGGGCTATATGTCAGTGTTACTGCCGATACCTTGCCCCAGAACTGACGTCCACTCAGCTATTGCGGAAATCGTACGGCACCGTCGCCTGTACGGAATGGAGAAGGACAGCTCTATCATGGGGGGCCGAAGATGTGGACTTGGTGGTAACTCTGATCGCCGCGCGGGGAGGACGTAGTCTCTTATAAACAGACGCTACAACATTGAAACTCGTACCTCGTTTGTTGTAGGGAGGACGTGACTTCGACCTAGTCTAGTTGTTACCACGGGGGTCGGATCGTGTAAGAAATGTATTACGCGATCTCATGTAAGCAAGCATCACGTGCCCCCCTTTCGGCGCGCCAGACGACGCGTTTCCTCGTGCCTCACTCATCTTAGGCCCACCTCAAGTGCATTAAAACGTGTAACTAGCTTCTTTTATGAATTTCAGACCATAAAACTCATGACCTTGACCCGCCGAAACCGATGGAAGGCCGTATTCAGCGGGCGGGCCGTTCAACCTCAGGCTGAAAAGGTCTCTCGTTGGTTTCATTCTCTTGCGGACCAGTTTTTGGACCATTTTATGGAGCAATAACTTATTCACTTACACCCAAGCACTTACTCGGGCTTTGCAGGGATTTCATCAAATTTTATTGAGTAAACGGTACCGAAGTCAGCGCGCGATGGCTGCGTTGTACTGTCGCGGCGTTCGCAGCACCAAGCGGGGGGCACAAACATATAGGCATTATTGGAAAAGCACGCATGCTGCGACTCTACTGACTTGCCCGCGACGTTGGTGCACCTGCATACCGATGTGCTGGGTCCGGGCGAGAGAATCCGCCCTGTTTGCACCGATGGCACTCAGCCCATGTCGACGCGCTGGACGCGACGACGACGGGGATGTGCGCGATGTCCGCAATATGTACTGTGTTCGTCTGGGGTGCTGGTTTCTGAATGAAAACGCAATTTGCGCGGGGCGGGTAACGGGAGGGAGAGGCGGAGAGGAAGCTGTTGCGCGCCGTAGACGCCGTGCTTTGACCTTTGGTGTGGGCCTCAGCGCATGTGAGCGGTGGGCAGAGTACGCGCACCTTGTCCCGGTGTGTTCGCATCCGTACGCAGCGGTCCAATCGCAAGGTAAAGGCGGCAGTGTCCGCACAGTAACGGTCGTCCCGCGGGCGAGGTCCATTCACAGTGGTTGTTGCCGCCGTTGTTGTGAAGGACGTGTCTCCAGCTTCCGCACAGACTTGCGGCCGCGATTCGGCCCTACGGCGCTCTAGAGAACACGTCAGAGGGCAGGAAGAGTAGATACACGCACCTAGCTTTTGAGCACCTGGATGCGGCGAGCGCAGAGAGATCGAACTGATTTGCCGCCGATGGATGCCATGCATTGGGACGGTCGGCTGCGCAAAGGAGCAGTTGACAAGGAGATGGGAAGAGGAAACAGCGCACGCACCCCTCAGGTTTCCTCACCGAGGCAGCAATCGACACATTTCGTGCATTGTGGACAGCGGTGCCCTTCAAGAATCCATTTTGACGAGAAATGCTCGCGTTAAGGATGGCTGGCAAGCGGCGTGCACGATGATGGCTATTCTGCAGCAAAAACCGGGTGTGGTGACCGCGTTAACACTGTGGCGTGCCAGTTACGAGTCCGGATTATAAGCATGGCGAAAGTTGGATGGAAATTGAGATTTGGCGGCGTCCAGCAGCTCGTAGCGGTGATTTTGAGGGATGTAATAGAAATTTTGAAGCCAGGGATGCGTTTGAGAGGCAAGCTACCTGATACGGTGCCATTGCAGTGCGCCAAAGATGAGGGAGGAACGAGGAAACGCGTCGTCTGCGCTGGCGAAAGAAACCCAAGAGGCCCACGTGACATTGCTTACATGAGATCGCGTAATACAATCCTTACGCGATCCGACCCCCGCGGTAACAAACAGACTCTAACATGCGAGGTACGAGCTTTTTGTTAGAGCGTCTGTCTACGAGAGACTAACTTCGACCCCGCTGTCCTCGATGGCTCGACGGACACACTCACAGAACTGGATGAGGAGCGCTGGCTTCAGAATACACCTATCATAGACCTTGAGGTCTCGTGACAGCGTCCTCGGTGGCGAACTCGAATGAATGTAATAAACGATAGATCGTACATTGTTTGCTGATAGATATTTCACGAGCCAATTCCACGGGTGATATTGCGGCAAATACAGGGCAGATAAGTAGAGGCTGAACCTTGAAGTACAGTATCGAGTGCATGTGAGTATAGGAAAAGACAGGTGCTGGCTAATGCAGTACTTGAATGAAGCTTCAAGCGTCCGGATGATATTCCGCGCTTTGACCGCCATGCGAACGCCGCCCGGGATACTAGGTATGGTGTGTTGTAGACTTCTGCAGAGCCAAAACTACAGAGCCAAAACTACTTCGCGGTGTTTCGTACACCAAATCTGAGGACGGATTGCCTGTCGCGGGTGGTACGATTTTGATTTGGGCTGAACCTTGAGCTGAACCTTGTACGACTGCCTCCCGGCGAAATAAAACAAAAACACCTGCTCCATGCGGATACGAATGATGTCAAAGAATCAGTCAGAGGAGGTTCTTGTGCTAGGGGAGGTAAGTACTTACTTAGAGGTGGAAAAATCGGGCGGATTATAGGCCACTCGGACGAGGGGATTCGAACCCCGAGTTGCCAGAGATTTCACTCAGTGAGCAAATTGGCTGTACTCTATGCACCGCGTCTGATAACCTACTAGCTGCATGTTTTTGAGCGAAGCTATGACCTTCGGGACACAATGCGTAGTTGAAGAATTGTTCAAGATTAGAACCCAAATGAATTTCCCCGTGCATCAATAATATGAACGGAGCCTGAGATTGGTTTGCTTTCGCACTCTAAGCCGCCCGAAGTGACAGCCGAATATTCCGCACGCAACGAGAATTCACGCTTGATAATTCACGCTTTGACCAGCGTGCGAACCCGGCTTGTCGGCATCAATACACGACAAAATTTACGACATCGCATCAGCACTCTTTGATCCCAACCACCACCAGACACCGCCCGCCTCGACGCTGACACCTGGCCTCACCGTCCCTAGCTTCCGAGATCCGGGGACTGGACCCTGCGTCATCTGCGCATGCCCTCCCCATCTCCCTCACCTCTGCTCCCCTTGTTAAGTCCTTCCCTCCACCGCCTCGCCATGCTCGTCCGTCCATTGTCCTGGCCATCCATCCCCTCCACGCCCCACTCCCTTTTCTTGTTTTCTACCTGATTCTCTTATATCCCCAACTCAAATCCGCCCGTTTCGCCATCATGCCACATTTTCCTCATTCATCCTCACTTCTGCATTGCTCTGTCTTTTGGCTGTGGACACATTTCCCCCGCACTGCGGTCCACTGCCGCATTCTCGAGCTCTGCAGCCAACTTTCTCTCACCTATGTCGGCCACCCAAAGCTTGACATCCGAAGCAAGCTAATGTATCTTGCAGATAGCGCACTACGAAGATGCTCGACTACAGCATTGCACGAACGTCAAGAGCGCAGGCGACGCGCCGATCGCGTTCAGTGCGGATGTTTCCTTTGTTCGATCTTGATCACTTTTCCAGTTCGACCCCCTGAATCACCGGCTGTCTGGATCTTCTTCTCGCCCAGCTGGCCTGCCGGTGGAATGCGGACTTGGAGCCTCGACTGACCAGACATAGGATTCAACCAGGCCGGGACATCCCAACTCAACATTTGGATGAAGACGAACATTGCACCATCGGTTGCAGTGCCTCGTCAAACAGGGGGCGGATCATTGTCATGTGAGAGGACAGATAAATAGCGTGAAAGAATGGGATCTGGAAAGTCCGGCGATTGATGGTGATCGAGCCGGCATCATGAACGGCGGCATGCCCGGCAATCAAGCAGGTTCGAAACCTCCTTTGCATCCAGTGTACTCGCTGGCTGACCTATCCCGAGCAAACACGATGCATGTTATACACATTTATCTGGGTATTGAAAGCTTCGATTTCAATAGTCATTCACCGAACCCCTTGGAGGGTGAATGAGTTAAATACTACATCAGCAAAACCAAAATCTATCAAGCTTTCGAGTGTACGGCAAAAGAAAATAACAGTACTAGATGGTATGCTGCACATTTGGAGTCCCCGTTCACTTTGACTCCGATGCCGCACTTGCTGCGCGACTGGGCGACCTCCGCTAAAGGTCAGCCATTCCCGAAGAGCGATAGAAGACCGGCCCGAAGACGGCGCCGAACTGAGTTTGAAGTTGAAGCATAATTCGCAGAAAGGACACGGTATACATCGCGCAGACAGGTGTGTGTATCCAGTGATATCATCGACTGCACAACAGGGGCGGGAGTCAGTGTTATTATATCGATTAGGGGCATAATCAATGCCGATTGATGCCGTGCCTTCCGCCGGACCTTCCGCCGTGCCTCCCGCCGTTTTCGATCGCCGGACTTCCCAATTCCCATTTGTTCTCTAAATAGCGCGGACCAGAACGTTGAAACCAGTCCCATCCCCCATCAATGCATCTTCTGGAACTACACTACGATGTTCTGCTGCGTACGTTCAAGTTCCTCGACGTCAAGTCTATCCTACGCTCTTCCGGGGTGCGTTTATTTCATTCGGCTTCCGCCGCGCGCTGGAGTCTCGAGTCTTGACCTCCGCTTTTCCCAGGTCTGCTCTGCGTTCCGGACGCTGGCGCAGTCGAAGCATGTTTGGCTGGCGGTTGTTCATAACCTGGCGTCCCGGAACTTGCTGGCGGTTCCTCCTCAAGATGTTCTGCTTGGCTATACGGCAACACAGCTCGTAGAAGAAGTCAAACGCGCAATGTTCGGTCCTTACACTTGGGATGCAGCTTCCCCTCGACCGCCGGCCGTCCTCCGCCACATCCATGTCTCCATGCCCGGTCCGTCAGAGTCTTCCGTCTCCGAGCCTGCTCTGCTCGCTGGGGACCGACACCTCCTTGTATCACGGGGGACTGCATGCGAAATATGGGACATTGCTGAAAATCGGCGGCTTTGGGTTCGGGACGGTGTCATAAGAAGCGACATTATCGTTCGACCTGTCGGTGATGGGACCCAGATCTTCATCGCAATGTGGAGCCCACGACCTTCTGTGTGAGTATGCGGATTTGCCTTCGACGCATCGACTGTTCACCTCTTCTCCAGCCACGCCAGAAACCCGGATCAACTGGACTGCAAAATCGTGGTGCAAACCCATGTTCTGGACCTGATAACCAAGTCTGAGCGGCCGCTGCTCACAATCCAACTCCCGCGTAATTTTACAAAGTTCTCAGGTGTAGTCATGGGCGGTGATTTCTGGGTTGCTGATGTCGAGTGGCGGGTTCTCGCCGTTCCAGAGCAACCCCCGGACTATATGAACCGGCCGGATTTACTCTGCGATTTTGATCCTTGGCGCGGCGGCATTATCATCGTCAACTGGAGGGATCACACCTTCGTACTAGTCCGAGGCCTTTTGACTCATAAGGTATGTCGTTGACCGCTCAGTACCGTCTTCTGACTCTCTTCAGAACCTTCTGCCGGGCCATCTGATAGCATCCACCATCGCAGAGGGCGCGCAGGTCGTGCTACACTCATGGGCCGCATTCGATGCGCAATGGCAGCCGTTAAACTCCAGCACTCTTGCTGAGGCGGCGAACTCACCCCTCCGGGTTGAACCTGCTGTCCTGCAACGGGTCGAGTACCCCTCCCTTCCAGGGTGGCGCACTCCGTTCATCAATGTGCACGAGTGCCCGTTGAACCATGGGAGCTACGTTGTCTCCACTCACAAGGCCAGCAGTCATGACCTTCCTGCCGGCAGTGCGGAACGCCTACTGCCGTCGCTCCATCGATACCGACTCACGCTCCCGACGTCGAGCGGTGCAACTCCCATAACGGCTCCCCCGCTTTGGAAAAAAATCTCCAGCAGCGGCGCAATCAACCGTGTGCTGATGGGTTCGCTGACATACGCGGGATTCGGCGTCGCTGCTTTTCTCGAAGGGTTGAGCCTGGCACCGACGAGGTTCGTTGGTCAGCCCACAACGGCGGAGAAGGCGCAGGACGTGGACCGTTCCTCTGCCGGCACTCAATTTCAAGGGAAGCGCAGCATTCTCGCGAAACACCGGGGCACTCGTCGTCTGCTCTGCGGATGGTGCAAATATATACTACTATGAGTAGGCCCATTGGGATTCGCTACTCTGAGAATCTTACGCATCGAAGCTGTTTGCTCGAAACAATAATAAGGGCCTGATCGGGTGCCCCATAATCGTTCAGAAAATTTCTCCGAATCTCGCATGTGTCCCAAGCCCGTCCCTAAACGGTCGAAGAACTTCTGAATAAGGTATTCTATGGCGATCTTCGCACCGAGAGTGGCGGGGAAATTATCCTTCACAGATTTGGACAACGTTCTGGAACAGCTCCAGAAATCTTCAGTTCAATCTGATAATTCTGTATGACTTTGAACCCATGCCTTCCCCGCCACCCCTGCTCCTCTATGTTTGAGAAACAGACATACTTTCCCTTTCTAGACTGGTTTAGGGACGAGTTTCGTGGGAAAGGTGGACTTAGAAAGATTCTGGCCGGATTCTGATCAGAACTTCTGGAGTACCCGATCAGGCCCTAAGCTGGGTTCAACTCAGAATACTGGGAAAACTCGATAACATTCTGGCGGCGGATCAGGAAAAGATACGTCGATGAAAAACTTGGATGCCCGAGAGTGGCAAAAAGCGTACAGAAGCAAACACTAAACTCGGACGGGGAGTCGAACCACCAGCCAACAGCTGCGCCAGGGCCAGCCCGAGTTCGATTTTCAACGTTGCCATCGTCTCTCACTGCCAAGGAGAATTCACTAGGCAAACAATCAAGTGTGGGTAACCATCACTGCTCAAAGTAGTATGAGTACATACGCTGGTGAAATACTCGCCTTGTATAAAGCTCCGGCCTCAGCACAGAGAAAGTCAAGAAAAGATCCAACAAGCCCGATGGATTCGGAGGCGGGGAGTCGACGCCGGGATACCAGCTATGGTGTGTTGTACTTGTTACACTTGGAAATGCCTCAGAAGAACTGATGGTTTCATGGACTACCTCCAAGGTTCGGTCACTTGCTGCGTGTGGTTTTGCGTTGAGCTGAACCTTGAACGACTGCGCAGCGAAGAAAAAACTTACCTATGGGAAGGGTAGGGAAGGGTGCTCGCAAACGGTTGACTTTGAAGGATGTAAATGATCTAGAGGAGGTACTTACGGCCGGGAAAATGCTTGGACCGGGAGGAAAAATCCTGCGGGTTATTGGCCACTCGGGCGCGGGGATTTGAATCACGAGTTCCCAGATATTTCACTGAATCAGCATCGACCGAAACGGCTGTGTTCCATCCACCACGTCTCAACCACGTCCGATGATCCACTGGCTGCGTGTCTATGAGTGAAGTTATAACTATCTGGGCAAAGTGCGTGGTTCAATAATTACTCATGCGGTGAGACACAAATGAATATTGATTTAGGACTGGCTACATTATTGTGAACGGACTCGTTTGATTTCGCAGTCTCATAACTCGTCGAAGTAAGGCGTGAATATTCTCAACCATAACTCACACTTTGACCAGCGTGTGAACCCGGCTCCTCGGCACCGACCGCAAAAGGATTACGTGATTACGCATCAGCGCTCACACTCTCTGATTCCACGATTCCACCACCAGATGCGCCTTTGCACCGACGCCCGGCCTCGGTGTCCATCCGCACGGCACCAGCACATCGCTGGCCCGCGTCAAGCCTCTCGCCTGACCGCGTCTCGATAATGTTACCTCTCGTTAGGCGGCAGGTGCAGTCTGCACATCCCACTTTGCCTACGGAGGGCGTCCTCGACTCGGGCATCCCTGTTTCCGGCATCGACTCGGCTGCGGCGCATTGGGAGCAGCGGTCTATATGTGTGTCCGCCGTTTTCTTTCTCTACCCATTCTTTCCTCGCGCCGCACCCTTCACTCCCTCCTCCTTCGCGACACATACCCCTTCTCCCTCCCCGCGCTGCTGCGGCGCTGCCTCTAGCTTGCCTAATCTCTCTCCACCTTGCCGCTCCCCCACCGATGTGCAGCGCCCCGGCTCCTTCCTACATCCTCCGTCATCATATCTTCCATTCGGCTCATATACCAACGTTCTATTCCGATCTCCGAACACCTCCTTCATGCCACCCGTCTCCATCTCCCTCCACATATTCTCCCTTCCTCTTCGACCCCAATCATCCCGCCCTTCTGCTCATTCATTTTGCAGGTCCCTAACATCCATCGACCCGGGTCAAGTCTCTCGCGCCGGCGTCTTCGATATGCTACCCCACCAGTCGCCCTCATCACGCGCGTTAGGCTGCCCGTGCTGGATTCCCCAACGGGTTCTTCCCCGGCATCGACTGGCTGGTAGTGCGGCGGATGAGGAGCAGCGGTACGTGTCTCCGCTGCTTTCTCCCTTGCCGATGCTCGCTAGTGTCCTCCCCTGCTGCGTGCGCCATGTTGGTGGCGACTGTCCCCTCCTCCGCGTCGACGGCTTGTCCCTACCCATTCCCTCGCAATGGCATCTCCGCATCCCTGCCCTTGCCTCCCATCCCGTTTGTCTTTCAGATCCACACCCATATGTCCGCAGTCGTACTGTCGACTCCTTCGCCGCACATCCTCTTCGCCGTTCCTCCTCCTAGCCCCTTCATTACTTTCTCTTCTCCGTTATCCCATCTTCACCCCATCGTTCCTTTGACCTAAATCCTCTCTCTCTTGTCGTTTGCATCAAGCTGATATGTCTTGCAGGCATTGCACACTACGGGAATTTCGACTGTAGCAGAGATCAAGAGCGCATCGATTGGCTTTAGTGCGGATGAGGGATAAGGTGTGTTTTCTTATCCAATCTTTCTGCTTTTTTTCCCCCCTTCTTCTCGGTGTCGGCGGAGCGCGCGGAGGGCGTGGAGCGGGGGCGGTCATCGAGGCGCGTGATCAGGGGAGACTGCAGCCAAGGCTTGCGGCCTACGGCGCCGGTTGGGTGGGGAGCGGGGCCTTGCTAGCGCGTCCTACGAGAAATGCCTCCGCGCGGACTTTTGGTTTTCTGTGCATAAACGACCGTGCGGCTGGGGATGGTGCCGTTAGAGCGGCGCGCGCGCGCATGCGCGTTTGGGGTCTGTCGCGTTTCTTTGTGGGGAGGTAGGCGCGCACACCTCCCCGGGGATGGCGTGCAGGCGGCTCAGTGCCGCTCGGCGGTGTCCTAGGGTGGACGCGGTGGGTGCACGGACGAGGATCAGGCATTTTCCTGGGCGGCTGCGCGTGCGCGGATTCCCTCTCTTCTGGGGACGACGCGTCGGAAAGACACGGATTGTTCATCGATATCCACGAATCCGGGCGAGGATGGTGCGGCTGCGGTCCCGAGATCGTGGAGAGCGCAGATGAGACGCGTGCTGGCGACGCTCGGCTTACGCGCGTCGATGACGAGGATGCGCGGACGAGGATCAGGCATTCTTCGGGCGGCGGCGGGTGCGGGTACCCTGCGATTCTTTCTCTTCTGGGGAGGACGCGTCGGAAGGACACGGATTGCTCGTCCGCGAAGGTGCGGCTGGCGCGTAGGCGGGGGCTGAGATCTTGGAGAGCGCAGATGAGGCGCGTGCTGGCGACGCTCGGCTTACGCGCGTCGATGACGAGGATGCGCGGGGGATGATCAGGCACGTATTCCCCGGCGAGGGCGAGTGGGTGCGTGTGCGTGTGTCGTTTTCAGCCGAGGACGGGGAGTGCGGGGTCGTGTTTATAACGAAGTGGGGTGGGGATAGCACGATTGGCGCCGAGACTTGCAGAAGCAGGCTGGTGCTAGACGTCGCGATGACCGAGCGTGGGCGTGGGCGTGTGCTGCTCGCGCGTGGAGAGGGTGCGCGTACGTCGGGACCACCCCATGAGTGCATCGGCGGATGTGCGCGGGAGAGGGAAGCAGAGAGAGGAGTCTCTGCTTCATCTTCTCTACCGGACGAGGACGATCATCCTCTTACCGAGTCCAATGCAGGTGGTGCGCGTCGGCGCGCGCAGACGCTGGTGGCAGACACACGAACCAGCTGTCTTCTGCTCGTCCAAGACGGGGCGCGCAGACTCAGATTCCGCGATGATGGAGACTGTTCGTGGGCCGCTTAGCGCAACGGGAGTGCGGGGAGGATGCGGAGGCGGGGATGAGGGTGCTCGCAGAGGTGATGGCGCGCACAAGGCTTTCGGCGGCGACGAGCCATGA
This sequence comes from Mycena polygramma, assembly GCA_029449255.1. Classification (NCBI taxonomy): domain Eukaryota; kingdom Fungi; phylum Basidiomycota; class Agaricomycetes; order Agaricales; family Mycenaceae; genus Mycena; species Mycena polygramma. The sequence continues at coordinate 45,859 of JARKID010000130.1, read as the reverse complement.
CAGTGGATGGGGAGTGCGCGTGGGTAGCTCTGGGCTGGGTGTGTACTGCGGTCGAAGGGGTGGGGACGAAGACTTAGTGAGCGCGGGTGCTGATGGGCATGGAGATGGAGAGTGCGCTACGGCCTCGCGCATGTATCGTTCGCCGCATGCCGTGACGGGCGGGGCGGAGCGGCTGTGCCGCGCGATGCGTCATGGCCGAAGGCGCTTGAGGGGGCTACTATGCGGGGGTGGATGTATGCCCCGATGGTCCGCCTGACTCGGGGGCCGGCGTCCTTGCCATGATGGCGCTCGATTGGCGGGGATGAGTGCTGCTGCGCTGAAGGAGGCACCTCGGCGCTCGGGGATGTGGAGATCTTCGTCTGAATGGGACACAGACGCGGTGCTGTGCGGGTTTACATCCACAACACCTTGCCGCTGCTCATCAAGATCCTGCTGGCTGAGCGACCCCGCCTCGCCGCGTTCCTTGGTTTTCGGGCTCCACCGCAGTATCCTGCCGAGGACAGGTGTCGCTTCACTTTCCGCTGCGTCTGCCGGTACGGTGTGTGACGCTGTCGGTGCGGTGAGGCTATGTGGCTCCTCACCGCCCTTGTTTTGTATCTCTTTACTTTACTCGTCTTCCTCCATCTATCATGTCCTCGTTCCTGCCAAACGAAATACATTCTCGTTGTTTTACTCTCTATTCCCGGAGCGAAGTGCTGATGCAGCATGTGCCTGCGCTCATTGTCTTTGTCTCTGTACATCCATCCATCTGCCACAACCTTTCGATGTGATCATCTCATGCCGCTCTACCGCCGTTCTCGTCGGCGCTGAATGCCCTTGTTCCCCTGTCCGAAGATGTATGTGTGTGTACAGAGCGAGGTTAACCTTGGTCCACCAGCCTTGCTACCGTGACCCTGTCGAACCATCTGGACAGGGGCAGAAGTGGGCAAGTACCAGCCGTGCGTACTAAAATTACCAGCCTTTCGTTATCACATACAGCGCCACATACCACCTTAAAAGCGCCTCTCTACAACCTGCTTAGTGTCGCCCACCCGTCCCCGCCTTCACTCACTCTTCACACCCTGGGACTAACGAGATGCCTCCGATACCTGATGCCGGAAGCATGTGCGCATTTCCCATTCGATTGAGGGTGGCCGTCGTTTCCTGACACCCGAGCATACAGACATGCCGGCGTGGTGAATATCAGTTCTGGGCACATCATAACGATTGGTTGGGGCCAAACTAATTCGCCGCGTCAGCGTTGCCGCGGCGGCGACGCGGTAGGGACGCGGCGGTGACGCGGCAGTTCAAATTTTGAACCGCGCCGTTCTCCTGTTTTAGTAGCCATATCCCCACAGTGTAATAGTAGAGAATGTACAGACGATGAAGGCGCAGGGGATGGCGCAGGAATCAATGGGAATAGCGGCACCCACAGGGAAGTTATGGCCGTCGAAAGAAAAGTTGACGCGGCGGTGGTGCGGCGGTGGTGCAGCAGTGACGCGGCGGTACGCGGCGAAGTGGCTACGACTTCGCCGCGTCCCACCCATATGACGCGGCGACACCGCCGCACGACGCGGCAGTATGCGGCGCCTCAACGTCTCGGACGCGGCGCGTGCACAATCGGACGCGGCCCGTCTCCTTGAAGACGCGGCGCCTGTGGTCGTCGACGCGGCGATGAGCGGCGTGTCAACGCGGCAATACCGCAGCGTCCCATATCTCCTTCAATGGTGGATGTGGTTGCTGTTCAGCTCACTATAGCAGGTGCGAGTGCTCTAAGATAGGTATGTTCAACGCTGCCATGGCACAGCCACTGTGCGGCCACCGTTGAACTCAATCATGACCCGCGCTGAGCTATTTTATGGGCCAGAAATTGTCGTGGACGAAGCCATTGTCCAGTTGATTTGAAATTTGGGCCCCGTCAAGCAAAATTCGGCGTTTAAGAGACGTGTGGCGCGACGCGGCGAAGTGTCCCATCAGACACTTCGCCGCGTCAACTGCAACTTTTGAACAAACACTGTGTCCATCGAACTTCCACTTGGGGAAATGATCTACGACTCTGATGGATTGTTTTCAGCCAGAAAATTCCAACCCAAATTCTCATCTGGTACCCGAGTTGCAATTCCCGGCATCGACCGAATAGTGAATCTCTGAAGAACTAGTTCCCCGATTGCCCGGGGTCCAATGATTTATCAAGCAGATCGAAGGTAAGCAGTAGGCCTGGTATTCGCTGTCGCACCACTCATGCTCACAAGGCCCTTCTTACAGTTGGTTGAACCAGCTGTCTCAGCACAGCCATTGTGTATACTACAGTGTGGCGGTCGTTGAACTGAACCACCCAGTATCAGCGGAATTATGGGCTGAATTCTGCGCCGAATCGAAGCTGCTGTACCAAGTATCCGTGGTGTAAGCATTGGAACATCATACATACCATCCACGAGACACGCGGCGCGGCGCGGCGAAGTGTCTCATTGCGGCACATCGCCGCGTCGCATATAACTGCCGAACAAACACTCTGCGCATGAAAATTCCAGTTGGGTGGATGTTTACCAGCTGTTTTACGTTGTTTTTAACCAAAATATGCGACCCCAAACTTTCATCGCTCATACCCAAGTTCAATCTGACATCCCCCGAATAGGGAATTTCTGAGGAACCGCGGGGCCAACTGCTCAGAGTCGGATGATTTCTCAAATAAGTCGAGTATAGGCACTTGTTTTCACTCAAAAAATCAGGACCTAATTATTCATTCTTCATACCTCTTGCAATCCCAGTCATCAACCGAGGTCCGAATAGGAAATTCCTGGAGAACCTCTGGGCCAATTGCCCTGAGTCAAACGATTTCGGGAATAGATCAAAGTTAAGCACTAGGCTTAGTACCTGCTGTGAAACAACGCATCGTCAAAAGGCACTTCACAGTTGGTCGAACCAACCGGACCCTTAGTTTTCATTCATCATAGTTGTTCATCAGACTTTTGACATTTTGATTGTGACGTTGTACAACGTCAAACAACGCCAAAAAACGCGTGAAAACGCGCTGAAACGCCACAACACACAATGTCAACAATTTTCGGCGAGATTTTGACAACGCCGAACAATGATCAGCGGATACCGTCAAACTGGATGCCGATCTCTGCTGCTTTGGACCTCCACAGAACCATCGATGACCATCCCGACCTCTGTGCTCAATATGAGCCACATTCCTTCTCCTCGTCGCCGCCGGGACCACCAAAAATTTGGGTGAACAACGCCAAAACACCAAAAAACACGCGAAATCCGACAATCAAAATGTCAAAAGGCTGAAGTTGCAATCCCGGTCACCGACCGAATAGGGAATTTGCGAACAATCACAGAGCCGATGGCCTAGAGTCCAGGGATTTCTCGAACACATCACATGGACGCACTAGGCGTGATATTCGCCGGGCATCATTTACGCTCAGAAAATACTTCACATTTGGTGGAATTCGACCGGATAGGAGATTTCTCGAGAATCATTCCGGTGATTCTCCAAATCCGAGGAGTTCTCACTATGCGTAACATTTACCTCTGGATGACTTTGCGTCGAACATCTACTAATAGGATCTCGGTTCAACCACTTGGAGAATTCCCAGAAACTGTGACCGCCATTTGCCATGGTCCACCCACTTCTTGAATAGTTTATGAGGGACTCCGTCCCTATACTACATGGTAAGTTATCCCATAACCACTGCCACAAATGAGAGCGCTCCAAAGAAGTCCTGGTTGGTTCGAGTTCAAGTTAAACCAGTCATCACAAATTGATGTTCGCGCACGGAGCCGATCCTTAGTATCGACCGCGGTGGTAAACGAATTGAACGAGCAAAGCTTTGGGAGAATTGGCCGGCGTGAGCGCGTTCGAACTCTCTCTTTGAGCTTTGCCACTGGCACAGTCGGGGTGAAGAGGCCGAATAAGCTGTTTCCACCAAAATGCAAAAGAACCTTCGGAGCGTCAATTGTGTCGCGCCAAGTACCACGTCTTCACTCCTGTTTGTTCGAGAAATCATTTGACGTCTTCACTCCTATTTGTTCGAGAAATTCGCGTAATCGGTTTAGTAGTTATCTGGAAGTTGCCTATTTGGTCGATGTGTGGGATTGCAACAAGTGATCGCCTACATTCCATATTTTGCTGCACAGTGCTCAATATCCGAGTCAATGGGACAATGGCTTTGTCCGGAGCAATTTTTGGCCTGCAAAATGGCCTACACCGGTCTTCAGCCGCACAGTAGCGGTGCCGGGACAGGTCTACGAAGTGCCTTCTGAGCAGGAGTTGTGCTATGCCAACGTTTGTAAAGCCTAGTGCGTTCCTTGGAACCATGCCATATATCACTTGGCTCTCGCCAATCGGGCCAGTTGTTCTTTCAAAATTCCCTATTCGGTCCGATTAGTATTGCAACTTCGGTACGATAAATGAACATTTGGGTCAGTGTTTTTGGCTGAAAACAATGTATCACAGTTGAAAAACACTCAACAAACTGCAATTGGGATGCAGAGAGTGTTTGGTGAAGAGTTATACCTGACGCGGCGATGTGGCGGTCCGAGACACTTCGCCGCGTCGCGCCGCGCGTCCCTTGTACGCTTGGCATGGCCCATTTCCCAACTCAACTGGACCAGGCCTTCGTCCACCTCCATTTTTGCCCTATCAAATAGCATAAAACGGTCCCTGCAACAATGCCTTATCCCAGCGACCCCGCGCCGCTTGCTCTGTCAGTTGAGCACACCACATGGTGACCGAACAGACCCAATTTGCAGCAATTATCAGTGCACTAGCACTTGTGCAGCTGTTCGGTCTTGTTTTCCGGTCAATTTCCCACTCGGTACGAGGATGTTGAGTTCAGCGGCGGCTGCATCGTGGCTGTGCTGGTCGGCGCTGAACACACCTAAGGTGGTATGTCCCAAAAGGATATTGACGCGCGGGAAGATTGTTTCTCCATTGTTGACAGTGATAAACAGCTGAATGCAAATTCAGAATGAGGAATACCGGCAAGAAGGCAACCAGTGATGGTGTTGAGCCAGATATCGAACCGTGAGAATTGGATATCGACTTCTTGGGACAAGAAGGGTTCACATTATACAAGTGCCCAACTGCCCGGTTAGTAATGAAACTGTGAGGTATGTAGTGAAAGAAGACAGCCGGACAGTAAAAGAGTGGGTTAGCACCTGCGGGTACGATGGTGGCGGGTGGAAATTGGGGTATACGGACAAGGCACTGTGAGCAATTGAAATCAGTCTACGCACACATGGGAATATTTACACCGTAGACTACTTGGACACGGCGTGTGCGGCGGTTATTAATTTGAACACGGTTTTTGTTGTGCACGGCGACGGGCGCGGCGTCAACGTGAGAGAGCGGTGGCGGAGATTGTGCCGCGGCAGTGTGCGGCGATGGAAAGCATTGGTGCGGCGTCCACACGCGGCGACGCGGCGATGTGGTGTTGGGTCGCGGCGGTGCCCCCATATGACGCGGCGCCGACGCGGCGCCAAACGGCGGACGCGGCGAATTAGCCTAGCCCGATTGGTTGTACAACCACGACCAATTTCTATCTCACAGACAGGCGATCAGATGCGGATTCTGGTACGAAATACAGCCTGATGCATCCCTCTACACCTGGTGAATATCACCTCCTAGATTACCGCACGATTCGAGCGGGAGATGGGCACCTGCTCACGCAAATCGGCGAAGACCAAGTGATCGAGGCTGACGCGGTTGAATCACCGCGGACGGGGACTGTCACTCGTAAAGTCGTAGTAGGAAAGCGGAAGGTATTTCGAGCGCGGATCTTTGGCAGCCAGGAGCCGATGACCGCCATGGTGTATGAAGGGTCTCAATTCAAGAAGGTAAGCTCATTCCCCGGACATCCTGCTCCCACTGTGGCCATACTGAAACTCATGTTGAAGTGGAGGGCCGAAGTCGAGAGGAGGCATACACAAATCCCTCGGTATGAAGAGCGCGTACTCTTTCCCTGATCTTACGCCTTTTTAGAAATCCACTCTTCCTCCAATTATTCGGGGCTACGGCGTCAGAGAGCATAAACGCTCTCATCTATCACGATGGTACGTGTTGCACCATTCTTGTTGAACGGCTAATGTTCAACCGGATTCCAGAATTGATACCACTGGATTGCTTTAGGAAATTCCATCGCGAGCCAGCGGATTCATCGATTATCAGTTGGTCGGTTGCAATATCGATGAAATATTCTCAGACCTGACTAGATCCCCCAGAACGACGAATGGTTTGTACGTCTCAATTTAGCTGTTGGGCATCGCACACACTGAATTATTCTCCAGGGCTCAGTTTTACCGGATTTTGTCAACAAGAACAAATCCTCTGCATGGGTAAAAGGGTCTACGGGCCACCTGTGTATCGACCCAGACAACAAAGAGGGAGGTTCAAGTTGGCCCTTGTCGCTCCTCTCATTTTTTGGTTGGAATGACTTGCCCAAAATTCCTCCTATACTCCTCAGGTCGACCGACGCCGAGGAAGCTCTCCGGGCGATTTTGACATTGCAAGATATTCATCGCCTTTTCCAGCTCCTGACGACTTACCAGGATGAATGGCTTCCCCAACCGGTAGCGTGTGACGTCCAGCTAGGACAGGTTGCAAAAAAGGGTTGTGCTATAGAAAATGGCTGGACGCGGTGAGTTCACCGATCTTCGCGACCGACGGCGGTGTGATAATTATTGCGTATAGTGTGAGCGGTGCCCCGGGCCTGGCCAGTGACCAATTGCGGTGCAGCATTGAAATGAACCCGTCTCTGGTACCATTCTTTCAGCGAATGTGGATCTCTCAGGCACACTGGTGTTTCGACCAGGGTTTACACTGTATGTAGTCACCTGTTATTGACATGCGGCATTTTCACTAAACGGATGCAGCGGCTGCAGATGGGGCTCTGGACGCAGATTTTTACCTCTGCGATACTGCTGAAATTGAAATCACAGTGGAGTAGTGGAGTACCCCGATGCCGTGCAGGACATCCGAAATTTGCTATATCTGTTCCTCAAAAGTCCTACTGGAGACTTGATCGATGGTCGATTCTTCGCTCGGATTCCACCCTTGGAGGAACTATTTTACTGGTCATTCGACGCGGACGGTCGGCGGAGATTGGATCCCAGTTTGGTCGAGCTGCTCCGTCTTCCTACGCTGACCTGTAGGATTAAGACTGGGGGAAGTTCATGGACCGCAAGCCAGTACAAATCTCTCAGAGAAGCCCACAAAGCCAAAGGCTTTCATCCCGATAGCCCAGATGTAGCGATTTCGTTGGGATACCCACTCTTGACACCGAATGACCAGTCACGCTTTGAGGGTGGGTAAAAAGACAGCTTCCTTGTAGCTATCTTGCAGCTGACTCGATTGTACAGAATGTGCGGACAACGACGCGGAGTGGATCTTAGTGGGAAATACTCGCGAGCGGCGCGCAAGCACGATAGTGTTTCATACACCACGTTCTGATCCTAATATCACTTGCTGAATGACAGCTTCTCTGGCTTCATTTATGGTAATTCGAGTCCCGCCCCAATTAACAGTGGAGACTTCTGGAATATGTGTTCACGAGTACTCCTCCGTTGACGCGGTTCAATTTTTAACTCGGAGCACACGCGAACAGTATGCTGTGATTTTCAACGTTCAACCCCGGTTCAGGGCAAGTCAGTCTGCCCACTTGATCAGTTAACCCTCTCTAACCATCTCATATTGCTGAGCCCGTTCATCTGTTTAGTATCCCTAAATCCCATCCTCAGACCGCAGTTCAACCGGCGAGATAATTCGCCGCACTTAATCCAGGACGGCGGACTAAGGACTGAAGGTCAAGGGCGATGCGCGATGCGCAATTCCTGTAAAATACAGGTCAAATCCTAACTCGGGGCGCTCATTTACCCCGCCAACTACGTGTTCGCCGATTGAGAAATGCGGTTGAGTTCCGAAAAAGTTGGCGTGAAGGTTAGTTGGCCGTGTTTCCTACACCACGACCGAGTGTTATTTGCTGAGTTTGGACGAGCTTAATGATTAGAGGGAAACTTACGTAGCGGGCAATGGGGAGTAGCTTGCGAGATATCGATCTAGATCACCAAATGCAAATCAGTTCCGCCTTCAACCACATCGGATAGCACAACTTCCCGGGAACTTATGCGTTCATGATCAAGGAGGAGATAGAGCCAGTCCAATTGGAACATCAGCGATCCAGGCAAACCCCAATAGGATTCAGAGATGAACAAAGAGGCAAAACAGTCGTCCACCCGAAGTTCGGTCGCGGGGAGTCGAACCCCGAGCAGCCAGTTATGATGGGTGGAAATCGAAAACCCTAAACGGTTCTGGCGGTGTTCCATACACCACGTCCGATATTTGTCTGGTATGATTCGAGCTATAGCTTGTAATTTTGAATGCCTACGATCTTGAGGAGAAGTTTGGTTGAAGCTTGGAAGAAGCTGAGTTGAATTGTGCGATTGCAGATAAGTATATTGGTGGGTTTGTCTCAGAGACAAAAAAAAAGAAGCGCCGCGTTGGATCACACGAGCATTTAGCTTCCTACGCAGAGCCATGTTGAAACCGCGGTCGATTGAATTTGGATGGTAATGCGCGCTTTGGCCTTCGTGCGAACCCCGGCTCCTCGGCATCAATGCCTTACGTATACGGCATTACGTTGGCATTACGCATCTGATCTCTCCTGGTTCCTCCCGCCATGTCTCCCGCCGCCCGTTTGGACCGACGCCGGGCCTCGGCGTCAATGCGCACGGCACAAGCGCGAAGAAGCGGATCAAGCAACTCCACGCCAAAACCGCGTCCAGCCCCTCAGCTGGGATTCACGATCGCGTCTTCGACGTGCCACCATGGTGGCTAGAGACGCCGCCCGCTACGAGCCCTTTCCCCCGCGTGCGTCGCGTCGGTGCCTTCTTCCTTGTCCCCTCCCGCTCCTGTGTCATCAGCGGCTCGTCCGTCCTCCCTCTGCCCTTCCCCTCGCCACATCCTCATCTAACCGCTTTTTTTCCTTATCACACCTCCAGACCTTCCCCGGTCGTTTTCAATACCCCATACTCCATCTTCCTTGTCCCTCTACACCTTTGAGCGCCGTTATCCCCACCTTTTTTACTATCCCCTTTCCCCGCACATTTTCTCTGTTCTGCCTTCCCCGTCTGTCCACAACATGCTCCCTTGTCTCTCCCACTTCTTCTACGCGCTGCCTAATCCTTGCCGATCCCCGAGCCTCCTATTTCCTGCGTACACATCCCCTCCCAATGCCTCTTATTGCATTCCATCACATCACATCCTTCCCCCTGCGCTGCCCTTTCATATATTCCTCTCCCTTCCTCCCTTCCTCCATATCCCCTTCGCCTTTTTGCTCCCTCCTCCCTCTCTTTTATTTCTTCGGGGTTCTAATCTTTTTGCCGACAGCGTGCTCTACGACACCTATAGTCCAAAAATCAACGTGGAGGCTTAGTGTGGTGCTGACAAGGTGAGTGAGTATAAACTCTCGTCGCTTTTTCTTTACTTTCTGCTCACGCCGGTGGGGGTGTGGGGCTTGATAGCGCGCGCAGGCATGATGGAGCGCACGCGGATGGGCGCACGCGCGTACGGATTCTGTCCCTGCGCCTTTTGTATGTGGAGCGGGTGCGGTCGGGTGGACGGGCTGTTTTTTTTTTCTTTTTTTTTTTCGAAACGAGGGTGGGCGCCACGGCTTTTGATTGGTATCTGACGAGCGTCGGATGGAGGTGTGGATGGGCGTTGTCCAGCCCATCGTGACGTGAGAGGAGTGTACTGGAGAGTGACCTATGGTGCATGCGCAAAGCCGTTTCGGGATCGCGTGCGCGCTGCGGGTTCAGTGTGGAGATGAGATTCTTTTTGGCACGACTTCAGATTCAATGAAGGTCTGTCAGGGACAATGGAATGGGAACGTAAACGGGAATGGGTCAACTGGGGGGAAAAAAGCATTCTCCGACGCTGTAGTTCGGACACGGGGAGTCGAACCCCGAGTTAACAGCTACCAAGTGGCCAGTGTACTGGAACTGGCGGTGTTTCTTCTACTGCGTCCGATTGTTACTTGCGGGTCGAGAATGGGTCATCCGATTGAGTGCGTATGGCAAGTCTTAGGGGAAGGCAATCGATTGTCCCTTGGCTGCCAAGTTTTTGAATGGCTGAATCACGAAACACCGCAGCAGCTTCAACCAAGTGACAACAATAGAGCTATTTACCCGGGGTGTTGATCGACTGTCATCAACTTTGCGGGTTCCCCCAATAGCGACTGGTTCGAGTCTACCCTTTTATTTGTTCACCCTTGACGATCGCACTGACGCAAATCTTCTGTAGTACATGAGAGACAGGGTCAAAAAATCCTGGGGAGATGCGTAGTCAGGTATGAGGAATCGAACCCCGTACTCGCAACGGACTCGCAACGGACTCGCAATCTGAGCATCTTGAGAATGTCTGGTCGTGGGCCCAGCTGGACCACACCCGATCATTATAACCATCTCCTCTGTATCGCAAGTGAACTGCAAGGTGAAGTGTATTATAAATTATAATTTAACTCGACCATGATTCGGCGACGAGTTGGATATTGATTGATCGTTTGGCCACTGAGTATGCTGGGGCTGGTCAATGGTCAGTTCACGGCAGAAATGGGCGGGCAAAGAATCGGGTGCGGTGCTTTCCTTTGACCGGCATAGATGGAGCATTTTGCTAGCAGTATGGGGTTTGCCTGCCCGTCCCCCGATTGGTCCAAGTTGTTTCGTTCGTTTTTTCTCTGCCCGTCGGAAGGGTCCCAAATCTCACAAAACTTGCTAACGAGTCCCTCTGCCTCGGGTTGCACTTCACGCATAACGGAGATTGGAGTTCGAGTCACAAGGGATGCGCAATTACGCTCCCCCCGAGACCCAATAATCGAATTCGTGCTGCGTCACCGAGTTATATACAGCGGGATCGGAAATGTTGGGCACTTGACCGGGTTGCCACCACCCGACACTGATAGGCAAGCTCTGCCATACGAGTATGCTAAACTCATTTCACAGTTCGACCTCAGGGCCCAGTGTTGGCTCAGTGGCTTCATTTTGGCTTCATTCAACATTATGTGCGTCATTCTCTCATAATGTCGAACCTGCGTTTCAAGCCTTGCAACATATAGTTAAAAACCCCGCATTACTGTCGCATTTTCCCCACGCTAACCATCCACTGAAATCTGGGAGCAAGTTGAGAGTCCGGCCTCCGGTTGAAGCCGGACGATCATCGCAGGCGGCAATCAACCGGCAACGTTCTGTCCATCAACGGATACACGTGATGTTGTATCCTCAATGACAGCCCTCACCATCGAAATCCACCCTCTCCAGCGTTGTCCCGCTCTGCCCCCCAATGTCTCGAAGGTCTATCGGGAATGCGACCGCCCGATTCCCCGTTGGTGTTCCACGGGTCCTTACCCGCACTTCTCTCCTGGACTCTTGTCATTACTGCCCGAGATTCCAGACCTGTCAACTTCTCTCTGCGATAGTTATCATGCGTCTGAAGAACGCCTCTCCGATGTCTTCGAAACTTGCCTTTCAACTGTGGCGGACATCCGGTCTCTTATACAGCTCTATGGACCTTCACGCTCCGCTCTACCTTTTGTGTTTTCCCTCATCCGTGTCCTAATTCATGTGTGCTCGAAGGAAGCTACCATAAAGTTAGGTGCATGCTTTGGTCGAAACACGATGCTCATTATCTCAATTAGCACCGATGCCCGATTTGTCCGTCCTCGCAGACTCCCTGTGGCTGAGGACGCACTGGATGGAACAGCGACAATGCTTGTATGCCACCTGGTAGTGAACACGCAGCACGAGGATCCCCCGCCGCCAATGGATGCCGTAGAAGCGGAACCAGAATCGGCGGAATCATCCGATCTAATGAGTGTTGACGCGGACAGCGAACAGTCCAGCACACTCGCGTCCTCCAATTCACCACCTTCCATAGAGCTCCCGCTGGAAGCGCACGTTCTTCCCGGGTGTGGACGACATCATTTCGTGGCGCTTCCATTGCTATGCTGCGCCGGTAGCGATAGCATCACTGACCTTATGTGCAGTGTCGCGTGTCAGCGACATGTCTGGGGAATCAACGAACCAGTGGTAGGCTTCTTGTTCTCGCCAAGCGGTGTCAGCGCCACACTTGTCTTATCTTGGGTAGATCCTGTCACGGTGAGTTCGCCCCATTCGACAATACGGGCTCTCGCCTCTAATTCTTCCAGCATGTTGTCCACGTCGTACGTCCGGTCGACGATCCCCCACACTCAAGCCCTGGTCGCGCGATGTTCGATTTCACAAGTCCCGCTTCTGTGCTTCGGTTTGCGCAGCTTATCCTCAATCTTTCATCGCATTTTACCACCATTTCGGAGCACACAATAGCCTCGTGTAAGAATAATGGACTCGATTGGCGCTCAGATACCATGAAGATGTCATCCGAGAAATTCGGAACAGATCGTGTGGCGCAGTGGATACGCGACGTCAAAACGTGAGTTTGTGGGCGTCTTTTCCCTTACAACCTGGGTCTTATTGTATTCTCAGCGCCTTATTAACTTCGCTACCCTCAAGTGCTTCATTCACTCCGCCTCTCATCCCCACACCAAATCGTGCAGAACCCTCCGACGAAGAAATGGCCAGGTACCCTCTTGTCTTGCGTCGTCGTGATTTCCCCATTGACGTATACATTCAGCAAGTCCAAGGCGTCATTGACCTCCCCTGACAGCGGGAAGCCTGCAACGAAGCCGACCAGAAGTTGGAAATCCAGCTCTGCGTATGTTATACTTCCCCTTATTGATTATATCTGACTTGGCCTCCAGGTTTGCTGGGTCATCGAACCAAGGGCTAACACAGATTGACAAGGCCGACACCTTGACCTGGTTGTTTGACCGTCATGTACTTTTGGTTACTCGGCTTCCTCCCGATCAAGACATTCAGGATATCACAGAATACAAGGCGATGCTTGGGGTGTATGATGAGATGTGCGGTTATAAGTGGTCCTCTGCGCTCACGTCGGTATGTTTTCAACTTTCTCAGAGATTCCTTCTCTTATCTCCATCACAGGAGTCGTGCCCCGTTGACGGCGGCTTGAACGACGTGCGAGATCTCCTCTTTGAGCAGGCTGCAGAGATGGCGAATGGTGCTCCTGATTTGAAGCCCGAGCACGTGGAGATCCTTCAAAAGCACATGTCTGGGCTGCTGTACGCGTCGATGGGAGCGTACACAAAGACTGCGCGCGAGGAAAATCCATTCGGCATCAACATCAACGAGGCTGAAGCTCGATATGATTGGGATGCCACATTGTATCATTTTTATGTTACCGCTGACGAGCATATCTCACCGTGTGTTCTGTGAGTCTCTGTCACCTTTGCGTAATTGAGCTCTAAATTTTTTGAAGATTCGAACGAAGTATCAATTATCCGAAGAACGAACTGGTGGATTCCGAATCCCTCGTTTCACAGCATGAGGACCTTCTTCGGGAAAATCTACTCATCTGCTCGGCTGCCGAAACAGCCGCTCTGCGCGGTGGAAATAAGCCTCTCAGAGCTCAAACCGGGGCTGCCTCTGCGCAGGCAAGAAAGTTCACGGACGCATGCGAGAAGCTGATCGAGAACCCTTTGAAACTGAAGGCCGGCGTTGAAAAGCGCTCTCGCATGGAGCCTCGGACTGGGATTTGCGATGCGCTGCTCTTTGGGGCGGTCAAGGCTTCTGATGCTATTGCACAGGAAGCCAGATTTGTTATTACCGCAACAGCGAAGTCTGCAGCAAGCCCGGACAAAAAGCTGGACTATTTGGGAAGCCCATTCGCTGTTTGTACGACGGAAACGTCGATAATCCAGCAAGGGATCGAACCGCCGCCCAAGCCGTTCAAAGGGAAGAACTTCTTATTGCCCCATGCGGTCGCGGAATACAAGAAACCTTCCGACGACGACGGGAAGGCCCTTAACCAGGGACGCATGTACCTCGTCTCGTTGGTATCCTTTTTCTCCGCTCTTGGAATCGAGAATTATCCCTTTTTCGGCTTTGTGACTTCGGGCAAAAAGGGGGCCATTCTGATGGCTTGGAAGTCGAGCGTAAAAGATGTAGGTGTGTCCCCTTTGCATGCCGGCCATTGCTGAACTATACGTAGCGGATCTACTTGATAGAGCGGAATGTTAGAGAATTCGACATATCTATCCCGATCCAAGCGTTCCATTTCGCCACCTTTCTGCTACGCCTCCGGGACGACCAAGAGAAGCTGAAAAAGCTTGTCCTGACGAAGCTTCAAGACGTGGAACTGAAGCGAGTGCGCGACTGGACGAAGCTCGCGCAGGTGGGCCCGGTAACAGAAGCGGAGCGGAAGCAGAGTGAAGCAGAGTGATACTTTCTTCGTAGATATGTACCACGTTCCGACATACGAATCGTAACTGAGCTATGCCCATATCTTTTTCACGACTGAACACACATCTGGAAGAATCTACATGAAGTTTGATTGATCTATGGCTGTCTCAACAGAAAGTCAGTTTTGAGCAGCGTTTGGTTGAACAGTCTGCACTGCTGTAAGGGGTTTTACTGCATCTGGGTGAGAAAGAGGAGGACGACAATAAATCTGCTTTTCTATCTTCCAGGAAACTTCCAAGGATAATTCTATTTCATATTCCAATACTAGAACCACGATAATCTTACTCTCACTCCCGATTCCAATGGTGTTCCATATTGCTTTCAACATTACAGGCGCGAGTGACACAGCGTCATCCCAAGTCCTGACTCTCTGGCTCGCTAGCACTCTCCCACGACTTGCCGCAACCAATAAACAATTGTTGTCGCTGTCAATGAGATACGCATGCCCATCTCCCTTCAAGTTGATTCCTTACCGTGCATCACCGCACCCGTACGCTGGCTTCATCTACGTTGAATTCCCCTTGAGTTTGACAGTTACAATACGTACGATAATCCGCGCTTTGACCTCCGTGAGATCTGAAACGTCGGGTTGGACACACTGGTTGAACTATCTGGGTTTTTCGGTGAAAAAATCAGTGAAAAAAAGTTAGGATTTTGCAGCACCTTTTTCACGGAAAACGTAAGTGAAAAATGTGAAACATCTTAGTGAATTTGTTGAACTTCACCAATGATTCACCACTCTTTCACAAGAAACTCAGAAGTTTTGAAAAATTCACAAAGAGCTTTCAAGTTTTTCGCTTCGATTTTGTTGAAAAAGTCGGTGTGAAATCCAAACTTTTTTTCACCAATTTCTTCACCGAAATACTTGAATAGTTCAACCAGTGACATTTGACCTTGCAACCCCGTCCAGATATTTGAACTTGTAAACCCGTTTCACTTCAGGACGAAGATCTTCTTGCAGAGAAATCCATCGGGCATGGTGTACGCTACACGAACATGCTGCTTGGCAACACCGTCGCTGTCCCCGATCAGTTCTGCTTCGAATAATTCAACACATGCGCCCTCATGAAATGCTACTCAGACGTGGAGCTGCCACGTCTGTCTTCAATAAGAAGTAACTGGCAACCGGGGTTCGAATCAGGTTTGTCCTTATTCATTTTTCATCACTGCGATACGGTCCACAGCTCAGGCTCAGTCCGAATAATTGTACCGAACACAACTTCAAGTAATTCCAACCACAAGACCAACTCTGACAAGCCAATTAAAAATCACAAAAAAGTAGTGGCCAATCGTATAGTCGGGCACGGGGAGTCGAACCCCGAACTTCCAGCAAACTGTGTCAAGAGATGATCGCACGGAGCCTGGTCGCGCGCCCTGCACCATACCCGAGTACCCGCCTACCCATTTCCGTCGTGAAGTGACACGCGGTCGAGAAGCTTAAGGGGGGAAAAGGATCCTTCCAGTCTTTCAGAGCACCGTATAGTAACCAGAAAAGCAACGCAAAAATGAAATCCAATCTGGTCTATGCGTGCCTTCGAAGTTGAGCGGTCGGAACAATCAAGCCGAGATACGACAGGAAAGAAGGTTGGAGGACTTGCTATCTTCCATTCAATCGGACGCGGGGAGTTGAACCCCGGGCTGCCCGGTACGGCGCATTGGAGGATAAGTGCCGAGCGCGGACTGGCTGTGTCCCATTGACCCCGTCCGATCATTTATTGCTGTAGGGTGTTTGTGCGGTCTCAGTCGAAGCTTGGGGGGTTGGAAATCTTGAGGCCTGAGGGATGACCAAAGAATTAGCTCTGTTTTCAACTAAGTAAATTCTGCAGCGGAACGTTGGCAGGCTGAGCTCATGCGCTCAGAGCCCACTCAGAGCATCGCGCCGCTGCAGGATCCGGACGTGTTGGTGTTTCTCGAGCCTGGTCTGTCACATCCCGCTGGCGCACTGCCCCAGTGCCTGTGAAAGAAACGGGGAAAACGAAGCCACCGAAAAAACAAAATGAATCTAGTTCCGATGAATTCAGACGCGGGATTCGAACCCCGAGCTGCGAGCTACGTTGTGAACGATAAAGCGAAGCCGTCGTGCACTCGTTTGGCACTCGTGCTCCGTTCAACAACGTCCGAAAATCTATCATTGGGCAGGATTTCAACTATAACCTGCAGCTGAAGGACACAGTGAGTCACTTCATTCATCAGGCAGCCCCGCAAAAAATTCCAAAAGGCTTATCAGCTTGTGTTTTTATGATAGGCCAAACCGGATTCCAACAATATTCGGTGCTTTGACCCCGTGAGAATCTCGGCTCCTCGGCATTGCCGGCAGCACGATCACGTATCATTCCGTTCTGCTCACCACCATGCGCGCCGTCCCCCGCTGCCCCGACGCCCTGGCCGCGGCGTCCATCTGCACCTACCTCAGAGCATGAAGGAGCTGATATCCCGACGACGCGCCCCGTCAAGCCTCTTGCGTATGATTCCGAAACGCGTGTCGTCTTCTTCGATCGATGTGCCACCGCCCGGTGCCCACCAAGTCGACGTACGCACGCTCGTTTCTGCGCAGCGTGTTGGCTAATCGATTCCTCTCGTGCATGGACGGCCTCCTCGACTGGACACTCTCGACTCGGCATCGACTCGACTGTCTGGTTAGCGCGGGGGATGCGGAGCAGTGGTACGTATCTGCTGTTCTGAGTCTTTTTTCTTCATCGCACCCCTCCCCCCCCGGTTTTGTGCAGAGCGGCGACCTTCTGTCTTTGTACGTCCCTTGTGATTCATGATGGGTTTGCGTTGATTTTCCCTCGCCTCTCTCCCTCCCACACAAATCACCTAGGCACTACTTCTTTGATGTGTAGTGCCCGCCATCCATGTCACCGCGGTGGCGAGCCGTCCTCTTTCTTTTTTCATGCACCGGGGTTCTGCTTTCTCTCCCTCGGTCGTCGATCCCTTACGCCCATGCTTCCGTCTTTCCTTCTCCCTGGTCCCCGTGCATCTTTTTCAATCTCTCATCCACCCGTCTCGCTATCCGGCTCTTGGCAGGTCCTCTCTTCGGCCTTTCAGCCAACCTCTCACTTCCTTTTCACCTGGATCAAGCTAATATATCTCGCAGAAAGGGCACACTACGCAAAACTTGACTACGTCGTTGCGGACGTCAAGCGCGGCGATCGTCTACAGTTGGCACGAGGTGTGTCCCTCCTTCTTTCCGACTTGTGTACTCTCTTCTTCCATAATTCATGCTGATCTACTTTTTTCCGCGATAGGGCGCTTCCGTTAAACCTGAACTACATCATTCAAGACGTCGTAGGTGTCGCCGGCGCGGGTGGGCATAAGGTGTGTTCTTCTGCTCTCCTTTTCCCATATTTTCTTCGTCCGTCTGTCTTCTGGAGACAGGCACGGGTGATTTTCGCCCGTGCTTTTTTTCTCTTTTACAAGCGACGCGGCTGAGCAGCGGGGTGGGGCTCGTCCACGAAGTCAGGTGGGGATTCTGCGGACAGCGCGACAATGAGGACCGCGATCCCAAGGAACGCAAATCAGGCGGAGGTTGGCGCTTGTAGCGGCCGGCGGTGCGAGGGTGGGAGTGAGCGGGCGGACGAGGATCAGGCATTTCTTTCTGGGAGGCTGTGGGTGGTGCACGCGTGCAGATGCACCGTATACCTGCTGCAAGACGTGGAGAAGGTCTGCAAGTACCGCTGGCAACTACGGACTTCAACTGATAGTGGTAGCGATAAAGGTATACGTGGGCCTCGTGTGGGTGTTAGGATAATCCGAGCGGCAAATCCAGGACATACTATGGAGTATTGAATCATGAGCCGTCCGAGGGGAAAAAGCAACCAAGCTGGGCCAGTAAGATGGTTCACAGAAACATGTTGTAGCTGCAGTATTTTCCCGGTTCTAGCTTGACGCTAAGCGTCCTCGTAGAGACGATCTCGAACCCCGGGTTGAATCCTTGATTTGTTCCCCTCGCCTCACTTGATCACTTGACGACGGGCGTAGGTACGCTGATACTCGGGTATCGCATGCGGCACACGACCAGGCTCCGTAAAAAATCCGTTCGCAAGGTTTTGCAGGACGTTCGGGGTTCGACTCCCCGTGCCCGAGTACGTAGCCCCGACCTCCTCTTTTTGGCGCAGTGTCACTAAGTTGGTTGGAATTATTTGAGAGTCGAACTTGTACTCAATAATGCTCCGGCGGTAGGCCAAAGAACGCAAAATGGACTGTGAACTGTTGTCCTTGGAAAGGGCACAAGTCGGGTACGATAGGGTTACAGTGTTGAGAGTAAGAGGGAAAGTGTTCATTGGTCCTAGCCTCCAATGTTCTATCGCAACGGCGAGAGACAGCCAGCGTGTTGACGGTTTAGCTTTGTCGTCCGCGTTGGGGGCGTTCTGTGATCCCAGGATGTGGATGCGCACCCAAAAGGCACTGAATGAAAGAGATATGAACATTCCCCACAGTTCGGACGCAGGGAGTCGAACCCCGAGCTGCCAAGTACTGGTTGAACCGACTCAAGGTCCATTGGTGGTGTTACATGCACCACGTCCGATAATTGATATTAATTACTTACTCAGTCTCGTGGAATTCAAGAGGATGAAGCCAGTAGTGCTATCCTGAGGACAGAGGAAAATTAATCATATGGAGTTGAATCGACGTCGTACTCAATAACGGCAGGAATTTGAAGCCTTGCGAATTTTTATGATATGGAGGCGTACGCCGAGCCGTCTCAAAGCCACAGTCGCGACAATAATGCGCGCTTTGACCTGCGTGCGAACCCCGGCTGCTCGGCATCACAAAAGTCCTTACGCATACGCCATTACGCATCTGATCTCTCTTGGCTCTTGCCACCATGTGCCCGCCGCCCGTCTGCACCGACGCGCGCCTCTGCGTCCATCCGCACTGCGCAAGCACACGAAGTAGTGGATCAAGTTCGCCCAGCCGACACCCCGCGTCAAGCCTCTCGCGGGGGATTCACGACTGCCTCTTCGAAGCGATGTGCCACCGCCAACCCGCTCAACCTCGGCGCGCTCGTTGAACGCACGGTTGCTGGAGCCATCTCGTGCAAGGACGACCTCTTCAAACCCTGGCGTTGACTTGACGATGTGGTCGTTGCGGCCGATCGGAGCAGCGGTATCTCTGTCGCCATCTTGCACCAGCTGGCGACCTCTTTCTCCACTCCCAACTCTCTTGGAATTACTCCTCCACGTACCACGTATGACGTACCACACATTTCCCTTTCTTTTACTTTTTCACAGCTCCGCGACAGGCTCCACTGCGGAGTGGTAAAGCGCCGCGGGCCGCCCCTTCCTCTTGGAGGATAAGGTGTTCCTCATTCTCTCTCTGAATCTCAAATGATCTGCGAATAGGGCGCTTTACTGAACACCCGACTGCAAGAATTCTTCGCGCGACTGCGGTTTGCCGTGGGCATCCCCTGTATCTCGGTCTACGAGATGGGTTGGCTCCGTCACGCCACGCCCGCATGATGGACCTCGGCGCGCTCGCGGCTCCCCTTCATCTTCGGTGCGCAGCTTTCCACAACGACCAAGGCACGCATGTCACGTATCTTCGAAGTTGGGCGCACGGTAGACGAGTCTACGACAAGTCTCCAAGCCGGCTCGTCAACGCATCCCGTGGCCGTGTCGACGATGTGGGTAGCGCGGGGAATGAGGGGGAGCGGTGGCTTATTCCTTTGGATTTTGGGGTAAGTCTCTCTGTTTGTTTATACTGGGCGCGCCGTCGCGACGACGACGATTCAACTCTATCTCACTCTATCCCTCTCACTTTCCCATTTCCTCCCACCTCCTTCCTTCCGTCCATACCCACTTTCTCCTTCCCGTGCTGCTGTACGGTTATCCTCCCTTGTGTCACTCGCTTGCATTGCCCTCCTCTCCCGATGCATCCATCGCCGTTCGGCCCCCTCGTCCACCTCATTTTCTTCCCCTTGACCTCCCCCTTGCCCCCTCTCTCTCTGTCGCGCTCCTGCCTCACACCTTCTTCACCCCATCTCTCTTCCTCATCTCATTATTTCTCTAATTTCATTCATAGGCTGAAGCTAATCTGTGCACGCAGCGCCCTACTCGAAGCTCGATCAGTGCAGCCGGCTTCCGAGTTGGCTTCAGCACTGATACTTGAGGTGCGCTTTTTTCTTCATCAATCTTTTCTTTTCTTCTCGTGCGCGGACGGCGGAGGGGGCTGGGGAGCGCGGTCGCCGGTGCACACGCGCGCGTTGTTTGTGCGGGAAGATGGGGCGGGTGGGGAATGCGCGGTGGCTCTGGTGGCCACGACGGCGGCAGGCGCATGTGGGGAGCGCGATAGCGATTGAGGGCGGGCGGTGCTGACCACGACACAGGCGTGCGCCCCGACGTCGAATTGCGAGCTCGCGGTCAGGCGACAAGAGCGCGCGAGGCTCGGTCAATGGCAGAGATGGCCTTTCTTCGACGTTGAACCCCGCCTTTCTGCTTTGTGTTTTGTCGCGACTTGAGAGTGGGTTGGCGGGGTCGACGATGCGTGGGAGACGTGGACAGGCTGGTGTACACAGGAAACGCGCGCGACCGGATGCGTGTCGGGATGGTGACACCGGAGCATCGGTTTCCTGACATGCCCTTTTCGACCTCGCGAGCGAAACACACTGGGATCACCCACGGAGCCGGGGGACGGGCTACGCCGGCGGGGTGTTTCTTGCGTGTCAGTAGCACTGGATGCAACCGATGACTCGCTGCAAAGAGCAATACCCGGAACGAGTCACGAACGTGTCAGACGACGAGACTGGGCTCTTGCACTGCTATCTGAATCGGCCCTGCCGCGAATCGCATGTCCTGCAGGGATATTCGGGGCTTTATTTCGACCATGGTCGACGATGTGCCCGACCTATATCGTGTCGTGTGCGCGACATCGTAGGTGTCCGCAGTGTGTTCTCGTTTTCTTGGGCTGGCATTTCATTTGCTTTCTTGAATGTCTGCCACGCTCACCCGCCAGTCCTTGGCTTGTCTGGACAAGAGCAGCGCCCACTCTCATCGGTTGGAACGGGCCCGGAGCTCTTCCCCCGCGTTTTCTTTTCTCCTCCCTCGCTCTATTTCTTGTTCCCGCCTTTTATACCTTGCCGGTCGCTGGCCCTCCCGGGGGATCGAGTCTGCACGGTGTCCGAATGCGGCGGGCCAACGGCAGTGCGAGGAATCTTTGTATCGGACCGTGGTGTATCTGCGTCTTGTTTTTGGAGCGGGTGGACGGCTCTGCGGCGGCTGGCTGCGATCTTGGGCGTGTCTCGCAATGAGCATGGCCGCTCACGATGTGTTGAATAGGGAGGGAGGAAATTCTGTCGTGGAGGAGCAATATCACGGCGCGTTAACGTCCACCCGAGGAGCTCACTCCCCGCCTTTTATATGCGTCCAATGCGCGATAAGGCGCGCAGTTTTCCTGGCAATAGGCGCTGCGAGGCTCAACGAGATCGATTGCTGTCCTGTAGCCTGTCCAAGAGGTTTTGTACTCGACGGAGCACTGCGAATGCACTACTTTTCCTTGTCAACGGCCCTGAGCGAGGCTACTAGTTTTTGCTTTGACGATGCTGACACACCCGACATCTATTCAAGTTGGTTCTGGGGGCAGTAAAAGTAACTGCCCAGTCTTACCTTTTAAAACGAGTGCGAGGGATTTTTTCTCGACGCCGGCGTCACGATCCCCCTTGATCCTCCTTCCCTGGGTTAATTTGTTTTCAACCTGACGTAAACAGGGTGCGTAGCTAAACTAAGATATCAACTCCGTTTGACTGAATTTTCATACAGCCTCTTGGGATTCAGCCGGTTGCTCCGGTGTCGAGTTTTCACCCTCTTCGTCTGTGCCTGTGTCTTCGTCCGTTTCGTCATCTATAAACGCTTCAGGATGCCAGCAGTCCATTCCTTGCAAAATATTTCGGACATGCCATGGGATTTGCCATGTGGGTATCTCTAGGTCGGCTGACTCCTCAAGAGGGAACTTCCTTTCATAGTCGGCAAAGGCATATCTGATTTTCCGGCAGGCGTCGAGATTGTCTAGCCATGGCCAGAAACGATCGCGGGGATCCTGGGGAAACCTGTCTTCGTCTGCGGGATCACTCGAAAAATGAAATCGCTCGCGACGGGCTTTGACCTCTTCTTCAGTCTTGACGCCTGCTTTATAGACCGCCCAAAGAGGACAGGTTACGATCGCCTGCAGCAATTCCGCCTTTCCCCACGGATTCGCAAAAACGCTCTGAATGCTATCTGCCAGCCGCATTTGAAGACTTGGATGGATGGCTAGGCCGGGGGTGAGGTAAACCGCATGAGTAATTTTGTTGAAAGTCTCCGCGGCCTTGTACGGCAAAACTTCTGCAGTGCAGTGCTCGAGGTAGTCCGTGGCGATGACGAGGCAAGGCTCAGAGAGTTTGTGGAATTGGAGATTTCGAAGGTCTGACCATTGCGCGGCAGACATCTCGTTCTCGTGCAGCATGGGCATGCGCAGTCTCATCAAATCCTCTCTCGGACTGACCCTTCCTGGGCCAAGGTCATACCACATCTCAGGTGTTTCGATGGGCAAATTACGGTCCCGCAAAATCAAAACCTTGAGCAGTGCAATGGCCGAGTCGGTGATTCCCTTGAAGGAGGTTTCTGCTATACACAGCGTCCGGAGAAGTGCTTCAATCAATGGCAACCGGGAATCACTGAAAAAATGTTCTTGCAGGCCAATGGAGGAGGCGAATCGCCACAATGCGGTAAAGATGTTTTCGTTCCGGGCAGATGACACATCGAGTATAGTTCTCGGAAAGTAATCCCACAGGTGGAGTTCAACCGTCTCTTCATGCCGTGGCCCGAGCGACAGCATCATCCTCAAGTCATACTCGCTCTCTAAGTCGTTCAACAACCAGATGACGGGTGAAGAAATGCAATCCGTATTGCTTTGTGCCCAGAGCGATAGGAAGTGCGATATGCTGCTAAAGACCCAGGGTAGATCTAAGAGTACGCTTCTGGTAACACCCTCGCCATTCAATCGAAAACTCTGGCCAGATGTGATCCTCCCCATCTGGGTCTCAATGACTTCTTTCAACGAGAGGGGTGCCGGAGCCGACAACCGAAGCATCTCCAGGGTTTCTCTATGGTGAAATGGCTCAGTTTTGGAAAGGGCCGACTCGGAAAGGAAACTCAGGAGAGTACGAGCAGGAATCTCTGACAGAAATTTGTCGATCCACGACCTAAGCTGCAAAATATTGCTCTCCGTGTTGGGTGGGTCCATCTGAATGTTGAAATACTGAAAAATAGTGCTGAATTTCCTCGCTATTACCACTACGGAAAGGGCAACACTTTCCAACTCGTGCCTGTGGTCCTTGCTCCCGGGGCCAGCCTCGCAAGCCGTAAGATTGTCTCGGAGCTGGATTAAATCACTCTTAATTGCCAGAAATGTGCTGCACAGGACAATAGGCATTGCAGAGATCTGATAGGGCTCAGCGTCCACTCGGAATCCTGGATAAAATGCGTGGCGAGGGAAAAGTCCGAGATCCAAAGCACCGTTGTTTGTCATGGTGAAGGATGGCCAATCGAACGAGAGGGTTCCAATTGCCCAAATGGCTTTATAGCAGCTGATTTCGCGATGCTCAGCGGCCTCCGAAGACAGAATGCCGCTGGCACAGCTATGGTGGAGGTCTGTCAGACGATCGAGTAATCGCACATCGGGATTATGGATGAGCCCTCGGATATGGCCTTCGTAGGTGTAACGCCTGTGATGAGGACTCCAGAGAATGTCAGGGATGGCCTCGATGAAGGGCTCAAGCTCAACGTCGTCGGTGAGCGACTTCATGGTCCAGATCAGCGCTTTGTAGTCCCTCTCCGACCGTGTTTTCATGGCTACGTGAGACATCGATTCCACCATCGTTTCACCGACGGAGGAAAGAGGTCCACTGTGACCTTCGTCCGACGGTCCATCCTCTATCGTAGGATTGGGCGGCGCGTGCCAGCGTTTCCAAAGACTTTGAAAAAATTGCCACGTCGTCCAGAAAGCACCGGATAGCGGCGTCCGGTACGGGCAGTCCAGATAGCGCAAGGGGAGGAGGGTCAGGATGGAGTATACTGCTGCCACGATGGCCAGAACAGCCCCCGCAATGACCGTCATGGCGAGATTCACGGGAACAAGAAATGCGACAAGGCCACAAAAAAAGAGCATGAGGGATCCATGGAGGAGGAGGGGGATTATCTCGACCACGGTGTGCATCTGAAAGTGTTTGAGGCCGTAGTATAGATATGAGAAAATGCGTGCCCGGATCACCGGTGCAGAGCGCATGTCCGTCTTGTGAAGAAAATCACGAGCCCATTGTTGAACAAAAGTGGCGATGAGTGCGCACGCGAGACTGAAGCCGAGACTAGTAAACCAGAGCGCATTGCAGATGATCGCCGAGGTGTTGGGAGAGAAAGAGGCGGGAGGAGGGATGACGAAGGTGCTCGCATTGGCCGACGCAGCGATCTGTTGTGATATTTGGGCCAGCAAGTGGACAGTAAGATCGCCCGAGTCGACATTGAGTGACTGGTAGCTCTCGATGATAAATGCTGTCAAAATGGACGAAAACAGGGCAGCCTGAGGACAGACGATCAGATAATCGTTACAATATGTTCAAAAACTTACAAAGATGAGAAGCCCTTCCATGTCGCTCTTCCAGCTCTCGACCAGCGCTCTGTCATACTTCTCTGCTTCAGATACATAAACTGCCCATAGCTTGGCAGCTGCAGCCTCTTCGTCACGGTCCATGCTTGCGTATATGTGTCAGGAGAGATACTTCCCAGCCCCCAGTGCTGTACCTTGTTTGCCTTTGACTTCGACGGCCGTTTCCGTCGTGGAGGGAGTGGAGGGAGTGCAGTGTTTGTGGGCGCAAGAAGCCAAGACACCGATCAGAACTCGGGCCGAGCTGGGTATCGGCTTGTGTACCTAAAGTAAACAGCAGGACTGGAAAGTTGAAACACACGTGAGATTTTTTCCCCTGCAGTGACTCGACATCAATTGCGGGTTTGACTGTGACTTGGCCGCAATGACAGGGGACAAAAAGGCATTCGGCATTCGGGACTCGGTATCACTTCCATACTGTTCACTGCTTGGACTTGAGGCGAAATACTCATTCCACAAATGGTATCTATGGTTTTGGCCGATGTGGACTCCAGATTGCCGCGAGGTTCATGTCCAGAAGTCGAAGGCAGAGAGTCCAGGCGTAGGTCACAGAGAGGTCCCATGTACAGAAGGAGTAAGTGAACCGGCGCAGCGTACAGTATCTTCTGGACGCCGGGCTTTTTTAGCGTTTATGTAGGACAAGGAGATTCAGCCCGAGAAGAAAAAACAGGGACTCTGGCGTAGTTTGGGTGTGGTCGTCAAGAGCAAGGAGCGTTTACTTCGACACCGGCATGATCCGACGGTGTGGGCCGGGCCGGTTGATCCTATCCCTCTTGCTTCTCGCGCTCACCATCAAAACGGTCCACCCTGGCTCGTTGCTGAGGATACTTTAGATGTGGCTTGGATGGCGCAGGACTGCACAGAGCGATGATCATGACACCCCAAATCAAGCATCTATCCAAAACCACCGCACAATTTACAAATGATCAAGATTCGGAATGGCCTTGGTCGAAACTGCTTGCAGCTTGTGTCGACAATCGCCTGTCTGTTCGGAGGTAGAACGGAGTCTAACTTTCGTTTGCTAACGCTCCGCCCGCGAGCTTTAGCTGCCTCGGAAGAGGTGCCCACAAATGCGGCTCACTTATCGACGCAAGGCTATCGCGCCTATATCGCGCACATCTTTGCGTTGCCAGTTCGTTCCTTTTCGTCACTGCCAATACAATCTCCCCCTGCTCGAGAGCTGCTGGAAGGTACACGTCAATATGCTTCAGAATGTTTTGCAACACGCTTCTGGGGCTCAGGACTCGCATTTCTGGGTCAATTGCTCGCATATTCCTCGCAAGGCGCTTGCGGACTTGGAACTCCAGATTCCCATATTCTACTTTGTGGGCTTTTGAATAAATTGTGAGTGCGGGCGCTCAAACCCCCGTTCTGAATCTGCCAGCAGTGAATTTTTCATCTTCTCCGCTCCTTTGGAGCCTCTCTAAACAGCTTTGGCCGGTGACCAGCAGGTTAATGGGGAGCGAGTTCAGTATCCGACACTGCACATTGTCTCACGCCTCCGCTTGAACAATAGCGCGCAGTAGAGCGCACACAATCAGGCGCTTTGACGTGCATCAGCGTTTTTTGCTGGCGGTTCCCCGTGTCCGGCTGGAGACAGACACAGCACGTTTTTTCTCTTATCTTCCATCGGGTGAGTCATGGCACTCTTATCCAACGAAAGTCGCTGGTTGAAACTATCCAAAGCTGCGTTGGGCGTTGGGCGCGCCGCCGTGCAGACCAGCGAGAATAAATCCCCCTGTCGCCGGACGCGGTTGAGGCACGGAGTACTGGTACCGTCAGGGTACAGATCCTAGGGTTGAATATTTTACTCTACAACCTCGTTTCACCTCACGCCGGAAATGGGCAGGCTGTCACTCTCGTGTGGCGCACGGTACACGACCAGGCTCCGTAACAAATGTGTTTCACAAGACTTTGCTGGAACTATGGGGTTCGACTCCCTGTGCCCGACTTCTTGGTTAGTCACTCCTGTTTTTGTCGTCCTTTGTCAGGTCTCGTTTGTCTCGTCTCCCTCGTGGCTAAACTCGTGCTCGAGATCGAACTTACTTGCAGTTGCGTTCAACAATAGTCGGGCGGCAGGGCAGGAAGATAAAGTTACGAGAGTCTGTCTCTTTGAAGGCAGGAAAACCAACTATACGCAGGCTGTCGAACCCCGAGTTGCCAGCTTCTTCGTCACTTCCTGGGAAGATCCGCAGGTAGATTGGTTGCGTATCATACACCACATCCGGCTATCAGTTACTGAGTGCGGATAGGTTGTACGACTCGAGGGAAGCACGCAGCGGGCAACAGGAAGTATCCTCTGGGAGAGAGAAAATGTAAATTACGTCTCGATCTGGATTCAACCACTTGGACATCACATAGCATAACGCTCACAAGGCGAGTTCATGCGTACGCAGGACGCAGAGGAGCCAGGGCTCATGTATGTCCGATTTGAATGTCAAGGATTCAGGTGTGCTGAAGAGGCACTGAACGAAAAAGGCATGCGTGGTTTTCAATTCGGACGCGGGGAGTCGAACCCGAGCTGCGAGTGGCGATTCGTTGAACAAGCCCTCACTTATGCACCACGTCCGATTTTCGATTGTCGCGTGTGTGGCATGACCCAAGCTATAGCTTGCCATTGATTATGATCTTCACAAACTGAATGTTGGAGGACAAATAAATTATACTTACATGTACTGTAAGCTCAACTTAAGCTCTGGATTGTTCGGTGAATCTCACAGACGACGAAAAAAATCTTGCTCGGAATCATTCAGGCTCGTACGCGGAGCTATGTTGAAGCCAGGCGACAATATATATTATACTCCACCGATAATCCGCATATAGTCCACCGATAATCCGCGCTTTGACCCGCGTGTGAATCTCGGCTCCTCGGCATCGACCCAAAAGATTTGCGCCATTACGTCACGAATCTGTCTGCTTCCCGCCGCCATGCCCGCATGCCCCGTTCTACACCGCCCCCCTCCTGGCGTCGGCGGCCATCCACACGGCACAAGCACCTGAAGGCGCGGATCAAGCCGCCCCGCTTGTCCGCACATCGACACCCACGTCAATGCCTCCAAGGCATTCGCAGCCTCTTCGATGTGCCACCCGGTCGACCTGCGCATGGCAGTGCTCGTTACGCACGGTGCTGGTTGACGTAACCCTCTCGCGCATGAAGTCTTCGACCCCCACCCTTGTCCCAGCCATGATTCGGCGGCGAATACGAAGTAGCGGTACGTGTCTGCAGCTGTGCCGTCTTCCCTCCTTGTTCCCATTCCCCTCTTTACATTTTCTCTCAAAGTGTACAGAAGTAATATTTACTTGTTCACTCTTCCATCAGCACGCTCTACGCAAAGCCCGACTACAGCTACATCATTGCAACCGACCAAGGCGCAGCGGGCGCGCTGATCGCGTGGAGAGTGGATACAGTGTGTCCCTCTATCTTATTTCCTCCTTTGGCCGGACTCGGATGTTTTGACTCGTCTTCCTTCCGCTTTCCTTGGTCGCCTTCCTTCCTTGCCCATACGACGTTTTTAATTCTGCACCATATCGCCCTGCTCCCGCATCCACGCTCCCTCCCTCCCTCCCTCCCTCCCTCCCTTTCCCTTGCCGAATCCCCACACCGTAATTCTCTCATGTGCGCCGCCAGGGACGAGCCCTCGTCACCGCTATGTCCCATACCTTCCCTTTACCATCCCCTGCGCACGTTCCCCTTACCTTAGCCGACTCGATTCAATTCC
Organism: Mycena polygramma; assembly: GCA_029449255.1. Taxonomy (NCBI): domain Eukaryota; kingdom Fungi; phylum Basidiomycota; class Agaricomycetes; order Agaricales; family Mycenaceae; genus Mycena; species Mycena polygramma. Next base: position 17,168 of record JARKID010000130.1, on the reverse strand, counting down.
CATTCCTCCCTCTGCACGACGCAACTTCGCTTCCTCATTGCGTCGTCGTCATCTTCGTGTCCTCCCTTTCCTTCCCTTCCTCCGCGCTCTGCCTCCATTGCCCTCACACTGCCTGCTATCGCACACCCTCTTCCTCTCCTTTTTGCTTTTTCACCGGCTACGCCCTCTCCTTTGATCCCATTGTCTTTCCCCTCTCTGATATTTTACTTGTCTATCTTCACAGCGCGCTTTACTTACCCCTTGGCTGCAGGATCACGGACGTCGTGGCCTTGGTACGGTGCGTCTCCTTTTCTTTCCTTCCTGCTCTTCCTCTTCGTCTTCGTTTTTGAGCGGCGGCTTTTATCAGGTGGCCGTTTTGGTGTGTTTCCGTTGGGAAGATGTCGTCCCCGCATCGTGCTGCAGCGCATCTTTTCGGGACACGCGCCCGAGGTGGGAAGTCAGCGCGTGCATGGCCATGCTGGCGCTGTCCATCCGCCAGCTCGGCGAGGATCACGCGCATGGGAGCGCGATCTGGGGATGCGCCGTTTTTGTCGAGGTGGACGCGTTTATCTGTCCAGTTCGTCTGCTCCAAGACGCTGCGCGCGCTGGACGATCAGACCATCGGGACGCGTTTGTGGGTGGACGCTGGTGACGCGCGGACCGGGCATGTGTGCGCTTTCCTTTCAGACGCAGGCAACGGTCCGGGGAGGATGTCGTGTTCTTCGATGGGGACCGCATGTTGTTCATTCGAGACCACTGCGGCGTTGATTGCAGCGTCGAATGACTTCGTCGACGGGGAATCGTCCTCTCGAGCGTCGCGTGGTGTGCGTACGGCGTCGGTGGGCGACGTGCTGCTCATCCAAAGAGTAAAGAGTCAAGCCGCGCGCCCAGCGGGCGTACATAGATTGCGTGATAGCGGTGAATGGCAGCGGCCGCGTAGGGAGTGTTGGGAGGCTTGTGAAGGATTGGGAGACTTTACGTGCGTCCATGATAGATCCTCCCACGCTTCGGCCGACCTTTGAATTATTCCTATGCACATTCAGCCGGCAGAAATACCCGAAAGGTCCGGCGGCCGTGTTGCTTCTTGCGTTTTGCTTGTTGTTGCTAAAATCTTACAACAGCACTGACGAATGTCTCCAAGGCAGGTCATACCCCTGCGGGAGCATGTGGTTGGTTAGATACAAGTGTTTGCTTGACCTTGCGACTGCTTTTCCCTGCAAAAGATATAGCGAATATATACTCGGGTGTGGTGCAAGCGTTCCCGAAGAGCGGAGACCAAGTTCGCTGCGGAGCGGGGTTCGATTCCTCGTACCCGAATAGATCGTGCGGAGTTTTTTTTTTTTTTTTTTTTTTTTTTGCCTGTGTCTTGTTTACAGTTTGACGGTCTTCATTCAGTCTTGCTTCCTCTGGCTTTGCAATTATCGCAGGTAGTGAGTTCGATACCTGCTCGGTGAAACTCTCACGAGTCTATTTGCGCTACAGCTATCACCTTGGTCAGTTCACGACGAGCAGATGATCGGCTGGCTCACAACCCGGTTATCTACAACTTGGGAGAGTGTTCGACTCCCGTTTCGCCATCTCAACTAGGGTTAGGTACCAACACAAAGCCAAGTTGTCACTTGAGGCTGCTCAAACATTCGCTCATGAGTGCCGCACCGAATTCTCAAAGCGAGGCTTACAGAACGGGAAGATGGGAAGGCAGGTAGAATGGGAAGGCAGTCAAATGGGCGTGGTGTACGGACCACAGCCAGACTCTCTGACAATTCCCTCGAGGGGTTACTCAGACTGGAAGTACGGGGTCCGAGTCCTCCAACCCGGCTCAAGGAAGTACGGTCAATTCTTTTTCCCCTTCTTCCGGGCATACAACCAAAGTTTTGATGGATCTCCTGCGCATGGTCATTATTTGGGAGGGAGGGAGGAAGGATTCCAAAACGAAAGAAGTTCTCGACGGCATCTACATATGATATCCGGACGCGGGGAGTCGAACCCCGATTTGCAAGCTACTGTTTGAGCAAGTAAGGATTTTGCACTAGCGGTGTTTCCTCCACCACGTCCGATTATTACATCCGGATACATCCGGAGTGTTGTATGAGTTTCATCCCCACTTCGAGGGACCCAGAATTCCTAGGTGCTTGGCGGCGGAGAAAAGCGACCAAGGGGCTGGAATATTGGGTGGATCATTGTGGAATACGACGAGCCAACTGTAACCCTACAGTACATGTACCCCTCGAAATCACGCTAAATGTTCCACCCAAAGCTGACATCCGCTTCGATCCCGCAGAGGTTCAAACGCCCGGTTGATTGATTATTTGGATTTTCAACCACGGTTCAAACGTCACTTCCGGGTAGGCTGATAGTCGGGTATGGTGTACGGTACACAACCGGAGCCTCTGAAGATCACATCATTGTACAGACAGCCGGTAGTACGGGGTTCGACTCCCCGTTCCCGACTATGCCGTTCGGGACCACTTTTTTGTCCTCTTTTCACAGGTTTCATTTGTCGCGCTTCGCGTGTGGTGACGTCTACTATGGATCATGAGAAACATGAATCCTCAAGAGTGTGTAGGCAAAAAGTGAATAAAAGGAAATGAACACCTACTACGAATTCGGACGCAGGGAGTCGAACCCCGAGCTGCCAGCCACTTTTCGAACCACGAACAATTGGCGCTGGCTGTGTTCTTACACCACGTCCGATTCTTACCTCCGGGTCAGACTCCAGAGTGCTTCCTTGAGTTTGAGCTGGCTGGAGGGTACAGAATGGGCATTTTCGAGCGTAGGAGACCAAGGACCATGGACATGTTGGTTGATGGAGCAGGTTGAATTAAGCTTTTAACTCAAGACCTGCGTGTTGAGGCAGCTGTGCAGGTCAAAGCTACGACAAACATTTATCGAAGTTTTAATGTACTGGGAGAATGTTTGGCGTCCCGTGCCAACGGCGCGTGGTATATTCACATGCGCCCACCACGGCAGAAATGGATGGCCAAACAATCAGCTGTGGTGTACGGCGCACAAACGGGCTGTATGCAGTGCAGCGACCAGTTTACTGGGAGGACGTCGGGGTTCGACTCCCCGCGCCTGATCAATGAGGTATAATCGTTGGATTTTTTCTGTTTCTTTCAGCGTGGTGTCTCGCTAAACCCGTGGTTGAAATCACTTGGACGTTGGAGTTACATTTGAGAGTGCTCCTGCGGCAGATCAGAGTAAGTATGTAGGCAAAAAGTGAGTAAAAGGAAGTGGACATCGGACATTCGGACGCGGGGAGTCGAACCCCGAGCTGCCAGCTACCTTTTCAATAACGCAGAATTTGTGCTGGCTGTGTTGCTTACACCACGTCCGATTGTTACCTTCTGAGTGTTGGCTGAGTTTGAGCTGGCTGGAGGGTTCAGTTCTGAGTGTTTTTGAGGGTAGGCTCCGACGATCGTGTTCATCTCGACAGCCCCAGTGTGCACACCAGGCTCAAAGCCAGGAGAAATACTTCGCGTTCGATATACCTGGATGATATTCGGCGCCCTCACTGCCGTGCCAACGCCGAGTTGAATACTCACATTCGTTCACCACGGCAGAAATGGATGGCCAAACAATCGGGTGTGGTGTACGGCGCACGACCAGCTTCTGTGAGGACCATCGGATCAGTTTGAACTTTGCTGGACGGACGGGGTTCGAATCCCCGCGCTTGATTATAACCGTTGGAGGATTTTTTCTTCTTGTTGTCTCGCCAAATCCGTGCTCAATATTACTGGGAAGTTGGGGATACTCCGGGGGCGGATTCGGATTGGAGAGAGTGAGGCAAGAAGCAAGAAAAAAGTTCTGACAGGCTTCATTATCCGGAGGCAGAGGAGTCGAACCCCGATACCACGGAAGGGTTGCGGGTAATTTGAGTATGTGCTCTATGCACCATGCCCGGCTCTGTTTTCGGGGTGGGGACCAGTTGTATTTGCTGAAAAACGAGCTGTACGTTTTTAACCAAGTACAGTACGGATAGTGCAACGTTCAGCAGGTGAATTCATACCTACACAAGGTTCGATTGCAAGGATGAGGAAAAGGAGTCCGCTTATCTGCTCGAAAAACTGTGCGGCTCTGGGATTCGCATTGAATTTGCTCTGGGATTCGCATTTGCGCAACGACTGAATGGATATCTGAATGAACAGGCACATACAGACTTCCCTAAGCAGTTCGGACGCGGCGGGTTCAATAATTACTCACGTTGTTCAAGGACGCCAACGAAATTAACGTGGATTTGGTACTGACGACAGAGCTCGAGTGGGATTCATTTCTGCCTTTTTTCATCCCGTCGAAGCGACGCCTCAGTATGCACTCGCACCGATAATGCGCGCTTTGACCGGCGTGCGAATCTTGTGTGATCGCCGTCGGCTTTACGCGATTACAAATCTGATCTTTCTGACCACCAACACCGCCCGCCTTCAGGCGTCTTCTACATTGCGCGGCTCGCCTGTCGCGTCCATCTCTGGCGACCCCCTGGTTTTGCTCGACGCCAAGGAAGCAGACCTCGGCCGCCACGTCGTGGTTTCGGTGCAGGATTGCCTCTCACCTCTGAAATCGGAAATCCCCCTTCGCCATTGGATCTCAACTGGCTGGGTCTCAAGTAGTGCGGGCAAGCTGGCCGCGGCCATGTCGTTCATCTTCGACAGTGGCATAGCTGAGGCGGGAGGGGTTAGACGAGCCCATGACGGGTCGACACCGCGGGCTACATCGACGTATACCATCCAGGCTCGACGGGATCGGATGCGTAGGGGAGCGGTACGTGTCTCTTCTTTGTTCCATTATTGCTTGTCCTCTCTTTCGTATTCTGGTTCGGTTTCCGTGCCCCTTTGGTAATCCCACCTTCGTCTGGCAATTGCTGTCTTTCTTCGCGTCTTTCCTTGCGCTTCCCTCCATACACGCATATCTTTCCTCTCCGTCCGCGCGCTATTCTCTCTCCCTTTTCTACTCAATCTCTTGTTCTTTTGCTCACTTCCTTTGCAGTTGCCTAATATCCATCGACACGCCGCGCCAAGCCTCTCGCGCGGGTTTTGCGACGGCGTTTTCGACGTGCCCGTCGACCTCGCCACGCACGGTAGGCTCACGATGCATCCCATCTCGCGCGGGAACACCTCGGCTCCGACACCGTCGTCCCCGGCATCGGCTCGACTGTATGGCTAGTGAGGCGAACGCGGGGCAGCGGGTACGCATCAGCTTTCCACCCTCTCCCTTCCCTTCTTCCTTGGCCATCCTGCCGCGCGCCACTCTCGCCCATCCCACTTCCGTCCTTCTTCACTCTCCCCTGCTGATCTTCCTCCTCACCTCCCCCCGTTGGTCCGTCGCTTTCGTGATCGCACATCGACATTTCCCGAGCTCCTTCCTTCCTCCCCGTCCACTCCCCTCCCCACCGCGCTTTTTCGTCTATCGTCATTCAATATGGACTCAAGCTAACATATCTACAGACAGCGCTCTACTCAAATCTCCCCTACCCCATCGCCATCGCGGACGTCAAGACCGCTGCGGACGCGCGCCGATCGCGTTGAGTGAGCATACGGTACAAGGTGTGTGCTTCTTCTTCCCTTCGTTCCCGTCTCCCATCCCTCTCTACGCTTCTCTATATTCGCTCTTCAACGCTGATCTATATCTTTTTCCCGATAGCGCCCAAGTGAACAGTTCACTGCGGGCATCATCACAGACGGGGAGCGCGCCAGGGTCCGGACGGGGATGAGGTGTGTTTTTGTTTCACTGTCTACTTTCATCCTCTTCTCTGCTTTCCGGCGCGGGGGTCGGTCGGAGGCGGCTTGTGGGCGCCGACGTTGCGCGCGGTTTGAGGCTCGCGCGTACCGGCACCGCGAAGAAGAGGGGAGCGTTTACCGGGGACATAATCGCTGTCAGACTGCCGTCTGGTGTGTGGGTGGAGTGCGCGTCCGCACGCTCCTTGGCTCACTCCCTTCTTTGCATTGTCCTCTGCATCCGTCCCCGCTGTCCACCTTCTCCCTCTCCCCTTCTCGCCCCCCTCCCACACGCATTCGTCCCCGCGCCCCTCCCTCTTCTCACTTCATTTCTTTCCGATTTCAAATCAAGCTGATCATATTATCCACGCAGCGTGCTACTCAAAGCTCGATGATTACACTCCGCTTGGCAAGCGCCCCGATCAAAGGTGCGATTTCTTTACTCGATTTTTCCCTTCCTTTTTCTGTCGGGGGAGGCGCGGACGGGGCGGGAGAGGGGGGAGAGTACGAGGGGAGTGCGTTTGCGGGTGTGCGCGCGTCGAAACGCAAGTGCGTCTGGGGAGATAAAGCAGCGCTGACTGGTTCCGCGGCTGGCGCACTCGGGGCGGGTGAAGGTGTCGACGGCGCGCGCGGGGAGCGAGGAGATAAGGCCGATGGGGCGTGGGCGCGGCGAGGTGCTCATCCGCCAAGTCGGGGGCGACATCACTATCGAAGTCGGGTGGTTACGTTCATAGCGCGGGTGGCGCGCAGTCGGGGAGCACGATGTTGATTGGGGAGCCCGCGCGTGCGGCGGTGGCGACGGCTGCGGGCGCGGCGCGGGTGTCCATTATCGCAGGCTCGTTTGTGCGGGGAGATTGGGCCGATCGGGCGGCGCCCTACTCATCCAGACGTCGATAGCGCGGCTGGTGCGCAGTCAGGTAGCGCATTGGGGGCGTGCAATGGCGATTGGGGAGAAGGTGCTGAGGACGACCATCGCTGCGGTCGCGGGTGCGTGCGGGCGTCGAGATATTGAAAGCTCGTCTGCGAGGAGATGAGGCGGGTGGGGCGCGCTGCACATCCGGGAAGTTACACCGATGGCGCAGGCGGGGAGCGCAATGGTGATCGGGGAGTGGAAGGTGCTGATGACGGTACGGGTGCGGATGTGTGCGGGGCTCGAAATCTTGCAAGCTCGCGATGACTTGCGAAAGTATGAGCGGGCTCGAGAACATTGCGGGCCTGCGCTTGACGAGTACTTGGACGCGCGGGCGGTCGGGGATGGGATGCGGGTGCACTGCGCGCACCGCTGTTGTGTCGTCAAGTTGCGGGTGCCAGGCGGGTGCACGGGGGGCGGGCGCGGCGAGTTCGTGCGGCGGGGAGTGTGTGAGGTGGGGAGGGTCGAGTGCATCGCCGCGCGCTGTCTATCGTTCCCTGCAGCCGCGATGGGCGCTCGCTGCCCGTGCGCAAGATTCGCTAGTGTATGGCGTGGTGGACGTGAATACGTCCGGGGCAAGTGCGCGATCTTCGATCGTGTACGGGGCGCCGCCATCATAACCGCCATGGCGTTCGTGCTCATCGCGCGCGCTGGCGGCGCTCGTGGGCGTTGGTGATGGGGATGGGCATTCGCAGAAGCAGAGTGGTGGGGATCTGCATTCGAATCGGGCGTACGGGGCCTGATAGTGGATGTGAGGACGATGGGGCGGGCTGCGCTGGCGGCGGCGCTAAGCCCGAGGCGATGGACGCGATGACGGCGATGGACAGGTGGCTGTCGTTCTTGCCGTTTGTGACGCGCAGCAGCCAGCCTCCTCAGATTTCCCCTTTACCCCAATGCCCCGCCGGGCCGCGTGGCTGCTGAGGTGGCACGCGCATGCGGCTCGCGATCGTCCTTATTCCCTTCCCTCTTTCCCTACCATCTTTGCCCTGTCATCCTTTCACGTCGCTGACTGCCATTTCTTTTCCAGATCTGTTGGTTATGATTCACGGACCACATGCGCCTCCCCTCGGGCTGACATGGTGTTTGTGTGCGAGCGGTGCGCGAGCGCAGGAGTTGCACAGACCGCCGGTGAATGGGGGCGCGACGAACGCGTGACGTGGCGGATCTGTGTGCGCGCTGGGGCTTGCTCAGGGTCGGAGATGTCGATCGCGTGGAGGATGTACGCTTTGTCGGCGCATGCTCTGGGAGGTGTATCCCAGTTTCGTGTGCGGGTCGGCGTGAGCTGCGGAGGTCTGCAGGTCTGTGGAGCATACAAGGCCGACGAGGATGTCGTCTAGGTGGGGATGGCTCGGGATGGATGCGCGTGCGAGTGGAGAGGTCGTACATCGAGATGCCTCAGATGTGTGCGTCCGCACTGGAGGAGCGGACGCTGCGGCTACAGCTCGCGGCGACGTGCGCTGCATTTCTGAGCGCCGCTGCTGATCAATAGCTCGAGCACGCCTTCGACGCTGGAGTGAGACATGATGTGCGTCTGTGCATCCGTGGGGAGGGAGCAAGCGCGAGGGCGGGGGGGTGGTGAAATGCTTGCGAAATACTTGGAGATTGTGTGCTTGCGCGGTCAATGGTGGAAGCAGAATGATGCGCGCAGAAAACGGGAGCTGAGGCGGCAGTGTGCGTCGGAGCGCAATGTTTGCACGGTGCGCAAGCATGCAGAGCTGCGGGCAATGCTGTGGGATGCTGTACGCGGGGAAGGGGTGGAGTGATCTTTGCCTCGCGTCGCCCGGAGGGTACTCGCGCGTACGTTAGGTGCAGGGTATCGTGCGTGCGAAAGGGAAGTGGGGAGTGCGAAGCGATGGCGGGAGACCAGTGGGGGAGAGCGATTCTAAATCTGGGAGGAGATACGGGTGCGCGGTGTCAATATTGCGGACGCCGACACAGGCTACCGCGACCCCACCGCAACGGAAAATACAGTCCTTCTCTCATCTTTCCTCCCTCCCCTGCCGGTGCTGTGGATGTGTTTGCCGGAGGCGCTCGCATCACTTTTGGGGGCCGTGCCTTGCTACGGAGCGTAGGGGTGGTGCTGGAGGATCTGGAAGCTCGCGGCTGTACGCGTGCGTGCTTAAAAGGTTACAGTAAATCGCCAGCGAGCCTGCCCGAAGTATTGTTACTGGACCATCTCCCAGGGCACTATATTATTTGTATTCGTGTGTGACAACGAAAGAATATTGCGAGCTTTGGTCACCGTCTATAACGTATCTACATACACGCATCGGAAGTCCCGTTCTACCAAAAAAGACTCGTTATGGGTGGGATCTTGCTCAGATTTAAGCATTTAGTCGATTATAGTAGTTCGGCATTTATCGAATGAGTTGCTTGTAGGGTGCTACTCCATCTCCGACGGGGAGCCCTTCTCGTATGCTAAATATTGATTCAGCTGCGACCTTAGCCTGTCCAGGAAGCCACTTTAGATTCACCTTCAAAATCAGACTAGTCAGAGTCGCCCTCTGGTATCAAAGGCGGGTATCCCAACGACATCGCAACCGTGGGCAAACGGCCGTCGAAATCGAACCCTTTAGCTTTGTGGGCCGCTCTGAGACACTGGTATTGCGTTGGATTCCATGACGGCCCCGACGTTACGGTTGAGCAGGTAAGTACCGGAAGACCCAGAGATTCGACTGAGCTATCATTATCGCTCAACCTCGGCGTGCCAAACGGTCCGTGAGACCAATAAAAGAGGTGTTCGACGGGCGGGGTTCGAACAACAAGACGATCATCGATCAGCTCTCCAGTTGGGCGGTTGAGAAAGAGATATGGCAAGATCCCGATGGCACGCGGTGCATCCGGAAACTCGACCCGGATTTCGAGTTCCATCTCGGTGCAGAGGTAAAAGGAGCTGTCCAAAATCCCTTCCACACGCCCAGCTTAGGCTCGATGAGAGTTCTGATCGTACAATAAAACACGGCATACATACAGCCTTGAAGCTGGCTGAAGCTCCAGTTTGCCTGAGAGAGCCAACTCTCTTCAAAAATGTATTGAAGAAAGTGGTCCATTCCGATGGTGTAACGCAATGTGAGATCGTTGCGAGTATTTGTGGGCAACGTCACACTAATGCATAGTTAGTAAAATGCTACTCTAGATCCGAGGGCTTCTGAACTCACCGGGTCCAGTCATTATCCTTGTCGAGCACATGAAATGCATTGTCGGGAAGGCTCGCGTCGTCGGTGTACCAATGGGCAACATCAGACATAGGATCTTCGCCTGTAAATGTGAACAGAGGAAGATGCAGACCAAGGTCCATCGTGAAATCCGTGCTCGCAACCTGCCCAAGCTGTACGGAACATTGAAGCGGGAGCCGCACCCTGCCTTTCTCTCCAGCATTCCTCAAAATTTCATGAATGTCATCCAACTGCAGGATTGACCGGAGTCGAATCTCGGTGTCTGTCCCGACAGTCAGTGCAGAAAAAAGTTTGCACAAGGACACGTCTTCGATGAAGTGTGTTTTCAGGTCGAGGGGAAAATTCTCGGCAGTCTCGTCCAAGTCGACGCACAAACGACCCGTAGAGATTCGGATCCATGCAGAGCATGCTGGTTCTTCCCCGACGATATTTAATCGGTGATTGTGCATGTAGCTGTATACATCCTTCCGGGATGTCAACCAAACGCAAGGGAGGCATCGATGGAAGCCTACCGTTGATTCAACATCCTGTTGCGGTGAGTAAGCTTTGCGCACATTGTCCCAAAGGTCGAACTCACCAGCTGGTATTGAACACAAGCAGTGGTCAAAGGTGAGTCGTGATACCTGTCCATGAAACGAGGGATAGTTATCAATTCTATAACGCCAATTTGAGTTGTGGGTGACACGAATTGGATGTATTTACGGTCGTGATAAATGAGAGCGTTTATGCTTCCCGACACCGTTACACCGAACAATTGAAGAAACCGAGGACTTCTGGGAAGGCGTCAACGCAACAGGATCAATGTGCGGATTTACATACCTAGGGATTTGCCTTTTCTCGGCGTCAGCCCTCCACTGCAATACAGGGCTTGAGATATCCGGGACAAAACCGCCAAAGAGCCTGCCTTGTCAAACTGGGAGCCTTCGTATACAATCGCCGTCATGGGCTCCTGGTAGCTAACAATCCGTGCTTGGTATACCTTCCGCTTCCCTACTACAACCTTGCGAGTCACAGTCTCCGTCCCCCGGTGTTCAACCACTTCGGATTCGATTGTCTTGTCCGAGCCAACTTGATCGTCGAGCCTCAAATCGCACGCCCGAATCTTGCGGTAATCTGGTACGTAAGTTTCAGAGAGTAGGATTGGTTAGGGCGTGTCGCATACCGGATTCAACCTCTCTCTCCAACAGATGGAAATGAGCTATGGTTGTACCACCAATTGTGATGATGTCTCCCGAGCTGATATTCACAACGCCGGCATGGCTACGTCGGCGTGTGACTGTCAGAAACGGGGAGCACCAGTGATTAAGTGAAAATGCTCACATTGAACCTCTTGGATATGGTTCTGAAGAATGGCTGGAGGATCGTCCTGGCGCAGTCCCTGCCTCGCTGGCCATAGATGACAGTGGAAAGAAGTGAGGATAGACGCCCGCAATGACGGGCTGTATTGTCTTTATATTGAGCGCCTACGCGCCATCGCTGTTACAGGTCAATGTGGGAAAAGAAGAACCAGGGCGGTGGGCCGGCGCCGTTTTATTTTTGCATTGACAGAATGCAGCTCGATCTTAACATCCAGGATAGCTTGCATGGTGAGGGATTTCTACTGGGATCTCCCACCGTTGCAGCGACGCCAGACTCTCTGTGTGAGCCATGCGTGAGTTAAATTGCAGTTCAAATAATTTCACACTTACATACGTGAGTACTACGGAGGCAGATCGGATGCAAAGCGAAAGTTGAGAATACCGCTTGCTCGCAATGCAAGCAAACAGACCTCAGTAACCCAGACCTTCCACGATCTGGACGAAGGACCTGAGAGCTACAAATCGGCCATAACTTGCGCTCGTTGTGCGGCCGACCTGGTCACGTCCCAGATAGTCTGCTGCGCCAAATTTAGAGCGCGAGGCGCTTGTCAAACGTTGGATCTGTTGGCAAACATCGCTGGCGTGAAGAGTAGGGGAGGTTGGGCGGGGAAGAGCAACTGCGGTCGCGGCTGCTGTCAATCTGTACCGTGTACGACATTGCGCGTTGCTGTGCACGGCTGTACCGTTGAGGACGGCCTGAAATTGTCCCTGAGACAATGATAAACCAATCTATGCACGCCACGGGAAGTTTCTCCGTGGATGGGGGGGGGTGCCTACAAATGACAAATATCCGTGCTGTCGAATACAATGGTCAACGCGATAATATTTGCATCCTTGTCGAGGAACTCACGGAACCATCCGGAAAACCGAGGGAAGACACGCACAGCGAGTCACTCAAAGTGGCGAGAAAATCAGGATATCTAGAAACTTCGACGAAACATAAGTGTCAGAATATACAACGGTGTATCTGCGATTATCCTTTTTGTTCCTCTGTTTCGCTTTCCTCAGAATCGGATTGGCTTCCATCTGTTTGTGATCCGCGCCCTCAACTTGTTGTATCGGAGATTGGGAGAGACTTACCTGATGGTTTTTGTTTTTGTTCTTGGGCACGTAGCTCCTCTCCTGAGTCTCGGCGTCAGTTCCGCCCCCCAAAGTTTACTAGTTGGCCTCACCTTTCTTCCATAAGTATCCTTTACTGGGCCAGTCAGACTTGGCCATGGGTACGCGCGTCATTGGCTGTCCGAAAAAGGGGCCTCTGCCCTGCTTTTGAATCTCGTATAGACGGGCTTTATAAAAGGCAGCCCTTTCACGAAGCGGCAGAGTATCTGCAAGGTGCTTGAAGCCGTAGTGATTGGCCCAGCTCTCCAAGGTGCGTCTGGAAGCTTTGTGTAGTCGCAATTTTTCTCCCTTGACCTGATGACTGGGCCGCTTTGCTGTGCCTTGCCCGGGCATGTTTGGGTTGTGGTGGTTGTGGACAAGGATGTAACGGTGTCACAGGTCGCGTAGATCTGATCGGAAGTTGCCGAGGAAGAGTTGGAAAGAAAAGAAAAACGAAAATCACAGAAAATCAGAGCCCACCCGTGACGACAAGGTACAACTACTACAACAGATCTATGGTAACGGCAACCGAGTATTTTGTCAGCCCTCTCGCTCATTTCCTATCAACTGGCATTTCATGCGCCAATTCAAAGCACGGTTATACAGTGCATCAAATTCCAAGAAAAGCCGCCCGGCTGCACATGTCTTCGGCATTCCAAGGCTTGCTGCCTCCACGAACGTGCTGCTGCACGCGTTTGTGTCCTCTTCTGTGTTTGTGTCCTCTTCAGTTGATTCTGCACGAATTTGGAGTCGCAACAGAACCACCGGAGAGGCAGGATGCGCCGCAAAAGAGGCATCGAGGGCTGGGGTTTGGAGATCCGCAAGCTGCTCGTCCATGCCTTCGCTCGCGTAGTAGGTCGAGAATGTGATGGTAATTTCAGCGAGAACGGGACTCGCCTCTGGGGTAAGGATAGGCACCAATATGTTGGCCCAGGCAGCAGGGTCCTCACCACGCTCCGAGATCTGCAGCTCAAAGTGTTTAAGAGCGGGAAGGAACGAGAGCAACAGTCCTGAGAGTTCCTCCGCTCTCACGTTATCTATATAAATTGGTATGAGAACTGGCCAGGAATCTGTCAAATGGGAATGAGGACATACGTCCGTACATCAGGTGAAGTGTATTGGCCGCACGACCGATAATTGTATGGCAATAGATCCAACCGTTGCCTACCATTGCATCCAAGTGGCGCAAGCCGCGTGTGTAACATGCGAGTTCAGGGCGAGACAATAGCTCGCACACGCTGCGGCATTGTATTTTCAGGTGCTGCATCGTGTGTGAAGGTGGCGGACCAGCAACTGACAGACCATCGATACCCGGCTCGACGGAAATCCCGACAAATGTTATGGCGGGTGCCATCGCAAGAAAGCGGAAAAACATGGGCGGCGGAATGTTCTCGATGGACTTGAGACAAAGATCCCGCAGCGGCTGCCGCGCAAGAAAATCAAGGAAGGGGAAGAACTCCAGCGACGAGAGCGCGCTCCACTCGGATTGCCATCCGTGCAGAGAGAATCGGCGCACATTCGCAAGAATGCTGAGGACTTGGATGAGCGCCTCACTCTCCCGAAATATTGCACCTTCGCAGGGAAGATGCACGGTGAGCGCGGTGATATACCCTGCGATGTGGGGTGACTCTTTCAGAAGGTTGGAGGCTGCGCTCGGTCCACCACGGGGCCCTCAGCGGTGACGGGTCTGGTCGTACGCAGATGAGCGTCAAGGAGCGCAGGAGGATGCGCTGGCTTGAATGGCGGAAGATATGCCCGGCGAGAGAGCAGGCTTTGAGAGAGTCCACATCTTCCACATCGCCCACGATGGTGTCGATAAGTTCCGGTGGGATGGGAATCATCGTCGTCGTGGTCAAGATGGCGAGCGGTTTTGGTGCGGCCGTGATTTCTAAGCAAAGTGCCACGTCGTAGCATGGCATTGAAAAGTTAAAGATCGCAGTGAAGTCGTAATCGTACGTTGAATACATGCTTCTGTCCTTTTGCAATACATTCGAGACTATTTCTCGCCCTCCTCGACGGCGCGGATCTCATAGAGGTACGTCAGAGGAGCTTCGTCTACGGAATGGTTGGAGACTAGGACACCAAAAGATGAGGAAAACTCACCCCTTGGATGAAGTTGCTCTTGTAGGGGCCGCTTTGACGCGTCCTCGACAGGTCACCATCATAACGCTCGCGCTCGCAAGTAGCCGCTGTCTTCTCTGCGCCCCACCACCCGCCAAGCCGGCCAAGCTTCTCGCACATGACTCGGAGCAACATCCACCAGCAGCGGCGTAAGGAGGTCGCTATCGTGTCTATCACCCCGTCGACGCAGCTAGAGAGATCCCCATCCGTCCGGCTCGCTCTCATACGCAGCGGCAAGCAGCGCCCACAGCGGCGCAAGCACCTCGGGCGTCTGCGCAGGACCCTTCCTTCGTCCCTCGACACCACTTTCCGCCGTAATGCTCGCACCCAGCGCGTATGACTACACGAGCAATCGGCGTGGTCGACTATCAAGTTCCTGCCAGTGCCCGCCTGGAACCGAACAGGGATGGGCGCGATCCGATCCCGTACTACTGCGCGCGCGCGCCCGCCAGCTCCCAAAGGGAGTCCATCCGCGTTACTCCAGATCCGACCCTACACCCCATTCGACCCTACACCCCATTCCATTCCCAGTCCCACTGGGCGGAAACAAAATTGCCACGCGCACGCGCAACCCGCAAATCTCCGCTCGCATGCAGCAAGCAGACCCAGCCTCGAAAGAAAGAAGGAAAGAAAGAAAGGGAGAAGAAGCACACCTTATCAGCGTTGAGCGAGATCTGCGCGTCCATGGCGCCCTCCACGTCCGCGATGCTGTAGTCGAGTTTTTCGTAGATGTCCCTATTCGTTGCATAAATCAGTACAAGGAAAACAGAAAGAGGAAAAAGGGAACGGCGAGATTTGAATAACGGATAGAACAAAAGAGTGAGGGGGAGGGATGAAAATTGAAGGAAGAATAGGACGAGGGACAACGAATCCCCGAGAAGTCCTGTGCAGAACTTGCGGGAAGGGAATCGCTGGCGATCAAAGAAAGGCGGCGGAAGAGAAGGGAAGGGAAGGGGGGTAATGGCCAAAGACGTGCGATAGTGAGATTCCAAGTCGTACGAAGGGTTGGGGAAGGCATCGGAATAGGATGAGAGGGAAAGGCGGGTAGGAGGACGGTGGTAGAAACGAGAAGACGAATAAAACGCAGCCACAAGAAATAGGAGATGGAAACAAGAAATAAAAAGAAAAGACCCACCGCTCCTCCGCATCAGCGGCGCCGACCATATCGTCGACGCCAGGAACGAGGATGTTGCCCGCGAAGTCCACGACACGGCTCATGGGCGAGATAAGGTCTGTCATGGGCTCGTGCACCGTGCGGCCGAAGACGCCTGTGAGACACGTTAGCAAAGAAAGCGAAATTTACCGAAGCAGACGCACCTGATGCAAGTCGCGCCAGGGACCAGAGACGATGATTGAAGTACACAAGACCGCGCAGACCGTACGTGAGCGCAGACGTACGCGTGTTGAGCCAGTGGTTGTCGCTCTACCGGCGTCAATAAATAAATTAGATGAAGGGAAAAGAAAGGGAGACGTACGATGCAGACACAATCGACATCCCTGATCCACCCGTCCTTCTCCCTTACAATGCGTGGATCCATCCCTCGCTCCCATTCTCCTCCATCCGCTCAAAGCAGAACACAAAGTTCACCCCGGCAGAGGCGTCGGCGTCTCGTGGTGCCACTGCAGCACATTCACCCACTGCCCCAGCACCGCTCAAGGATGGCGGGAGGGGGAGGGAGGGGAGCGTCTGCTCATCCACGACGTGCGTGCCGAGGTCGACCTGTTTGGCGACGGCGACGGTGCGCAGCTGCCCGTTGAGCCAGTCACGGTCGGCGTGGTCGCGGAAGGCGAGGTCGCGGGGGATGGACGCGATGCCCACGACAGAGGCGGGCCGCGCGATGAAGGCGGCCGTTCGGGCGTCGATGTATGTGAGCAGCTAGATCTGCTGGTGCGGGCATCGTGGCGGTCGTTGATCAATGGACGTTGCCTAATCGGGTGGTGACATAATGTTGGCGAGATTCACACGGGGGTCCAAGCGCCGGTTAGCATCGATTGTGGGCACGAGATATTCAGAGTGGCTTCTGACTTTTCAACGGATATCTTTTGCTCTCGGCATATACCGCATGAACTCGGGGAATAATTAATAATTATTGGATGTGGTGTACGGCACATCCGAGTCGCTGTCTTACACCAGACATTTATATTCCCTGGTTGTAGCTCGGGGTTCGACTCCCCGCGTCCACATGTGGTTTGATTCAAAGACATTTTTTTTTGTTTTCTTCCCCCTTCCCGCCAGGCATTCCAAAATGTCAACATCAAATCTTCTGGATCCAAATTGCTAACAAGAGGGAAGAAAAGGAAACGACCTCACTCCGGTGAATATTAAGCAGACCGGGCACGCCGGGCACGGGGAGTCGAACCCCGCACTACCAGCAAACTCTCCTGATGAGTATAATCTCGACAGAGCCTGGTCGTGGTCCTACACCACACCCGATTATTTACACGATCATCTCGATCGTGAACTGACTGGACATTGTCAACATACGGTCCGCGTTCGCGTCCAGGTATTCAACCCCTGAAGGAATATCCAACTCAATGTCGACGTACCATTGCTGTTGCGGTGCGTCACACAGATTCAGAACAAGGGCTTCGGGGTGAGGAAGTTGTACATATGACATGCAACGTACCCCTCAAAGAACAGTGGGCAAAACCCATTTACTTCAAACGGTACCAAAAGATAACTTGCGAAGTCGAATGGACCTTGTTCAAAAGAAAAAATGTGTAGCACCGAGGGACTAGTCGGGGAGGGGGAGTCGAACCCTGTACTCTCAGTCTTCAGGACTCAGGAGTAGGAGGATAAATTATGATAAGACTG